>CM031615.1:66147900-66159931 GCA_018398815.1 Conus ventricosus
AACTAAACTCTTATTTTATTCATATGCAAAATTTTTTTCTACTTTGTTCACAAAAAATTATACAGTCTTGAGCATATAAACAAGCCCTCACAGTCTCAAAATTAAACTTCTCTCTTTCCAAACTCGCACCCACAGTGCTGCACAAAAATATTCGATTATTACAAAGTCTCCTGGTCCTCACAGACTTTTAACAGTTTATTTTCCAGTGTCCGATCTCTGTGACCTCTCGCTGGCTTACAACAGTACACAAACCGTGCCTGTGCCCCTCTCAACAACAACAACAACAACAACAGCAACAACAACAACAATAACATAGATACATCCCTGCTTTTTTGTTGTTGTTGTTTTTTTTTTTTTTTTTTTTTTTTTGGGGGGGGGGGAGTTCATGGATGGTTTTGAAATAAGCCATTCTTGCCCTTCAATTTATAATGATATGAAACGCCTTCTCTATGGCGCTGTTAACCGGTCTTTCTCTCTGCTTCAACTACCCATCCTACAGGTAACAAATCAGTCACCATGAGCTGTCTGTTCGCCGCTCAGAGTGCATGCTGTATGGTTTACATGAACAAGCCAGCGCAGGCGCAAAACTTCAACATCTTTCCTTTTTTTTACCGATGACCTGCACAAGGGATCCACATAAACTGTTCACACTCTTCACAAATTAACATACAATTCACCAGAAAATTGAGAGCAATTCCTGAAACTGTGCTGTACTGCATGAGGCCGTGACATATTTTAAACAAATGTCACAGTAAACACATTACAACTGCATTGTATTATGACATCAGGAATAGAGGAAGCATATCGCCAACTTCTTAGTGTATTATAATAGAGTTAACCAACATTTAAGTATGTATATTTGTGTATACCTGTTTTAAAAATTGGACAGTAAAATTGGAAAGGGTGCCACGTTTATCAACCTACACAACCAATAGAAACGCCACAGCCATCTTATACAGTAGACAGTAAACATTATCAAATATGAAACATATTATCACACACATGTCTATCTTATGTGGCTAAATACAAAGTGATTTCAAAGGCACAGACTGTCAGCAGTACCTGTTTCACATTGCCACACTGTTGAAGTCCATGTTCCTGACAAGAAAGAAACAGGCAGAATGACTCATCACTGTCGTCACTACAATCCTGTCGGTGATCACACACGAAAGTGTAGGGCACACGCACACTTCCTGTAGCACATTCATAAGATGGAGGAGGTAACGTCAAGCCTGGAACAGGACAAGATGAAGCAGAAGGGATGTCCCAGTTACTGCCATCAGCACCAAACTGCACAACGTCCCTGCCCCAGCAGGCAGAATGAACATCACAAGCCAAAACGAATAAGTCGTGTGATTAGAGGGACAGGAAATGAAAGGCGAACTGAAATGAACCGCACTTGCACTTAGTACAGCAGACTTCACTCTAGGTGTCATATTCACTGGCTTATCCAACTTACAGAGATAATACAATATGTATCGTTTGGATTGCAACCTACAGTCCCATAGTACAATTGTCGAAGTCCACATTTAAAGGTTCCTCTGCACCTTCTAGGTATTTGCCTAATCCACCACACTTGGAGGTTACGAAAACATTACTTGTAGACATTCTTGTCACCACAGCATGGGCCACTGTCCCATCCGCCCACACTAATCGTTTCCTGTATCTGAAACAAAAGTCACAAACAGCTGAATGAATAGCACAACTAATGTCTATCAGAAGAATCTACAAGTCTGCGAAAGGAATGTTACATTAAGAATAATATGTATGACAAGTCCCTTGAGTAAACAAAGGATGTAAGAGCCGCAGACACTTAGGAGACCCTTTAAACTCATAAAATTTGAAGCAGAAAGGCAAATACATTATGGTGTGTGTATATTGTAGTTGCTAGTCGCACCTGACAGGCTTGCAAAACAAACAGAGGGAACACAAAATACCACATACAAACTCTTCACCGTCATTCATACCTGGTAATTTTTTTTGAGGGGGGGGGGGGGGAGGGGGGCGGAAGGGGGGGGGAGGGGGGGACGGGTCCCTATAAGGCACCGACAAATTCCTGCTGCCTCGAACTGAGGACACGATTACAACGATTGTTGACACATGACCTGGGCATTTTAATTACTTTATTGTAGTGTCATTTCACGGCCTGCCGACTGTTCTGTATGAACAGAAAGAGGAAATACAAAATCTTGCATTTGATGTACTTTGTCAGTAATGTTGTAACGGATACACCATTGTCAACATTTCACGCTGCCCCCATCTCTAAACGGCCCCAGGCAGGAATTTGGCATCTCAGGTCTTTCTTGGGGGGCTTTTTGGGGGATATCCAATTGTTCTGACAGAATGTGCAAATGCCCTCCACCCCATTTCCCATCCACACTCCCACCCCCCTCCGCAGTTTATGCCTGTAATGCGAACATTAATATGTTTATATCGGTATGACCCTCACCCTCTCCTAGTGTGTGTGTGTGTGTGTGTGTGTGTGTGTGTGTGTGTGTGTGTGTGTGTTGTGTGTGTGTGTGTGTGTGTGTGATCAAGAATGTTCAAGCTGGAGGTGTTGGATATTCCATTTCTGTTTCTTGTTCCTGAAATGTGTCCTTCATTGTTGTACGGCTTTTTTCTTTGGGAGTTTCTGCGTTCAGCCCGAAGCAGATATTCTTCAAAAACCTACGCATTCCCATGCTGTAGATAAATCAAGATTTTACATGCAGGTGTTGAACGTTGCGGTAAACACAGTTATATATATATATAATATATAAAATATATATATATATATATATAATATATATATTGTTAAAAAGTAAGGTTTAAAACTATCTACAGCGCTGTTTTCATTCAATGCAATCATCAGGATCTGCTGGTACTCACTACCATTGTCTATATATATATATATTTATTATATAATATATATATATATAATATATTGAATTATAAACAAAGCTTGCTCTTATGTCTTAGATTGAAGAAATAGGGGGAGAGATAAGCATTCATGTCTGCAGTGGTAGTTAATACTGGCTAACTAACAGTATGTGCTCAAGTGGGTGGATGGGGAAAAATAAAATAAACGCTTCTCAACATGAGCCTTCAGCAAGCTTATAATCTCCAATAGGGAGGAAACTCACTAACACATAACTCCTGGTCATATACCGATATTTCGAAACTTGGTTGTTTCTCCTCAGTGACCGCGGAAAGTGGTAATTTGACTCCTCTGCCTTTTCGGTTTTAAGAAGAATGCTATCCCAGAAAAGGCTGGCGTGCAATACCGTAGTATGTTTGTTGAGTTTTCAAAAACCAACCAAAGGTGCCATAGCACATAGGTACTCATGTGTGACATGAGGTGTGAATTATTTGGTGGAATAATAAAAAGACAATGGCAAGCTTGGTTAGAAAAGAATCTCACGTAATCACGCGGCGCTTTGCTTCATGGAAGGAGTATTCTGCGATCGATGATTTGATTATTTTGATTGTCTTTGTACAGAAACAAATGCGTTTAAGACAGAAGCTGTGTGTTGAATTCGTGCATTACATACTCTTGACACAGTTAACATAAGCTTATTTTGTCCTGCTCTGTTAACAACTAAGCAAAGAGAAAGTTATGTCGTTGTAGTGAATGCATGAACGAAAATGCCAAGCGAAAGTGAGGTTTGGAGACAAATCACATATGCTATACAACAGGTGTCAAACAGGGAGCTGGAAATGTTTGTTGCACCGTACTCTTTTGACTGCTTATCGGTGATCTGGGATTTGAACTGACAGAGTATGGGAGACGCCTGCGAGTTCTTTTTGTCAAACACCTTTGAACTGTTTGTACTGTTATTAAGCTATTAACAGAGCTTTTTCTTTTCTTTTCTTTTTTTTTGCAAAATACTCGGGAATAGATTCAGTTTATTAGGCTAATCCAGGCATCTTCTTCCTAAAACGAAAATACAACACGGATAAAACAAGGTTTTTTGTTTGCTTGTTTGTTTTATCTTTTTAGAAATGGAGGATACATTTGTGTCAAAGAAATGTGGAATTACAGCGGAAATTCGTGATAATTTTGATTGATTTTTTTTAATAAGTATGTGTAATTCATATTTCAATTAGGCACAATGTCTCTTCTGCAATCAAAACTGCCTCGAGCTACACACACACACACACGCGCGCGCGCGCACACACACACACACACACACAACACACACACACACACACACACACACACACACACACACACACACACACACACATGCGCGACCGTGCGTCGGCAAGTCGTTTGTCTATGTGGCCACATAGCAGCATGGATTCTTGTTCTGAGCTGAGCCGGATTTCTAGACATGATAGTGTCCTAGGGTATTTCTTCTGGGACAATAAGAGAGACTTGACACGCGATCTCAGGGTAGGAGCGATGAATCTTCCCCGCTTTAGCACACGCTGGTGTTAAGTTTACATTGTTTTCAGTCTTGTGGCCTATAGTGGGTCAGTGAAATTGTGAGTTGGAGGTGCGATAAACGAACAGCTGGTTTTGTTCCCTTAAGGACACATTATTCAGATTGAAGCGTGTAGTTGTTGTGGCAGGAAGTGTGGTCGTTGACAGGAATCTTGGGGGTGGCCCCAGACGTGGTCTGTCCTATCTTGGTGTCGTTTTCATCTCAGATTGGCGTTTGGGGCATCATTCTTCTGCTGAACTGATATCCATATCTTGGTTCTGGTTCCATGTGAACTGATGTCTACTCCATGGTATTGGTCAGTGATTGTGGGGATCAGATTGTGGGCATCAGTTACTCTTCGGCTCTTTCCCCTTTCCCTGCCCCAAGGCCTATTTTCAGGGCTACCGAAGGTCTTCTTTATGCTTGGGAGGCGATAGGCTGTGCAACGTGAGTCTGCCTTAAAGAAGGAACAGGACGGACCTCAGTGGACCTCTGCATGATTCCCTCCAATAGTCCTCGCTGACTACTGACCAAGAGGACAATTTTTCAGCTTAACCCCAGGAGGTGTGCCCAGCATGCTGACTGAAAACCATGGTTTGTGAGGATTCTGCTATTGCAGTTAGGCAGCACTTCATTGCCCAGCACCTCACATCTCCAGGAGCTCTCTCCAGGAGGCTGGACCTATAATCGCCCACAGTAGCTGGAAGGTTGCCTGCACCCCTGACATTGACTCGCACGTCAACATCCTTTGCGAAAGATCTGTCAACTACCCCTCTGCACTGCATGCTATGCCACCTCGCAATGAGTGAATGACAAAAAAGTGTGGGACTTGAACTTCTCCTTTGATACGTTTAATTGATTATCATATTTCTGATGCTTGATTGATTGACAGGTTGTCAGAGGAACATGACAGCCAATGAAAATGATTATGGAGGGTGGGTAGAGGTGGTAGTCATTTGAAAGGAGACAGCCATTTTTCAATACGTGCAGGGTCACATTATACAGTTCAAATCAGAGTCGGCAATCTCTCAGGTCCTGGCAGCTTTCTGCCGTTCCTGTGAGAAGTTATGTCGTCCACGACGTACATGGCTTGTGCAGACACGCATAGCAACAGAACATCCAGCCAGTTAACGAATTTCACGTAACAATTGACAGGACGAGAAAGCGCTATAACGACGTCAAAAATCTCTATAACATTGTGGTCTCATCATTGTGTGGGCTTGAAACAACATCAGCCAGACAGACGTAGGAAGGAACTGAGTGGGAGGGCTGGAGCTCAGCGTCGTAAATGACGTGATCTGACAATGTAGGGAATACAGGTGAAAGAGAGAGAGAGAGAGAGAGGAGAGGGGAGAAGAGAGAGAGAGGAGAGAGAGAGAGAGAGAGAGAGAGAGAGAGAGTTATGGTGGATGTAGTGTGGCAATGTCACGTCACAGTCACCTATAAATCCGTTGTGATATCACCATCAAGGGTTAATAAACAGGATCTAACGGCATCGATAAGCAGCCACTACATGGTAGAAAAGTGAAATCAGAAGAAAGCACTGTAAGGATATAAGCTGCTCATAAAACAGGATCATGATGTAAAGAGCAACAATATAGAGGGGACGTTCAAGCTCTTATTTGAGCATCCATTTACAAATACAGGAGAGACAGATAGATGTCGACAATCAGAGTAGTCATCTCTACTGTTTAATAACTTAAACATTGTTAGATACGTTGGTGATGATATCAGCTAAGAATTACGCAGAACAGCCTAAGAGATGCAGTGTCTCAGGAATCGATCTAGCAATAGTATGCTAACAAATCATTGGAGGGGAAAAGCAAGTGGTGGTTTGCAATAATTTTCCTGTCATAAAAATGTCAACCTTGCCAAGATTGACGAAAAAGGATTAAAGAGAGAAAAGAACCGTGTGTTTAGAGGAATGTACTGATGAGTTAGGAAGGGAGGGGAAAGGAAGAGCATGGGAATGAAAAAAGGGTAATAGAATGAATATTGTCAGTCTATGATCTCATATAACAGCTCGGTATCCCTGGTAAGAAGAGGACTGGAACCCTGAAGATAATGGCAGCGGCAGCTGAAACGAGTTCTAGCTGGATCTGGTTGAGGGAGAACAAAAAGCGAACTTCAGAAGGCTTAAATTTTCCAGCTTAACACAGGTGTCCATTAGCACTGTGAATAAGAAATCCACCTAAAAAGGCATGCCTTGAGATGCCCATCCATTCTTAAAGTGTAGGTTTGAAGATTTGGCATGTGGGAGTCATGAGCTGTATGTGGCCCGGCCCCCTTAAAGTGTATTGAGTTAAGGTCCAAAACACTCATTTGAGAGGGGGGAGGGGGTGTTCTCTGAAGACTTTCTGCTGTCAAACTCTCCCTAAAGCTTCTTTGTATTTGGACCCTCGGAGCGAAGCATCACATGAAAACCAGGCTGTAGATTCATTTATGCCCATCGCTCCCGGTGGAGTATAGGCCATCGACGACCCTTCGCCATCGTACTCTGTTCTGGGCTGTTCTGGTCATTCCAGTCCAGTTTGTCCCTTGTTGTTTCAACTCCGCCTCAGTGTCTCGCCTCCAGCTGTTGCGAGACCAGCCTCTCTTTCTCTTTCCCTGCGGGTTCCAGGCCAGGGCTTGGCGTGTGGTGCTGATGCTGGCTTCCTGAGGGTGTGTCCGATCCAGCCCCACTTCCTTCGCAGTATCTGCTTGGCCACTGGTTCGGGTCCCGCACGCTCCCACAGATCTTCGTTTCGGACCTTGTCCTGCCGTCGGATTTTGTAGATGCGCCTCAGACAGGTGTTGAAGAATGTCTGAATCTTTTGTTGCATCGTCTGTGTTGTCCAACATGTCTCGCATCCGTAGAGCAGAACTGATTTCACATTGGAGTTGAAGATGCGGAGTTTGGTTCTTATGCTGATTCCTCCAGATGCCCAGATGTTCTTGAGCATGACGAAAGCTGCTCTTCCCTTGCCGTTTCTGGATGTGACGTCTCGGTCCGTCCCTCCCTGTTGGCAACCCCCTTTTCCCGGGACGAAAGACTCCACCTCCATGGTTTCTCCACCGACTGGTTTTGGCTTTTTGCAGTGCTGTTGATTTTCATCACCCGGGTCTTCTTCCTGTAACTGAGCCCTGCCCGGCGATGGGGTTTCCCCAAGCAGTGGTCGCCCGCATCGGGCTGTGGCTGGGGCAGGGCGAGGTCGTCAGCGAATCGAGGGAGTGGGGACTGCGTCCAAGAGTCCATTAAAACTTTTGTTCCCCCCTGTTGTAGTGGTCTTCGACCCGCAATGCCAGGAGAAAGGAACGGCGACAGCGGGATCCCTGCCAAAACTCCGGTTTAAAACCCCGAAACTTTCGGACAGCGGGCCAGCGTGGGAAATCCTGCGTTCATTCCGGGGGTGCCCCGGGATAGGGAATGATTTTCTGGGGATCCAAATGCCCAGCAGTTTCCCACAGCGTCCCCTGTCCACACTGTCGAAGGCCTTCTCATAATCATAAAGTTGTGAAAGGGGGGGGATTCCACCCCAAAGCGACTGCTCCAGATGAAACCAGGCTGGCACGGTAGCACATATTTTTTTCGCCGAAGCCTGCCTGCGGGTCTGGGGTTGGGGCGACAGCCCTTTCTTTCCCCCCAATAAAACCCTTTTGGGGAACCTTGCCTGGCGTTGACAGGAGCATGACCCTCTTTTTTGCTGCGTCCCTGAGTCTTTCTTGGGAGTTGATGATGATTCCCTTTTTCCCCTGAGCCGGTACCTCCCCTTCCCCAATCTTGCGAAGGGGCTGTAAAAGTTGACAGCTGTCCTATGTCTGTTTGGGGATGGCTTCTGCTGGTATCTGCCCGCCCTAAGCCTTCCCATTTTCAGAGTCAGAGGGTTTTTCTTGACTCTCCTTTGAGGGTTTGTCACAGCTGATGGGGCAGTTTGTCTCTGCAGGGGGTGTCTGGGGTGCGTCAGGGGCGGGGCGGTTCAGCACCCCCTGAAGTGTTCTGCCCATTTTTTCAGCTGTTCCCCGTTGTTGTCAGTGGGTTTCCGTTTTTTGCCCTTCACTTGTTGTCTCCCCGCTGGAACTTTACCCGCAGCTTTTATCACCATACAGGTCCTCCAGGTTCCCCTGTCCGCTGCAGTTTCTGCTTGACGGGCCATGCGTTAAAGTAGTCCCCTTGCCCTTTTTGATGCCTTCTTTACTTCCTTTCGCTGTTTGTGCCTTCCCCTGTCCCTTCCCCTTTAGCTGCTCTTTTCGGTTCGTGTTCAGCGAGCTTTCTTCTCTCCCTTTTTTTCCATTTGTGGGTGGGTCGGCAGAGATCCTTCTTTTGCGGGCCTTTTTCTTCCCAAGGAAATCTCTTCACATTGTCGCCGAGCATCTTGCAATGTCCCACGTGTCCGATGTCCGTCCACCGTTTTCTATCAGTCTTGACGGCTGGACCTTTGGAAAGGCTGATCTGGAATTGCTTTGGCCCCTGTTCCGGAGCTCGCATTGGCCTTTAGGGTTTTTGGGTGTTTGTGAATCTCTTGAGGCAAAGTCCATTTTTGTTAAAAAAAGGTGGGGCTGATGACACTCCCCTCTCATCACCGTAACCCCCCCCATGATCTCCTGAATTTGCGGGGAATGCAGATGTGTCAATTGGTTTTTCCCCTGACAGGACGGGGGTCTCCATGTGACCATGTGGATGCGCTTGTGTGGGAAGATGTTCCTCCTATCACCCTGTTCGGGGGGCACAAGGTGCAAAAAAGCTCCCATTCTTGTTACTTCCCCGTCCGTGTTCCCATGTTCCTTGTAGTTTTTGTTTCCGTTCCGATCTTGGGGGTTAAAATCTCCCATCATAGGTTATGTCCTTTGCTCCTCTTTTTTCTACACTGTTTGTGGCTGATAAATTCCTCTTCCTTTTCCTTCTTCCGCATCATTGGTGGGGGCAAAGCACTGAGACTTCGCCCGATGTCATTTTTTTCGGGTAACTTGGCTGTATGATGCGGGGTTTACAGGTTCCCCTCCCATGAGTGCCCCTTTGCCTCCGGGCCCCATCAGGGCCCCCCCCCAGCGTGGAGGGGGGGGGGGGAGGGGGCCGGGGGGGGTCCGTCCTCTGTGTGTTCGAGACAGCAGCTGTTCTCCGATGAAAGTCCAGCTTCCCATTGTAGCCCCTTTTCTCACTCAGTCCCGCACTCCATCTTGTAGTTTTTCATCTCTCTCCAACTTGGATGGTTTTTGCTGTTTCAAACATCGCCCTGAGTTTCCGTGGCACTCTCGTTGTCGTCCTGTTGTTTTAAGGGGGGACCGCAGTTTCCTTTCGGCTTTTTACTGCACTGCATAAATCCCGGATGGAGACCCTTCCTTGCCCAGGTGAATTTTTGGTTCGTTTTCGGTGACTTCTGAACCGTCTTTTTTACAGCAGGGTTGTTACCCTACGCAAACCCCTTTTTCTTGGGCGGGGGTCCTGCCTTAAGGGCGCCCTTGCGACATGCATGGGAGGGCAGTGGGTCTTTTTTAGCCAACCCACGGGCAGCAGGCTGGAAACTTGCTGCGAAAAAAAATTTAATGAAAGCCACCCTCACTGAATAGGCAAAGTAATGGTTAAGAAAGCCAAAGCCAAATCTTCAACCCGAAAAGGGAAACTTTCGATGTAATAGAAAGTCCCCAAATTTCCTTGGTGGATATAAAAGATAAGATCAGCATGGGGAAAAATCAGCAACCATAAATGTTTGTGGATGTTTGGTTGGTGTGGTGGTGGGTAAAGCGTCGCGCACGCGCGCGCGTGTGTGTGATGTGGTGTTTGTGTGTTTGTGTGTTTTCAGAGAGAGAGGAAAAAAGAGCGAGACAGAGAGAGAGACAAAGCAGAAGACAAACAAACAACAGACACAGAAAGAGAAAGAGAGAGGGAGAGGTAAGGGTAAGGGAACACAAAAACACGGCAAAACTTTTTTCACCAATTCATCGGCTATGGGTAGGGGGCATCAATCCGTTTTGACATCACTGATGGTTTCACAAACACGAAGGAACGTTTCCCAAATTTTCCGATGGGTAAAACTGCCCGGTGACCCCCCTTTTCCCCTACCCCAGATTTTGTTTCTTCGAAAGAGACGCTTTGTCTTCCCCCCTAGCTGTGCAGTTGCCTCCACCTCAAAACCTTTTCCCGAGAATTAAAAAAGTTCAAAATAAAAGTAAAAACCACAGGCAATTATTTTATAGGTGGTGCAAAGGGTGAGGGTTTAAGGAATAAAAACCAATGGTAAGACGCTGATGACGGACGCAGTATTGCTGCAGGATTTGAGTAGTATTTATAAAGAAAGTCTAATATGTGCCTGCCACAGGTGAAAAATAAGATCTTAAAAGCAAATAATAAGATGCGTTGTCTATGACATTCTATATTTTTTAAAATAAGGTAGATAAGATCAAAATGCCTGTTGCAGTTACGTCGTATTCGGTTATTCTATTTCAACTGTGGAGTTGTTTTTGCGAACTGCATTTAAGGCACATTTTGGGTGTGTGTGGTGTGTGTGTGTGTGTGTGTGTGTGTGTGTGTGTGGTGTGTGTGTGTGTGTGTGTGTGGTGTGTGTGTGTGTGTGTGTGTGTGTGAAGAAATTTGAAAGTCTTGAACGCTATAAAGTATTTTTGACATAACTTTGGAGCTGGGGGTGTACATAATGTCATCAATAGTATTTGGTCTACCATTAATTTAACTGTTTATCAAAACATCAAAAAGAGTACCTCGTGTTTCCTCCGACCATTGGGGTGCACTGCAAGTTAACGTCTAATCAACATTTTTATGCTGATAACATTTTCATTTGTGGATAAGTTTACTATCAATCTACTATATTTTTTTATGTATCTATCTATCAATCAGTCTATCTTTCTCTCTATCTGTCTATCTAACTATCTATCTATTGATCGATCGATCGATCAATCTATCTAATCTATCTATATCTATCTATCTATCTATCTATCTATCTATCTATCTATCTATCTGTCTGTCTGTCTGTCTGTCTGTCTGTCTGTCTGTCTATCCTTGACAGAAAACCGAATCTCTTAAACCATAAAAATCAAACTAAAAACTTAAAGATCAGAGATCCTATGGCCTAATGACCACAGGAACAGTGAACTGTCAGTTTTCTCTACTTTCTTATGTGCTTCAAATGTGTACATATGTTGTTGTTTTTCTTGAGAATGCTGATACTTGTCTTTTAAAGAGTCAATCAATAACGATCAAATTAATCAAATAAACATGTCCAGTGTTTACCTGGATTGAGTAAGTAGACTGACATCAAACAAACTTTTTCATATAAAACGGAGACGATGTTCTTTACTGAAAGTGAAAACTTATTATTTCAGCGTGTGTGGTCTGTTGGTGTATATAAGCAAACAAGGTTCAAGGTTAGAGGTTTTAATCTTTGAACTTAGAATCACATTTCTCATTTGGATAGTGATGACTACTATGTGCCAGTGCGGCAATGATATACTGCAAACAACAGGAGGATTGGTCAGATCCTTTTCAGATTTTTTTAGTATTTCAACCACTTACACTGTAGTTCTAAGATTCATCCCAAAACATAAATGCACGAAATAAACAAAGTCACACTGACTTTCATGGTATCTTCGACACTGATCAGTTATCTCTATGCAAGAATCTCCCCCATTAAAATCAC
>CM031615.1:66160931-66190931 GCA_018398815.1 Conus ventricosus
ACACACACACACACACACACACACACACACACACACACACACACAACACACATGCGCGACCGCGCGCGTCGGCAAGTCGTTTGTCTATGTGGCCACATAGCAGCATGGATTCTGTTCCTGAGCTGAGCCGGATTTCTAGACATGATAGTGTCCTAGGGTATTTCTTCTGGGACAATAAGAGAGACTTGACACGCGATCTCAGTGTAGGAGCGATGAATCTTCCCCGCTTTAGCATACGCTGGTGTTAAGTCTTACATTGTTTTCAGTCTTGTGGCCTATAGTGGGTCAGTAAAATTGTGAGTTGGAGGTGCGATAAACGAACAGCTGGTTTTGTTCCCTTGACACATTGTTCCAGATTGAAGCGTGTAGTTGTTGTGGCAGGAAGTCTGGTCATTGACAGGAATCTTGGGGTGGTCCCCAGACGTGGTATGTCCTATCTTGGTCTCGTTTTCATCCCAGACTGGCGTTTGGGGCATCATTCTTTCTGCTGAACTGATAGCCAGCTCTTCGTTCTGGTTCCATGTGAACTGATGTCTACTCCGTGGTACTGGTCAGTTGATTGTGGACATCAGTACTCTTCGGCTATTCCCCTTTCCCTGCCCCCAAGGCCTATTTTCAGGGCTACCAGACGGTCTTCTTTATGCTTGGGAGGCGATAGGCCTGTGCAACGTGAGTCTGCCTTAAAGAAGGAACAGGACGGACCTCAGTGGACCTCTGCATGATTCCCTCCAATAGTCCTCGTTGACTACTGCCAAGAGGACAATTTTTCAGCTTAGCCCCAAGAGGTGTGCCCAGCACGCTGGCTGAAAAGCATGGTTTGTGAGGATTCTGCTATTGCGGTTAGGCAGCACTTCATTGTCCAGCACCTCACATCTCCAGGAGCTCTCTCCAGGAGCCACAGGCTGGACCTACAATCGCCCACAGTGGCTGGAAGGTTGCCTGCACCCCCAGACATTGACCTCGCACGTCAACGCCTTTTGCGAAAGATCTGTCAACTACCCCTCTGCACTGCATGCTATGCCAGCTCGCAATGAGTGAATGAAAAAAAAGTGTGGGACTTGAACTTTTCCTTTGATAGATTTTGATTAATTATCATGTTTCTGATGCTTAATTGATTGCCAGGTTGTCAGAGGAACATGACAGCCAATGAAAATGATTATGGAGGGTGGGTAGAGGTGGTAGTCATTTGAAAGGAGACAGCCATTCTTCAATACGTGCAGGGTCACATTACACAGTTCAGATCAGAGTTGACCGTCTTTCAGATCCTGGCAGCTTTCTGCCTTTGCTGTGAGAAGTTACGTCGTCCACGACGTACATGACTTGTGCAGACACGCATAGCAACAGAACATCCAGCCAGTTAACGAATTTCACGTAACAATTGACAGGATGAGAAAGCGCGGCGATCCGCGCTATAATGACGTCAAAAATCTCTATACCATTGTGGTCTCATCATTGTGTGGGCTTGAAACAACATCAGCCAGACAGACGTAGGGAGTGAACTGAGAGCTGGAGCTCAGCGTCGTAAATGACGTGATCTGATAATGTAGGGAATACGGGTGAGAGAGAGAGAGAGAGAGAGAGAGAGAGAGATGGTGGATGTAGTGTGGCAATGTCACGTCACACTCACCTATAATTCTGTTGTGATATCACCATCAAGGATTAATAAACAGGATCTAACGGCATCGATAAGCAGCCACTACAGGGTAGAAAAGTGAAATCAGAAGAAATAAAAGCACTGTAAGGATATAAGCTGCTTATAAAATAGAATCACGATGTAAAGAGCAACAATATAGAGGGAACCTTCAAGCTCTTATTTGAGCATCCAATTACAAATACAAGAGAGACAGACAGATGTCGACAATCAGAGTATTCATGTTTATTGTTTAATAACTTCAGCATTGTTAGATACGTTGGTGATGATAACAGCTAAGAATTATGCAGAAGAGCCTAAGAGATGCAGGGTCTCACGAATCGATCTAGCAATAGTATGCTGAACAAATCATTAGTGGGGAAAAGCAAGTGGTGGTTTGCAATTTTCCTGTCATAAAAACCTTGCAAAGATTGACGAAAAAGGATTAAAGAGAGAAAAACGTGTGTTTAGAGGATTGTATTGATGAGTTAGAAAGGGAGGGGAAAGAAAGAGCATGTGAAAAAAGGGTAATGGAATGGAGTATTGTCAGTCTATGATCTCATATGACAGCTCGGTATCCCTGGTAAGAAGAGGACTGGAACCCTGAAGATAATGGCAGCGGCAGCTGAAACGAGTTCTAGCTGGATCTGGTTGAGGAAGAACAAAAAAGTGAACTTCAGAAGGCTTACATTTTCCAACTTAACACAGGTGTCCATTAGCATTGTGAATAAGAAATCCACCTAAAAAGGCATGCCTTGAGATGCCCATCCATCCTTAAATGTAGGTTGAACACTTGGCATGTGGGAGTCATGAGCTGTATGTGGCCGGCCCCCTTAAAGTGTAATGAGTTAAGGTCCAAAACAATCATATGAGAGGGGGGAGGGGGTGTTCTCTGAAAACTTTCTGCTGTCAAGCTCTCCCTGAATCTTCTTTGTATTTGGACCCTCGGAGCGAAGCGCCACTTGAAAATCAGGGCTGTAGTGCTTGAGAAAAAGTTCAGTGACAAGCCACCCTCAGTGAATGAGGCAAAGTAAGTGGTTGAGAAAGCCAAAGCCAAATCTTCAACCGAAAGGAATACTATATCTGATGTAAAAGAAATGTCCCAATTTCCTTGGGTGGATCCATAAAACGATAAGATCAGCATGGAGGAACTTCAGCGACCATAAATGTTTGTGTGTATGTGCATGTGTGTGTATGTGTGTGTGTGTGTGTGTGTGTTGTGTGTGTTGTGTGTGTATGTGTGCGCGCGTGCGTGCGTGCGTGCGTGCGTGCGTGCGTGCGTGCGTGCGGTGTGGGGTCGCGTGTGTGTGTGTGTGTGTGTGTGTGTGTGTGTGTGTGTGTGTGTTGTGTGTGTGTGTGTGTGTGTGTTACAGAGACAGAGGGAAAAAAGAGCGAGTCAGAGAGAGAGAGACAGACAGACAGACTGACAAACAGACAGACAGACACAGAAAGAGAAAGAGAGAGGTAAGGATACAGGGAACTGACAAGATCACGTGCAACACTTTGTTCACCAATTACATCCAGGGCAGTAGTGAGGTAGGTGACATCAATCCGATTTTGACATCGTACTGATGATGTTTCCACAGAACACGAAGGACGTCCGTAATGTTGTCCCGATGGGTAAAACTCGCCAGGTGACCCCCTTTCCTCTGACACAGATTGTGTGCTTCGAAGTGAGACATCTTTGTCTTCCAACCTAGCATGTAGCAGTTGCCTCCTACCTCAAACCCTTCCTGCTGGAATAAAAGAGTTCAAAATGATAAAGATAATTACCATCATGGTCAATGTATTTCATAGTGTGGTGCAAATGGTGAGGGTTTATGGACATAAGCCAATGGTAATGACGCTGATGACGGACGCAGCTATTTGCTGACAAGAGTAGTATTTATAAAGAAAGTCTAATATTTGCCTGCCATAGGTGAAAAAAATAAGATCTTAAAAGCAAATAATAAGATGCGTTGTCTATGACATTCTATTTTTTTTAATGAGGTAGATAAGATCAAAATGCCTGTTGCAGTTAGGTCGTATTCGGTTATTCTATTTCAACTGTGGGGTTGTTTTTGATAACTGTATTTAAGGCACATTTTGTGTGTGTGTGTGTGTGTGTGTGTGTGTTGTGTGTGTGTGTGTGTGTGTGTGTGTGTGTGTGTGAAGAAACCTGAAAGTCTTGAACACTATAAAGTATTTTTGACATACCTTTGGAGCTGGGGGTGTACATAATGTCATCAGTGGTATTTGGTCTACCATTAACTGTTTTTAATACATAAAAAGAGTACCTCTTGTTACCTCCGACCATTGGGGTGCACTGTAAGTAAACGTCTAATCAACATTTTTACGCTGATAACATTTTCCTTTATGGATAAGTTTACTATCGATCTAACTATATTTTTTATGTATCTATCTATCAATCAACCTATCTTTCTCTCTATCTCTCCATCTAACTATCTATCTATTGATCGATCGATCGATCGATCTATTACTCTATCTATCTATCTATCTATCTATCTATCTATCTATCTATCTATCTATCTATCTATCTATCTATCTATCTATCTATCTATCTATCTGTCTGTCTGTCTGTCTGTCTGCCTGTCTATCCTTGACAGAAAACCGAATCTCTTAAACCATAAAAATCAAACTAAAAACTTAAAGATCAGGAATAGAGTTTTAGAACTTACCGCCAATGACATTGACAAACAAAGCACAAGACAAGACACGATGCATTTCAACCACTTGGGTCTTCATCAGGCGAAAAAATAAATCACATTTAACATGTGGGACAGTACAAACTACGAAAAACAGAAAAAGAATGAAAAATGACTTATCCGTTATTCTCCATGAAGGCGGAAATGACATGAGGCCAGGGGGATTATGGGAGAGGAAACAGAGGGGGGGGGGGGGGGGTTGCGTCAGGGGAGGTGTGTGTGTGTGATATGATAGGGTTGTGTGTCTAGTTTATTAGGATGGTATGATATCTTTGTGATGGTTGTGGTAATGGTGGATAGATAATAATGGAAAAAAAAAAAAAAAAAAAGGAGAAGAAAGGTGTGTGTGTGTGTGTGTGTGGGGGGGGTGGATTTAAGGGGAAGGATCAAAACAAAATTAAGATTAGATAGATGGAGGGTTGCTGTAACTACTGTATGAAGTGAGTGAAGAGGATGTGGTGGTGGTGTATGTAAGTGTGTGTGTATGTGTGTGTGTATGTGTGTGTGTTGGTAGGGGATATTGCCAACTGATGTGGAAGAGGTGGGTATGTGTGTTTGGTTATTGTTGGATATTGATGCCTTGGGGGTGTAGTGTGCCCAGTTTGGAAATGAGATGGGATTCTTGAGTTGTGCGTTCAAAGCTGTCACCCTGTGACTGCCAGAGTGCCATAACTTTGACATGGTCGATGTTGTGTTGGGTGTGGTTGAAGTGTAGGCGACGGGTTTGGGTCGGTGGTGGCGGATATCTGCCAGGTGTTCAGCGATGCGTGTTTCAAGTGTGCGTGACGTTTCCCCTATGTAGATCTTGCCACAACAGCTGGCAGTGGATGGCATATATAATGTTGCGGCTCTGACATGAGAATGTGCGTTTGACTGTGAAGGAGTTTTTGGGGCCCTGTAAGATGGTGTCTGGTTTGGTGAGGGGGCAGATTTTGCAGTTGGGTTTGGAGCAGGGGTGAGTACCTGGTGGTGTAGCTGTGGCTCCCGTTTAAACTGGACCGCACGAGGAGGTCTTTGAGGTTTTTGTCACGTTTGAATGTGATCATGGGTTTGGTATGGAAGGCGGGTTTGTGGTTATGTACAATGTGCCAATTGGATTTGAGGATCCTACAGATGGGGAGGGTGTGCGGGTGGTAGAGGAGGTAGGCTGTGGGTCTGTCTGTCTTGGTTGGATGGTGGGTGTCCAGAGCAGATGTTCTGGATACAGCTATGGTGCGGCGGAGTGCTGCATTGATGATGGAACTGGGGTATCCGCGGTTGGTGAAGAATTGTGACATTTTGGCTGCTTGTGTAGTGAAGTCTTCCTCGCTGGAGCAGAGTCTGCGGAGACGGAGAAATTGTGAGTATGGGATGCTGTCTTTAGTGTGTGGGTTGTGGGAGGATGAGTAGTCTAGGTATGCATGTGCGTCGGTGGGTTTGTAGAAAATGGAGGTTTTGAGTAGGCCTTCTTCTAGGGAGATGGTGATGAAGATCAGAGATCCTATGGCCTAATGACCACAGGAACAGTGAACTGTCAGAGCTTTTCTACTTTCTTATTTGCATCAAATGTGTACATATGGGTTGTTTTTTTTAGAATGCTGATATTTTTTTTAAAGAGTCAATCAAAAACGATCAAATTAATCAAATATACATTCCAATGTTTCCCTGGATTGAGAAGACTAATATCAAACAAACTTTTTTCATATAAAACGGAGACGATATTCTTTACTGAAAATGAAAACTTGTTACTTCAGTGTGTGTGGTCTGTTGGGTGTATATACAAACAAGATTCAGGGTTAGAAGTTTTGATCTTTTGGACTTAGAATCATATTTCTCATTTGGAATAGTGATGACTACTATGTGCCAGTGCGGCAATGATATACTGCAAACAACAGGAGGGATTGGTCAGATCCTTTTCAGAATGTTGTAGTATTTCAACCACTCACACTGTAGTTCTAAGATTCATCCCAAAACATAAATGCACGAAATAAACAAAGTCACACTGACTTTCATGGTGTCTTCGACACTGATCAGTATCTCTATGGCAAGAATTCCTCCCAAAAATCAAGCACTGTACCTTCAATACCTTGAGAAGGCATACATCCCCCCCCCCCCCCCCCCCCCACCACTTTTCACTTGTCAACAGCTCTTAGAGAAATGTGTTGTATTTCATGCGTACAATCACATCTGTTTTCTTGACTGCAGATACAAACCTGGTGACATCTGGTGTAACCACATTCATCTTCATCTCTTCCATCTTCACACTCAACAAAGAGATTGCAGGCAAAATGGGGTTGAAGACCATGAAGTCCTTTCCAGATGGCCTCGGAACAGTTCCATAATCCGCTAGGAAATTGGACAGGTTTGCTTGAATTCTGACACACAGAGAGAGAGAGAGAGAGAGAGAGAGAGGAGAGAGAGGAGAGAGAGAGAGAGAGAGAGAGAGAGAGAGAGAGAGAGAGCATGTACTAAAGAAAAATAATGTGGTTCATAGTCAGTCAAAAAAATAACCAGAGAGAGAGAGAGAGAGAGAGAGAGAGGAGAGACTCAAGACTCAAGACTCAAGACTCAAGATGGTTTATTCATATCAGGGCTCAGCCCATCATGAAAGGTAATGTTAACATTTAACTGGATGAGGATATGTAGCAGATCAGATCCAACGATGATACAAAGCGTAATCTTGTACATTTCAGTCAATGACAACACCTCTTAGTTTAAATCCTCTATACAGAAACAGAGAAAGGTTACGTACGTCTTCGGGTATAGTCGATGACATTAACAGACTCAATTTGAACAGTGAAGGGTGCCTATAATATTTAGGCTTCATTAACGTTTCACGTATACGTCTGAGTCCTGGGCAACAGAGAACAAAACGCACCTTATTCTGTTGGCCCTCAGTGCACAATGGACTGCTGAAGTCAGTAGACATAAACATCTTATATCGACATCGATGTACTGCCAGCTCAGAAATCCCTAGCCTTAATCCAGAGGTAATATATTTCAGATGCTTATCAAAATCAAAATGTAAGTAAGGTTTTAAACTGTGATCATTGTAAAAAGTTCTGTACAAGCTGAATCTATCACGAGTTTGGATATGATCGGACCAGGTTTGCCACTGGCAGTCAATAAGCCTTTGTCAGAAGCAACAAATAAAATCATGAACACTTTTGACATCTTGCCTGGCCCAAACAAAACTAAATCCATATCTAAACAAGCATAAGCGAACATCAGTGGCTCAGTTTTTCTTACCTCTTGCATCCAGGTCATACAACACATCATACGCTTTACGTGAAATCCTGTAACTCTCCATTTGGATCAACGTAAGCCAGTAACGAATACACTTAACAGCAGAATGTATATAAAATGTTAATTTTCAAAACGAAGTGACTGAGGCCGAAAATTGATGCAAAATTTAGAAAGAGAGGGGGTTAGTTACCGCCAAAGACAAGACAAACAAAGTACAGGACATTGTCCTGTACTTTGTCTATGTCCTTGGCGGTAACTAACCCCCTCTGTAATGTCCTGTACTTTGTTTGTCTATGTTCTTGAAGGTAACTAACCCCCCTCTTTCAAAATTTTATATGAAATGGATATCAATTCGTTTCACCATAAATAAGGTCATTCGGTGTTCACCTGTCCACGCCTAAAATTTTCTTCAAGGCAAATAAATGGACTGATTCATAGTGAATAACAGCATTATCTAGACCCAACAATTCAGACCCATGCTGCACAATTGGCTACATATAAGAATCAAATACATTTCATGAACAAATTAAAAGAATTGTTATTTAACACATGCAAACTTTACAGAAGACAAATCAAAACACTTTTAGCTCTGCTTGCAAATTCTTTACATACAGCGGTTTAAAATTAAAGCGTTGTAGAAATGAATATTCCTGAGTATTTATACACATTTACTACAGGCAGCTTTCACACCATTACATAGCCACCTTTCTCTCACACTCAAATAGCCACCCTTCTAAAATACTATAATATTGCTCTTAATCACATTAACTTTAAGCTGAAGAGATGTTGCGGCACGCTGTAAGCTATTCAATTGAGTTTGTAAATCTGTAACTGTTTCAGCCATCAAAACAACATCGTCGGCCAACAATAGAATAAACAAAATTTCAAAATGGAGTCACTGATGGCGGCGAGCGAAGCAAAATTAGGAATAGAGTTTGTTTAGAACTTACGCCAATGACATTGACAAACAAAGCACATGACAAGACACGATGCATTTCAACCACTTGGGTCTTCTTCAGGCGAAAAAATAAATCACATTTAACATGTGGGACAGTAAAAACAACGAAAAACGAAAAAAGAATGAAAAATGACTCATCCGTTGTTGTCCATGTGGTCGGTAGGCGGAAAGGGACATGGGGCCAGGGGGATTATGGAAAAGGAAACGGAGGGGGGGGGGGGTTGTTTGCGTCGGGGGAGGTGTGTGTGTGTGATATGATAGGGTTGTGTGTCTAGTTTATTGGGATGGTGTGATATCTTTGTGATGGTGGTGGTAATGGTGGATTGATAATAATGGTAAGGGGGAGAAAACAAAAGTGGGGGGGGGGGGGGATTTTAAGGGGAATGATAAAACAAAGTTAAGATTAAATAGATGGAGGGTTGCTGTAACTACTGTATGAAGTGAGTGAAGGGGGTGTGGTGGTGGTGTATGTAAGTGTGTGTGTATGTGTGTGTGTATGTGTGTGTGTTGGTAGGGGATATTGCCAACTGATGTGGAAGAGGTGGGTATGTGTGTTTGGTTATTGTTGGATATTGATGCCTTGGGGGTGTAGTGTGCCCAGTTTGGCAATGAGATGGGATTCTTGAGTTGTGCGTTCAAAGCTGTCACTCTGTGACTGCCAGTGCCATAACTTTGACATGGTTGATGTTGTGTTGGGTGTGGTTGAAGTGTAGGGCGACGGGTTTGGGTCGGTGGTGGCGGATATCAGCCAGGTGGTCAGAGATGCGTGTTTCAAGTGTGCGTGACGTTTCCCCTATGTAAGATTTGCCACACAGCTGGCAGTGGATGGCATATATAATGTTGCGGCTCTGACATGAGAATGTGCGTTTGACTGTGAAGGAGTCTTTGGGGCCCTGTAAGAGGGTGTCTGGTTTGGTGAGGGGGCAGATTTTGCAGTTGGGTTTAGAGCAGGGGTGAGTACCTGGTGGTGTAGCTGTGGTTCTGTTCAAACTGGACCGCACGAGGAGGTCTTTGAGGTTTTTGTCACGTTTGAATGTGATCATGGGTTTGGTATGGAAGGCGGGTTTGTGGTTATGTACAATGTGCCAATTGGATTTGAGGATCCTACAGATGGGGAGGGTGTGCGGGTGGTAGAGGAGGTAGGCTGTGGGTCTGTCTGTCTTGGTTGGATGCTGGGTTTCCAGAGCAGATGTTCGGATACAGCTATGTGGTAGTTCCATCATCAATGCAGCACTCCGCCGCACATAGCTGTATCCAGAACATCTGCTCTGGAAACCCAGCATCCAACCAAGACAGACAGACCCACAGCCTACCTCCTCTACCACCCGCACACCCTCCCCATCTGTAGGATCCTCAATCCAATTGGCACATTGTACATAACCACAAAACCGCCTTCCATACCAAACCCATGATCACATTCAAACGTGACAAAACCTCAAAGACCTCCTCGTGCGGTCCAGTTTGAACAGAACCACAGCTACACCACAGGTACTCACCCCTGCTCTAAACCCAACTGCAAAATCTGCCCCCTCACCAAACCAGACACCATCTTACAGGGCCCCAAAGACTCCTTCACAGTCAACGCACATTCTCATGTCAGAGCCGCAACATTATATATGCCATCCACTGCCAGCTGTGTGGCAAGATCTACATAGGGGAAACGTCACGCACACTTGAAACACGCATCTCTGAACACCTGACTGATATCCGCCACCACCGACCCAAACCCGTCGCCCTACACTTCAACCACACCCAACACAACATCGACCATGTCAAAGTTATGGCACTCTGGCAGTCACAGAGTGACAGCTTTGAACGCACAACTCAAGAATCCCATCTCATTGCCAAACTGGGCACACTACACCCCAAGGCATCAATATCCAACAATAACCAAACACACATACCCACCCCTTCCACATCAGTTGGCAATATCCCCTACCAACACACACACATACACACACACATACACACACACTTACATACACCACCACCACATCCCTTCACTCACTTCATACAGTAGTTACAGCAACCCTCCATCTATTTAATCTTAATTTTGTTTTATCCTTCCCCTTAAAATCCCCCCCCCCACTTTTTTTTCTCCCCCTTACCATTATTATCAATCCACCATTACCACCACCATCACAAAGATATCACACCATCCCAATAAACTAGACACACAACCCCATATATCACACACACACACCTCCCCCGACGCAAACAACCCCCCCCCCCCCCCCCCCCCCCTCCGTTTCCTCTCCCATAATCCCCCTGGCCCCATGTCATTTCCGCCTACCGACCACATGGACAACAACGGATGAGTCATTTTTCATTCTTTTTTCGTTTTTCGTTGTTTGTACTGTCCCACATGTTAAATGTGATTTATTTTTTCGCCTGAAGAAGACCCAAGTGGTTGAAATGCATCGTGTCTTGTCATGTGCTTTGTTTGTCAATGTCATTGGCGGTAAGTTCTAAAAAACTCTATTCCTAATAGAATAAACAATTCAAATGCATCTAACGAAAATCGAGCACCATGTCTTCCATTGTTGTTACTTCCACCGCTAATTCATTTATGAAAAGAGAAAAACAGAACAGGACTGCATGTATCTCCCTGTCTAAAACCAGATGTGCAGGCAATGCAATCTGCTGTTAGAGAACCCATTGAACTCTAGCTTTAAAACCATAGTACTTTCTCTTAGTGCATTTGGATAATTTTACCTTTTATGCCATTTTTCAAGGGAACTGGCCAGAGAAGAGTTTGATTAACCGTGTCAAAACGATTTTTCGAAATCAATAAATGCAGCATAAAATTTCAGGTTGCAACAAAACTGTTTCTGAATGAGTGCTAATAAAGAAAACATGTGTCGATTGTGGAGCATCTTTTCTTAAATCCAGCTTGATAATCACCTGTTATGTTGTATTCTTCCACCCATTCTTGCAATCTGTTATTCATCACTATACCAAAAAATTTACTGCCAACATAGCTCAAAGAAATCCCTCTATAACTGTTTGGATTATAAATATCACCTTTCTTGAAAATAGGTTGAATAACAGATTCAGACCAGCTATCCCGGAATTCACCATTGTCAAATAATTTGTTAAATAATTTGAAGAAAAATATACTACTTGATCGTTTGAATTCTTATAGAGCTCTACAATAATGCCATCGGGACCAGCTGCTTTATGGGTTTTATTTAACTTTTCTAAAAGCAAGCAGAATTTCTTTTTTAGAGATCCGACAATTCATGTAGCCTTCTGTTTCATCCTCGACTGAATCCTCATTTACTGTATTGTCAGTATTCGCATCCAGCGAGGTTTGAAATGTTGAAACCAGGAATCAATAGATGTATCATTTCTTGGCTGTTTTCTTTTGAAAGATATTGTGACGGACCGTTTCCCATCCAGTCACAAATTTTCATGCAGCCGTGCTAACCGGAAGGTAGTCGTCGGGAAGCTGGTTGAAAAGTTTACCTGACTGCTGCTCACCCGCACACTGTTAAAGCCAGGTGAGCTGAAACGGTTAGGCAGTCTCTGCAGCGATTCCGGCAACGCAACTACCCAGAAGCCGAAGAGGGACTCCCATATGTTTTTGGTGGCAGTCAGGTATTTATCATTCAATGTTTATTTATTAGCAAACCGAAAACGTATTCCCGTGTAGGAGCGACTGAAACTTCCTCAGCACACTGTGAAGGTTTTATTTAGAAAAGAAAAGTATTTGTTGTGTTCTGTTATCCTATGACTTGATAGGTAGGAAAACGAAATTATTTCGGAAAACATGAATAGATGAAGTGAATGTTAAAGGAAGTGGTCTTCAGAAGAAAAAAAAAAGATTTTGTTTTTCTATGACTTAACTAGTTATGAACTTCATGATGAAAAAAGGTGTTTATTCCAATGTGGTTTGCGAGAAGAGGGAGAATTTTTATGCTGGTTTTGGTTTTTGATGTGGATGAGTATTTAACTCACTCTTGATATGAATATTGAATAGTTGTGTGTTGGTAAAACAAGAGTGTGTGGAAATTTTTCCCTTACATATATTGAAGTAGATGAATCTTTTGGAAAAAGATACCTTCTAAAATCTGGTGATTATATGAAATGAAGTGAACATTCTTGTCGTATTACAAGAAAAAGAAATGAACATTTTGGCGAGACATTTATTGTTTGATGAAAAGTAATCATTAATTGTATGTAATGAATTGTATTCATGGTTTATTGAAGAGGGTATAGGTGGGAATCCTTTCCCCAATTTGGAAAACAAGATTCTGAAAGGTTTATATTGAAATCCTTTCCTGTGTAGTGTTATGATTCCGGAAAAGGGGATGTTGTAGTGTTGAAGAAAGAATATGCCGATGTTTGTCCTAAATTCTAGTGGAATGTGATGTGGCTAATGAATATGAAAGTAGTCGTGATTGTAATGAATAGTAGCCATGATAATCAAGGTAGTTAATCAGTTTCCCCAGTAGAAGTGTACCCTGGACTGAAGGGACTGGCTGCCATTTTCTGAGGGTTGGGGCCGTAGCTGTGTCTACCCCCTTGTTCTCCCCTTGTGTTGGTGTTGAGAGGCCAGCCTGAGTGCCGATAACTACCCTACCTGCCACTGTGCCCGGGACCGACTACCCGCTGAGCCAGTTGGGCTGGAGACGCCGCTGCTGCCAAGCCAGAGCGCCGCTCCCGAGTTTTGATCCAGCGACCTGTTGGCTAGGCCGTTGCTGCGTTCTGTTTCGTGTGTGAACCACAGCTCCTGTGTGAGAATGTTGCTTTGTCGTCAGTGGTAGTGATTTTGAGCCACAGCTCTGTGAAATTCCAATAGTCCTGTGTCGGACCTGACGCTCTAGTCGTCGCCTTCGTCGTCTTCGTCCTCTTCATCGTTTCGCCGTCGTCATCGTTACGTCGTCGTTGGAACCAGCAGTGCTAGTAGAGAGCGCATATTTTAATTTATTTTGTGTGTATGCCTTATGGTTGGCCAATGCCACCCTATTGATATTCTTGTATTTATTATATATGTTTGTCTGATGGCTCGGGCAGCATAAAACAAAACAAGTGTTGGGGTGAACACTGTTAACTGGATGTGTCGGACATCATTTTGACAGCTGTGCATTTGGGATTAACTTATTTTAGTTAATTAAACCAACGATCGGACACCAAGAATGCCACGAAGTAACAGTGTATCTACTGCCCCCCTCCATCCGAGTTTTTGGAACTTTGGTCAGCGTAATGTGGAGAAATGGGCGCTGAATGACTGTCAGTGTTGTTGACAGTGTGCAGTGTTATGGCCCGCCATAAGAAGGAAAGCAGGGGTACGCGACTGCTGCAGGTTCAGGCTCTAGTTCCTCCAACAACTCGAGTGTTAACAGGGGGCAAAGACACCCTGAAAAAACGGAAGGTGGAAACAAGTACTCCATTACCCGGGCCCAGTGAAAGAGACTCTTTCGAAATTTTTTTCAACCGGAGAGAACAATTGGGGATAAGGGGAACGACTCGCTCCCAAACCAGTCAAACGAGTTGGGACGTTGTTTTCTCCCCTACTCGCGATTCTCACCGGCAAGAGGAACCCAGCGCTGTCGAATGCCGATCTGATGGAAAAAACTCTTCGCTACGGAGCTGAACTTGCCAAGCTGGCTTTTACGGTGGAGGAGCTGAGGGCTGCCCTGTTCTCGTCCAGATGAGAACGAGAAGCTTTGTCGAGACTGACCGACGCCCGGAAGCGAGAGCAGCAGACGGCCACCCAGCTAGCTTAAAATACGGCACCTTGCAGAGCTGGCCGATCGTCGTTCCGAGGACGTTTCCGCATACGTACGGAGGAACAACCTGCGCATCAGGGCGCAGGAAGGGGAAAGCGGGGCCGTCGAGCGGGGGTACAGTGCGAGGGAAGGTGCTTTCTCTGTTCAAGCGGAAACTGAACATCGTGGTCAAGAGAGAAGACTTTGAGGCAGTGCATAGGGTCGGTTCCAAGCGGGTTCCAGTGCTTCCAAAAACTTTTTGCCGCGGATTATTGTTCGGTTTTTTTCCCGTCGGATTAGGGACTTTGTGCTCTAAGTGCGCAAGAAGTTAAAAGGGAAAACCGGGGTCACTATGGGGGAAGATCTGACCCCCCAAATCAGTTGCTATGTTCAGTGCGGAACGAGGGGACATTTGCCAGCAGGCGTGGACGAAGAACGGTGGGTGGTGGTAAAGCTGGGGACCGGACAAATCTTGACTGTGAAATCTCTTGCCGAATTTAGGCAACTGCATTAGATTGTTTCTTTTTCTTTTGTGTGTCACGCCGTCACTTTCACCTTTGTTTTGGCATTGTGTCGCCTGCTCGAACTGTAAGTAGCCCAAAATTAATTTAACCAGCGTGCGATT
Source organism: Conus ventricosus (assembly GCA_018398815.1). Taxonomy (NCBI): domain Eukaryota; kingdom Metazoa; phylum Mollusca; class Gastropoda; order Neogastropoda; family Conidae; genus Conus; species Conus ventricosus. The sequence continues at coordinate 66,175,789 of CM031615.1, forward strand.
GTTTTCTGTTCAAAATCGTAAGTGTGAAGGTTTGAGAATTTTTGTAATTTTGAAGCTACTTGATGTAATTTCTGTATCTGTGTGCTTTTCTGTAAATACCTTGGGGGTTTTTTGTTGTTGTTTTTTTTGGGGGGTGTTTCCCACTTGACTTTGTTTACATCTGGGGGTAAAGGGTTTCTTTTGGGTTTGGGCAAGTCGGGGGAGCAGTCCTTGCGTCGAGGGTAGTTGGGGGCAAAGAAAGGGAAAATAAAACAGCCTTGTGGTACTGTTCTTTTTTTTCTTTTCTTTTCCTATGTTAGCTTTTGGTTTTTTACTCGCAGATAATGTGATTGTATGAAGGGATAGTAATTTTTGGGATCACGTGTTGGACAGTCATACAAGATGATTATGACATGAGTTGTTCGAGGGCGGTTTTTTTTGTTGTTGTTGTTGTTTTTTTGGTGTTTTTTTTGTCATTGCGCTAGTTATTGTAGTAGTAGTTGTAGTAGTAGTAGGCTTCAATGCTTGTTTGGAGTTGGGCGGTGAGCCCTTATATAACGGTTGGTGTGTGTGTGGGGGGGGGGTGCAGTTTTATTTTCATTGCTTTGTAAGTTGGTCTTTATGTTGTTCATTACTTTTTCATTTTCTTCGTATCAAGGTGGAGGCTTGTGTGTGAGAGTGAGATTGCAACTGGGTCATTTTACATTTTATTTGAGATTTATAAGATGTTGATACTAAATGATGGTTGTGAAATCTTGCTTTTTACATTGGAAGGTTGAGGCCGAGGTAGTTTCTGTAAAACTTTGGGGGTTTGGGGCGACATCACTGTATTTCAAAGGGTGTGTCTTAAGTGTTAGCAACACTTTTGGAGTATTTCTTACTTTTTTTCTTTTGTAGACCTTTTTTAAAATTGCTATTATCTGTTTACTACTTTAAACCTTTCTTTCCAAAACTCAAAATGGCACAGGATTAGTTCATTTTAAAATTTGTTCTTTAAATTTTGCAATGGTCTAAATAATAGTTTAAAAAAAAGGAAAGATGTTTTTGATTTTTTGAGAAAAAAAGCAGCTCATGTTTATTGTCTTCAAGAGACACACTTAAAGGAAGACTTGAGAATTGCATCCGAGCCAGCTGGGGAGAAGAAAAAGAAACACCCGAAGGTGCTGGGGAGGACCCAGAGAAGCACTGTCTTAAAACTGCCTTTTAAAGAGCAGTCCTGTACCACCTTGAGGCCTGCGCTTTGTTGACGATGGGTACAGGCACACGCAGGCCCACCCCATTAAGATATCAAGGGACATAACTGCTCCTGAACAGAGGTAAATCAGACTACAGGATGCAGCTCATAACAGCCTTAAGTAGCATCCCCATGGGTGTACCGCCCGTATTTCAGACTGCAGACCCCCACCGGCGAAAAACACCACCTCCAGCTGCCGAGCACACCCCACAAAACCCAACCACCCCTGCCCAGGGACAGATGAAGACAGTGCCCTCCAGACACAATCAAGCTTTCGCCATACGGTCTTATGTGCCCTCAAGAGAGAATCCAAAGTTGTAGTCTTTCCCACTGTCAACAGGACTTTCCCTGTGGTCAGTGGGTCTTTCCTCACCGTCACTGGACCTTTCTCAGGGTCAGCCTAGTTAAGGCATCCGAGCCAGCTGGGAGAAGAAAAAGAAACACTTTAATATATGGCTGTGTGGTATAGAAACTAACAAAAATGGTGTGGCTGTTCTTTTTAATAATAACTTTGAGTACAAGATACATAATGTCAAAAGAGCCCAGCATGGGTGTTACATTGCTATGACTGTTAAATTTCTTTAAAAAAAAGGTTTACTTTGGTGAACTTTACGGGCCTAGTGGTGGTGATAGCCCGAATTTTTCGAAGTGTTTGGGGAAACTCATTGAGAGCTTGGCAACCAACATGTAATTATAACTGGAGACTGGAATTGTGCCTTAATTTAAAATGGATGCTAAAAAATTATACAAGTGTCCCCAATCGCCAAGAACCCGAGCAAAAATCAATGATATAATGACTAAATACAATATGTTCGATGTTTACAGAGAAATTACCCCGAAAAAAGAAACTATACATGGCGGAATATAACTCCTTTTAAACAGGCAAGACTTGACTACTTTATGATCAGTGAAGAATTAAAGATGGAAGTTAATGATGTTTGCATAGATCCGGATATCGATCCGATCATTCTCTTGTCACATGGCTTTTAAAAAAAGATCATTTCAAACGCGACAGACCTTTTGGAAATTCATCAATTGTTTATTAAAAAGATAAGCATTATGTTTCAAAAATTAGAGAGCTGATCTGCGATTCAAGAAACAGTATGCATTGCCTGTATACAACCTAGAATTATGCATAAAATAAGTAATGAAAACCTCTCTTTTCAAATTGCAGAAACAGCTCTTTTTTGAGACATTAATGCTTGAAATAAGAGGCAAAAAAAATTTCTTATAGTACTTATAAGAACAAATGGATATTCAAAGAGAACATGACCTAGAAACAAAAATAAAAAACATCGAACAGAATTTACAAGAAGAAAACTATTCCTAATTTAGAAAACCTAAAACAGAACTGCAAGAGATCAGGAATCACAGACTTGAAGGCTGGCAATGCGCTCGAGAGTTCACTGGCTAAGTCGAGGGGAAAAGGTGAATAAATATTTTTGTAATCTTGAAAATTGAAATTTTCTTGATAAATCTATCCGTTTTTAGAAAAAGAGGGTGGCTCAGTCATTTCTGAACAAAAAAAAACTATCCTCCTTGAGATAAACTTTTTATGAAAATTATACAGCTTTAGAGAGTAACTGATATGAATATTTCTGAAAAGCTTCCGGTGCTCCAGTTATTATCCGAGGAGGAGGCTCCTCATTTTGAGTTGATTACACTAAAGGGCAGCTACTGCTTGAAACAGATGAAAAAAATTTTTAAAAGCCCCGGGCCCAATGGGTTTACCGTTTTAATTTATAAGTTTTTCTTTGTAGATATTGGGGCTTTCCTTGTACGTTCAATTAATGAAGGTTTTGCTGAAGGCCAATTATCCACTACCCAGCGACAGGGAACCATATTATGTATCCCCCAAAGGGAAAGGGAAAGCCCAAAAGATTTGTGAAAAACTGGCCCCATCTCTTTGTAGAACACCTCATATAAGATAGCTTCTGCTTGTGTTTTCCAATCGATTCAAAGGTGTTCTTCCAAACATTATACATGAGAGTCAAAGGGTTTTTTGAAATGCAGGTTTATTGGAGAGAATATAAGGTTGATGTATTACATGTTATTGTACATGATAAGGGAAAATAAATTTCCCGGGCTGCTCTTTTTAGGTGACTTTGAGAAGGCGTTCGATAGCATTGATGGTCATTCTTACATAACTGCCTTAAAAAATTTTTTTAAATTTGGACCCCACTTAATTAATGGATAAGAAAAATTTTATTCACAAATTCTACTTGTATTTCTGTTAAATGGTCAGTACTCCCATGGTTTCCCATCGAGAGAGGGGTGAGACAGGGGGACCCCTCATCCCCCTTTTCATACCCAATTTGTGCTGAGGTTTGTCATTAATGATTTGCTCTAATGAGCATATCAAAGGAATTAAAGTTGTTAACAAGGAAACATTTCTGTCACATTTGCTGATGACACTAGTTTGACTAGTCTCAAAAAAATGAGAAATATTGGTGTTGCCCTGAGATTCTACAAACCTATTATCGATGCTGTGTTGAACTGTTCTTACCATTTTTTATGTGCTGGTAGGGAGTTTGAGTTTGCGATGTAAAAGTTCTGAATGATGTTGTGAGTGTGTGTAGTAAAGTTGTGGGTGCAAGACAAACCAGTTTGAAGGCGTTGTACGACAGAAGAGTGCTGAACAAAAGCCAGACAGATAGCAGTGATGATAGCCATGTCCTGGCTAAGCATTATGAACTGTTAGCTCAGGACGCCGGTTTCAGAACCCTTAAAGAGTGAAAACAAGAGCTCAAAAAACTTTTATTCCCCAGTCAATCCATCTTTTTTAAAACAGTTACCTTTATCATGCAAAACTTGTTTTTAACCTATGAATTCTGAATTTGTATTAGGTGAGAGTGCGCATGGCAGGGTTTTTGTGCACATGCGTGTGCACATGTGAGTGTATGTTTGGTTTGTGTTTATATGATATGTGTGTGTGTATTGTATGCACATGTGTGTGCGCACAAGGGCGTGCACGTGTGTGTGGTGAGTAGGGTGGATGGATACCTGTCTGTGAGTGTGGGGATGTTTGTGCAAACTTGTGTATGTGCATGGGTGTATTTGTGGAGCTGTAAAATGTGTCATATAATATCATTTATACACAAATTTTGTTTGATTTAATCGTTAAATTCATTTATAAGCATTTTATTGTGCTTTTTTCTTGATAATATGCAATGTAAATGATGTGATTATGTATGAAATGTGCAATATAAATGATATTATGTTTTAATATAATGTGCATGAGTTTATGAAAGATTGTGTTCTGTAATGTTAATAATTTTTTTTATATGTATATATTTTTTTTAAATGTTTTTGTGTTTGGTCGGTTTCTAGTGCTGTGTTTTTTGTGTGAAAATGCACCGGACCCCAAATTCTCATGATGAGATAATAAGTGTTTCTCATCTTATTTTATCTTATCTTTATATAAAAGGCAGATGAGTCAAGCTACCACTTTCCACGGTCACTGAGGAGAAACAACAGGTTTCGAAATACCGGTATCTGACCAGGCGTTACATGTTAGTGAGTTTTTCCCCATTGGGATTGTTCCTCCTTGGAGACTATAAGCTTGCTGAAGGCTCATTTGAGAAGCATTTTTATTCCACACTACCCACTCAAGCCATACTTTAGTTAGGCAGAACTACTACCACTGCAGATATGAAATGCTTATCTCCCCCTATTTCTTCAACTAAGACTAAGAGCAAACTTTGTTTTTTAATTGAATATTTCCTGCAGTCCCTTTCAACACCAAGTGCTCTGGAAGTTGCTGGAAAGGTGCTCGGTACTTACCCTTTTAATTTATTAGTTTATTGTAATTTAGTCCCTTGCAGATTCATTCCAAGAAAATGACTCTCAGCACTTGTGTCTAAGAGGGGTTTTCTTTTTTTTTATATTTTCGACCTTTCACAAGAAAATGTAGCTATTTTGCTCTTTCATCATTTCTTTGCTTCTTTGGTGGCACCTTGGTTGTTTTTTTGGAACCAACAAACATACTATGGTATTGCACACTGGCCCTTTTTTTGGGTAGCATTCTTCTTAAAACTGAAAAGGCAGGGAGTCAAGTTAAACCACTTTCTGTGGTCACTGAGGAGAAACAATCAGGGTTTTTAAATACCGGTATTTGACCAGGAGTTATTTTTAGTGAGTTTTCTCCCCATTGGGATTGTCTCCTCCTTTGGGGACCATAAGCTTTCTGAAGGCTCATTTTGAGAAGCATTTATTATTCCCCATTCACCCCCTCAAGCACATACTGTTAGTTAGCCAGAACTGTCTACCACTGCAGATATGAATGGTTATCTCCCCTATTTCTTCAATCTAAGACATAAGAGCAAACTTTGTTTATAATTGAATATATATATATATATATATATATATATATATATATATATATATATATATATAAAGAATGCTGAACAATTAAGTAGTGGGGGAAAACAAGTGCAGGTTAACAATTCTTCAGTCGTTATAGTAATGACTTGGCAAAGATTTGAACTTAAAAAAAAAAAAATCGAAGATGAAGAAAATGGGGGAATATATTATAACTATGAGAAGCCCTTCACTAGCTGCCTGTGGGAACCATCGTAATCCCTCTCGAAGGCGCATTTATTTGTATTGCCTGCTCCTAGGCCTTTCGTCCGCTGGATCGGACTCATCAGGGAGAGACGGCTGATTGTGTCTGTGCTCTTGGTGTCAAATAGAGACACACCACAGTCCATAATTCTGTGGTGTTCTCACCACCAAGGGTTCAAAAAAGAATCCAACAGCACCCCCCAAAGCAGCCAGTGAAGGGTAGTAAAATGAAACAAAACAAAGGTGTGAAGAGGAAAAATGTTGCTGAAAAACTAAAAGCATTATTCAAACAGTATAAAATGTAGGGGACAATCTTTGAGCCTATGCTTGAGGATCCATTCAAGGATGCAAGGGAGATCAAAAGATATGGAACAGTCTGAGTGGTCAGCTCAATATATATATATATATATATATATATATATATATATATATATATATATATATATATATATATATATATATATATATTGAATTATAAACAAAGCTTGCTCTTATGTCTTAGATTGAAGAAATAGGGGGAGATACGTATTCATACCTGCAGTGGCAGATGATTCTGCCTAACTAACAGTATGTGCTTGAGTGGGTGGATGGGGAAAAATAAAATAAAATAAATGCTTCTCAAAATGAGCCTTCAGCAAGCTTATATTCTCCAAGGGGGAGAGAGACATCCTCCAATAGGGAGGGAAACTCACTAACATATAACTCCTGGTCATATACCGATATTTCGAAACCTGGTGGTTTCTCCTCAGTGACCGTGGAAAGTGGTAATTTGATTCCTCTGCCTTTTCAATTTTAAGAAGAATGCAATCCCAGAAAAGGCTGGTGTGCAATACCGTAGTATGTTTGTTGAGTTTTCAAAAAAACCAACCAAAGGTGCCATCTAAGAAGCAAAAGAAAATGATGAAAGAGCAAAACAAACCACATTTTCTTATGAAAAGTAGAAAATATAAAAAAAAAATAAAAAAATATCCTCTAAGACACAAGTGCTGAGGGCCAGTTCTTGGAATGAATCCGCAAGGGACTAAAATACAACAAACTAATAAATTCCAAGGATAAGTACCGAGCACCGTTCCAGCAACTTACAGAGCAGCTTGGTGTTGCAATGACTGCAAGAAATATTGAATTATAAACAAAGCTTGCTCTTATGTCTTAGATTGAAGAAATAGGGGAGATACGCATTCATACCTGCAGTGGCAGGTTTTTTTGAAAACTCAACAAACATACTACAGTATTGCACACCAGCCTTTTCTGGGATTGCATTCTTCTTAAAACTGAAAAGGCAGAGGAATCAAATTACCACTTTCCGCGGTCACTGAGGAGAAACCACCAGGTTTCGAAATATCGGTATATGACCAGGAGTTATATGTTAGTGAGTTTCCCTCCCTATTGGAGGATGTCTCTCACCCTTGGAGAATATAAGCTTGCTGAAGGCTCATTTTGAGAAGCATTTATTTTATTTTATTTTTCCCCATCCACCCACTCAAGCACATACTGTTAGTTAGGCAGAATCATCTGCCACTGCAGGTATGAATGCGTATCTCCCTCTATTTCTTCAATCTAAGACATAAGAGCAAGCTTTGTTTATAATTCAATATTTCTTGCAGTCATTGCAACACCAAGCTGCTCTGTAAGTTGCTGGAACGGTGCTCGGTACTTATCCTTGGAATTTATTAGTTTGTTGTATATATATATATATATATATATATATATATATATATATATATATATATATATATATATATATATATAATATATATATATGTGCTCAAAGATTGTCCCCTACATTTTAAACTGTTTGTAGAATATTTTATATTTTAGTTTTTCAGCAACTTTTTACCTCTCCACACTTTCGTTTTATTTTATTCTACTACCTTTCGCTGGCTGCTTTGGGGTGCTGTTGGATTCTTCCTTGAACCCTTGGTGGTGAGAACACCACAGAATTACGGACTGTGGAGTGTCTCTATTTGACGCCAAGAGCACAGACACAATCGGCCGTGTCTCCCTGATGAGTTCCGATCCAGCGGACAAAAGGCCTAGGAGCAGGTGATACATATAGATCTGCCTTTGAGAGGGATTGTGATGGTTCCCTCATGCAGCTAGTGAAGGGTTTTCATTTTTGATATACATTTTCTTCTTTTTTTTTAAAATTTCAAATCTTTGCCAAGTCATTACTATAATGATGGAAGAATTGTTAACCTACACTTGCTTTCCCCCACTACTTAATTGTTCAGCATTTTATATATATATATATATATATATATATATATATATATATATATATATATATATATATATATATATCCACACACTTCTCATCCCACACAAATTTGTTCATGCATGACATAATCCTCCTCTTGCATACAGAGATCAGGAAATTGCAATCAATACGATCAACAACTGATAATTCACAATAGTCAAACAGTATCATAAAAAACGAAATAGTCTGTGACACTGCTCCCAGAATCAGTTATAAATGTGTACCAGCCTCCATAGTCGCCTTTGCACACGCCATTCAAAATGCTCAGATCTAAGGCATTACACATATTCAACAATAATTTCCCATAGTTATTCAGAGTATGATCATTTGATTGTCGAGTAAATTAAGAGACAAATGATCGAATCATGGATGAAAATAATGTGCGAAATTCTACTGTTCAAATCACCATTTGAAATAACACATGTCATTCAACAACAGAAAATCAGTTAAACATTCGTCAATCATGCTGATTCTCTTGTCAGTATCAAAATGAGTGTAGACAGGATACCCCTCTGAAGGTATTTATGTACAAATGTACAAAACATCTTTACCTAACCCAAATAACTCTTTACCTAACCCAAATAACTCTTTATCAATCAAAAAGATTCAACAATTGATATGGTCCGTATTAATACTTTTAATGTAAGGAAGAAGGTAATTTCTTATTAAACAAACAAATCCTCCAGATCGTCTACCATGTTTAGTGAATTTTACAGCACATCTACAAAACAATTTGTATCCATAAATACGTCAAACTGACACTCCTCAACGAATGTGTCAACTAAACAAACAAAATCAAATTCACAAACAAAAGAAATGAAACTAGAATCACATACTTTTGATATCAATCCAGTTAGGTTCCACGGCAAGAAAGAGAAACGATTCGGTTTGCAAGCAGCGAGCGCTGCACGTGTTTGCTCACTCTGTTATCTGATGGCACGACCTTACTGTCGTGATAAACACCGCAGCGCTCAAGTGCGTCGATGACGTGAGGGGCAGGTGAACGCACAGTGTTCGGGTAATTTTATTCGATCTATAAAGTGGCAGGCCGATATCCTATCTAGATTCGCGCAAACAGTCCCCATCACCAATGAAGTACCTCTTACCATCTATAGGTAGGTGGTCAAAAACCATCGTAGTTCTCATCAGTTCTAGCTTCTTTTTTAGAGGGGGGTGACAGTTTGCGCCTCAACCTTCGCCTGTGGGTCGTGGGTCCGTGTGGACCCAGAAGGGTGTTTAATTGCAAATATCTCTAAACTAGTAGGAATTTGTAATGAGCTTTTAACAATGCCTCGGGCACCTAAACAGCTCTTATTTCCTAAAAGATAATTAAATTTCAGCGAGAAGTAATTATAAAAACAAAGGTCAAATTTAGACTACACACGGAAGCCATTGGGGCCGTGCGACCCATACTTCTCAAAGAAGGAAAAGTGTGCACCCCCTTCCGTAATGTCGTGGGGCCGTGCGGACCCATGCTTCCCAAAGAAGGAAAAAACGTGCATATCCTTCCGTAGATGTCGTGGGGCCGTGTGGGCCCACATTGTTACTGTGACAACAAATAACGGAAGTGGCCTGTTTTCATCATTTCATCATGGCGGAGGCAAGCAGCAGCACCGGTTGTGCCTTGGAGAGCGAGTTTTCTAAGCACGGGTAGGTTTTTCTCCATATCCTGTTGTTTCTGTATCATGTGCAGTCGATAAGCTTTGTGTTCTTTCTGTAAGCCTTGGCTTTGTTTATCAACAATTCAGGTTCACGTAGTAAGTCCGTTTCTCTGTGCATAGGGCCAGTGTACCACCAGGCCTTCAGCACATTGTGTGGCATGTGGGCAAGACGAGGAAAGAGGTGTATAAAGCGCTGTGGGCAAGCCTCATGGTAAGCTGAAAAATTCACACAGTGATGGTAAAGCTAGACTGGCATGCAGGCCTCAAGAGTGCATCTGTGTGTGTGTGTGTGTGTGTGTGTGTGTGTGTGTGTGTGTGTGTGTGTGGTGTGTGGTGTGTGTGTGGTTTGTGAGAGAGAGAGAGAGAGAGAGAAGAGAGAGAGAGAGAGAGAGATGAGGGTGTGTTACAGTAAGATGAGACACAGGCAGACAGAGAGACAAGACAGACATACAGCACACACACACACACACACACACACACACACACACACACACACACACACACACACACACACACACACACACACGCACACACACACACACACACCTCGTACATTCGGCAGGCAGGCAAACAGACGATCGCAAAAAATTGATAACAGGGAAGAAAATGAAATAGTCAACAAGACTTCAATTATATTTGTGAAGATGACAAAATAAGATGAAAGTTACAGCACTTGGCCGGCATATATTCATGAAAATGAAATGTGTGATTGCAGTTTGTCGCAAAGCTGGCCACAGGGGGAAGCGAACCCTCGTCTATCCAAAAGTGCTAAGGGAGGCAGTGAGGAGAGATTCGGGGATCCACATCTGGCGCTTATGATGATCAGTATGAAGAAGAGGTAGGTAAAAAAAATAGGCCAGACCTTAACAGTAAAGTAATACAAATCGTAAATCAGTCAAAGTGTTCATGAAAATAGAATAAAATGTAACCTTCTCATAGCTCCTATATGTATCACTTGTTCCGTCTATGAACAAACCAAATATGTCACACATACGTGCAATGATTCTCACAGTGCAGCAATGTAATCTGCAATTAAATCATAAAGTTTTTGAAAAGTAAAACAATGCAAAGCATTTTCATAGCTCTTATTCATATTACAAGTTACCCTTGTAAACAAGTCACACAAATGACAGACTTTCAAACGAAATCGCATTCACAAATGGCAAAAGTATTTGGAAGGAAACTAAATACACAGTAAAGTGATACAAATCAAAATTCAACCATAAAATTCCTGGAGATTTAAACAGTTCTGAGCCTTTTCATAACTCTTATTGATAATACATGTTTGACATGTGAAGAGAATGATTTAGAAATTATAAATGATTTTTCCTGTTTCAGGGGACTGCATACCATGTCACCATGGAGGACCTCGTGGCAGCCAAGTGGCGCGCTCCTCCCAAAAGCTGCAAACTGTGCAGTGCTTGATTTTCTTTCAATAAATTTCAGACGTTGATTTGTGTCTACAGCATTTTTGGTCAGTGCAGAAGAAACTGTGTGTGTGTGTGTGTGTGTGTGTGTGTATGTGTGTGTGTGTGTGTGTGTGTGAGGAGAGAGAGAGAGAGAGAGAGAGAGAGAGAGAGAGAGAGTGGGGAGGGGGGGGGGGCAGCAAGCAGGCAGGCAAGCGAACAGAAATAATGTGCGGCAAAAGCCACATATCGAAGCAGGGTCTGCATTTCTTTTCAGAAACCACAGTACTGACAGGCACATCATTGTCCGTCGAAGCAGACAGTGCACACAGCTTTCATGTGATCCGGACAAATAAAAACATTGCACCTCTGGCATCTCTGTCTTACTTTCCGGTCAGCCTTCCAAGGACACATCGCACATCGTGCCCTCTTGCGCGACTTGCTGGCAGCTGAGCAGATGTGCCTGGCTCAGATTCTGCCTGCCTCTTGCGCAATGTCCAGCAGCTTGACCTGATTGTTCCTGGTTGAGGTTCAGTCTGCCTGACCCTTCCTGCTCTTGACGCTGGTTGAGCCACTGTTTGGGATTGCTCAATGTTTGTGATTGTACTTTGGATCAAGACTGTCAAGTCCCGAGGACAAGTGTCTGTGCGAGAGGCGGCGCTTTATCTGTGGCAGCATCAGTCTTTTACTGACGCTTTGGATGAAAGCGCCTCGTGCATTTTGGTGTGACAGAGAGTTGTCCACAAACTTGATGGCCCACACACATCGTGCTGCGACTGTGGCGAGGTCAAGAACATTGGCAAACATAACCATAGGCCACCGTTGGGTGACTCTTTTTGAGGTGTATGTGTGGGCCATCTTGTCGAGGGAGTCGACTGCTCCCTTGGTGGAATTATAAAAGAGAATCATTTCTGACTTTTCTTGGGGGCGCCTGCTTCAACCACACCAACGTCATGCATTGAACTGAGAACAACAGTGTTCTTGTTCTTTTACCCTGGTAATTACCAGGGTTGCTGTGTTGTTATAAGCAAACTCACGCTGTGCAGTGGAGGGCCTTTCTTCAACTGGAATGGTGCAGGCAGGAATCTTTTATTGTGCCTACCACCGTCAGACCATTTTTCAGAATCCGTCAGCCAGAGCTAAGTCTGTGAAGTAGTTGTCGCATGTTATGTTGCGACCACTCTTGAAGAAGGGCTGTGCCAACTCAAGGGCAGTGTTACGACCCAGATTGGCCTGTCGGGCCTGGCCAAGCGGCCGGCCAAGGTAGGGGATGCCCAAGAGAGGGAAACAGTTGTTGGAGTCAACAACCCAGAAAATCTTTATGCCGTAGCGATCGGGTTTGCTGGGCAGATACTGTAGGAAATTGCATCTGCCCTAAAGGGGACAAGCTGCTCGTCAATTGTCAGAAGTGGCCCAGCAATGTAGTGCTGGCTCAAGTTTGTACTGAACTGATCCCACATGTCCCTGAATGGGCGAAGGCATCTTTAGCTCTTCTTGCGGACCTTGTGGATTTGTCATCAAACCTCAGGCAAGACATGAGTGTCTTGAACCTCTGTTTGCTCATGCATGCTCTCACCACATTCACGCCATCAATGGAGTCCCATATTTCATCAGTCGAAACCATGTTCTGTTTTCGTACTCCCAGAAACAACAACAACCCATCAAAGCCTCCATTTCCACAAAGTCGCATTCAACCCACATTATTCTGAAATTGTGTGCGGCCATACAGATTTGTGTGAAAAACAGTATCATTTATCATTTTTTCAGACACAAACAGTTTGAAATGAGTCATAAGGATCATGGACATGTTGTGTTCCAGGCACCTGTGTTGGTGGAGGCCTAAAAATGTTCTTGTTTTTGTCTTTGTGAATGGAAGCGTAGGAGCTTTCTCCCCCATCTGGTGCCATCTTTCGCTGTGTATGTGGCGGGATCTGCAATCGCTCCTTCCTCCTCCTCCTCTTCCTCCGAAGGCCTGTACTCTTCTTCACCTCCTTCACCTCATCGCATCCTCTTCAAAGGACTCTCCAGATCCAGGGAAGAATTCTTCGTCACTTGTTCACCCGCCACTCGTGGTCTAGTACAATCCTCAGAACGTTCCTCGGCGACTGTCTGTCTCCTCCGAGCTCGTTGAAAAAGCAACAAATCAGCGTACTATAGTTACTCCAAATCAAACACGCATTCACAGCATGCCCTTCCCCCCCCCCTCCCCCCCCCCCCCGCCAACGCCCCCCCCCCCCCCCCCCCAACACACCACCACACACCACACACACACACATACACACGCAGATGCCCCATCACAAACACCGTGTTACACCACCACACACACACATACAACCATACACAATCCTCCCCCCCCCCCCCCCCCCCCACCTCCTATTGATTAATTTATTTTTCGTCTATATCACTATGTGAAAAGACGGTAAACTCAATACACAAACAAACATGTACACACATGCACAACACACACTGCTCACAGACTAAGCCATTGCCTCTCTCCTTCCCAACCCAGTTCCTAACCCGGCATCGCCACTCAGACCACCGGTCTCCAAAGCTCTCCCCCCCCCCCCACCCCCCCACCCCGTCCCCGTTTCCTCCCCTTCTCCTACTAGCTTCCATACGATTCAGACGTGTGTGTAGAATGTACCGTCCTCGAATTCTGTACTCACCATAGCCAATGTCTTCAGCGTCACCAGCGGCGGTGACAAGAGCTTCGAAAATGTTTGCTCTCTCGGCCATCTTGATGGTGCAAGAAACAAGACAGCATCAGTTCCCTCAGTCCTGTTCACTTCTTCATGGAAATACACGGTCGCTTCTTCCTAGAAAACTCTTTAGTTTCAGTTCTACATGACTGCTGTGCACAAACTAAAGAGAAACTGAAAGTCACATACTCTGTTTAGAGTATGGGTCCGCACGGCCCCACGACATCTCGGAAGGGGGGCACACTTTTCCTTCTTTGAGAAGTATGGGTCCGCACGGCCCCACGATGGCTTCCGTGTGTAGTCTATAACCCGGTCTGGCGAAGGTTAAGAAAAATCCTCCCAGACAAAAACATTGGTTCCTTGCAGCTTCTTTTTTTAGTTTAAGGATTTGAACTTTGTTTTTAAGAAAGGATCACCTCACCATGATTGGGGAAACCTGTCTGCCATTCAAGTGGTGAACTCTGTCAATTTCGACATCAGTTTTTCTTTTTTTTATCCAACTTATCAGTAATGACACCACGTAATTTGGCTTTACACTCTTAACTGGACTCATTTCGATCCCTGGGTATTTCATGAAATATGAAGATGTTTCGTTAAGATCTGCCCTCAAGGTCGTCAGTCTTTTTTTTTCAACTGTTCAACTCGAGAGAACAGATCAGAGTTTTCCTTTGACATATTCTGATTTTCTTTTTTCAGATTTTCAACTTTATCTTTTTAGTCCATCATATTGTTTTGTACGTAATCATATTGTTTTCTCAGTTTTTTTCACACACCGTTGCACCCCATCAAGCTTACTGCTAGTTGTGGCATTCTGGACTTTCACATTCTGCAGCATCTCCATGACATCAGTAAGGGTTGGATGCCAGGAAGGAGGAGGAGTAGACTGCCCGCTGACCTGGGATGCCGTGGTCCTGTCCATGCTCGTCTGTCCACTGCTGCCCAGTCGTGACTGCCTCAGGCTGTCCTTGGGTCCAGGGTTCTGCTCTACATCTCCGCACCTCAAAAGCAAACTAAGCCAGAACAGCAGGGTGAGGAGCAGGCCAAGGGTGACACTGCCTGAGGTGTCAACATGGCGACTAACGCGGCTTTCTTCTCCATGGCTCTCTTTGACAAAAAACGATGTGAAGACCGGCAAGAAGGATGCATGCCGAAGAGAGAGAGAGAGAGAGAGAGAGAGAGAGAGAGAGAGAGAGAGAGAGAGAGAGAGAGAGAGAGAGCGTAAGATTCATCTTTTGGGGGCTACATCACACCCCAAAAAGACGCCTCGAAAGTGATGTGTGAGCACTCTCTCAGCCCTTCGGGCTTACGTTTCTTCAGCCTTCGGCATCAACCCCATAGCTTCGC
>CM031615.1:66195931-66210528 GCA_018398815.1 Conus ventricosus
CCTATAGTAGACAAACCCAGCTGTCACACGCACTTGCACTCGGCATTCTGCGCATTACTCATACCAAGCACTTCAATACCAAGCCATTCACTTTCATTTTAAGCTGTCTGCTTGGTACCACTGGCTTGTACCTTGATGGTAATATGAAAAGAAAATGAGGGAATCAACTTTCAGACCAATTCTAAAAAAATCCAAAACATTCTTATTGCGCCAGTCTATAAATACTAGGATCCTTACGATGGCCTTGCCGCGACACCTTCGCCGGTGGTCGTGGGTTCCGTGTGGACCCAGAAGGGTGTTTAATTGCAAATATCTCTTAAAACTAGTAGGATTTTTTGTAATCAGCTTGTAAGATTGCCTCGGGCACCTAAACAGCTCTTTATTTCCTAAAAGATAATTAAATTTCGGCTGAGAAGGTAATTATAAAAACAATGGTTCAATATAGGACTACACACGGAAGCATCGTGGGGCCGTGCGGACCATACTCTCAAAGAAGGAAAAAGTTGTTTGCTCCCCCTTCCGTTAGATGTGTGGGGCCGTTGCGGACCCAGCTTCCCAAAGAAGGAAAAACGTGCCTTTCCTTCCGCTAGATGTCGTTGGGCCCATGTGGGCCCACATTGTTACTGTGACAACAATTCCGGGAAGTGGCACCTGTTTTCATCATTTCATCATGGCGGAGGCAAAGCAGCCGCACGGTTGTGCTTGGAGAGCGAGTTTTCTAAGAGGGTTAGGGTTTTCTCCAAATCCTGTTGTTTCTGTATCATGTGCAGTCGATAAGCTTTGTGTTTTCTGTTAAGCCTTGGCTTGTTTATCACAATTCAGGTTCACTGTAGTGAGTCAGTTTCTCTGGGCAAGGGCCAGTGTACCACCAGGCCTTAGCACATTGTGTGGCATGTGGGCAAAAGACGAGGAAATAGTGTATAAAAGCGCTGTGGGGCAAGCTCATGGTAAGCTGAAAATTTCCACAGTGATGGTAAAGCTAGACCGGCATGCAGCGCCTAAGAGTGCATCTGTGTGTGTGTGTGTGTGTGTAGTGTGTGTGTGTGTGTGTGTGTGTGTGTGTGTGTGTGTGTGTGTGTGTGCAGAGAGATGAGGGTGTGTTACAGTAAGATGAGACACAGGCTGACAAGAGAGACAAGAAAGCATACAGGCACACACACACACACACACACACACACCACACACACAACACACTCACAACACACACACACACACACTCACACACACACACCTCGTACAATCGGCAGGCAGACAAAACAGACGATCGCCAAAAAAAATTGATAACAGGGAAAGAAATTGAAAATAGTCAACAAGACTTCAATATTATTTGTGAAGGATGACATATAAGTGAATAGTTAACACACTTGGCCGGCATATATCATGTAAACATGTAAATGTGTGATTTGCAGTTTGTCGCTAAGCTGGCCACATGAGGGGAAGCGAACCCTCGTCTATCCAAAGTGCTAAGGGATGGCAGTGAGGGAGAGATTCGGGGATCCCACATCTGGCGCTCCTATGATGATCAGTATGAAGAAGAAGGTAGTAAAAAAAAATAGGCCAGAACCCTTAACAGAAAAGTAATCAAATCCGTAAATCATCAAGCGTTATGGAGAATAGGAATAAAATGTAACCTTTATAGCTCCTATATGTATCACCTGTTCCGTCTATGAACAAACATATATGTCCACTCATACGTGCAATGATTCTTCACAGTGCAGCAATGATAATCTGCAAATTAATTCATAAAGTTTTTGAAAAGGTTAAAACAATGCAAAGCATTTTCATAAGCTCTTATTATATTACAAGTTACCCTGTAAACAAGTCACCAAATGACAGACTTCAACGAAATGCATTCACAAATGGCAAATGTATTTGGATAGAAAACTAAATACGCAGTAAAGTGATACAAATCAAAATTCAACCATAAAATTCTGGAGATTTAAACAGTTCTGAGCCTTTTTTTTCATAACTCATATTGATAATACCTGTTTGGACATGTGAAGAGAATGATTTAGAAATTATAAATGATTTTTCCTGTTTCGGGGACGGCATACCATGTCACCATGTGAGGAACTCGTGGCAGCCCAAGTGGCGCGCTCCTCCAAAAGCTGCAAACTGGGCAGTGGCTTGATTTTCTTTCAATAAATTTCAGATGTTGATTTGTGTCTACAGCATTTTTGGTCAGTGCAGAAGAAACTGTGTGTGTGTGTGTGTAGGGTGTGTGTGGGTGTGTGTTTGTTGTGTGTGTGTGTGTGTGTGTAGTGTGTGTGTGTGTGTGTGTGTGTGTGTGTGTTGAGGATGAGAGAGGACGAGAAGAGTGGGGAGGGGGGCGGGGGAAGCAAGCAGGCAGGGCAAGCGAACAGAAATAAATGTGCGGCCAAAGACATATCGAAGCTGGGTTGCATTTTCTTTTCAGAAACCACAGTATTGACAGGACATCATTGTCCGTTCGATGCAGACAGTGCCAAGCTTTCATGTGATCCGGGACAAATAAAGACATTGCACCTCTGGCATCCTCTGTCTTACTTTCGGTCAGCCTTCCTAGGAACATCGCACATCGTGCCTCATGCGCGACTTGTTGGCAGGCTTGAGCAGATGTGCCGGCTAAGATTCTGCCTGCCTCTTGCGCAATTGTCCTGCTGCTTGACTGATGTTCTGGTTGAGGTTCAGTCTGCCTAGACCCTTCTGCTCTTGACGCTGGTTGAGCCATGTTTGGGATTTTTGCTCAAGGTTTGGGATTGTATTTGGTCAAGACTGTCAAGCCCGAGACAAGGTGTCTGTGCGTGAGGCGGCGCTTTATCTGTGGCAGCATCAAGGTCGTTTACTGACGCTTTGGATGAAAGGCCTCGTGGCATTTTGGGTGTGACAGGAGAGTTCGTCTCACAAACTTGATGGCCCACACACATCGTGGTGCGACTGTAGCCGAGGTCAAGAACATTGGCAAACATAACCATAGGCCACCGTTTGGGTGACTTTTTTGAGGTGTATGTGTGGGCCCATCTTGTCGGGGAGTCGGACTGGCTCCCTTGGTGGAATTATAAGAGAATCATTTCTTGACTTTTTCTTGGGGGTCGCTGCTTCAACCACACAACGTTATGCTTTGAACTGAGAACAACATTGTTCGTTCTTTTTACCATGGTTTTATTTACCAGGGTTGCGGTGTTGTTATAAAAGCAAATCTCAATGCTGTGCAGTCGGAGGGCCTTTCTTCATCGGGAATGGGTTCAGGCAGGAATCCTTTTATTGGTTCTGACTGTGCACTACCACGTCAGACCATTTTCAGGAATCCTTCAGCAGAGCTATGTCTATGAAGTAGGTGTCGCATGTTATGTCTCTTGAAAGAAGGGCTGTGCCAACTCAAGGGCAGTGTTACGACCAGATTGACCTGTCGGGCCTGGCAGCGGCCGGCCATGGTACGGGGATGCCAAGAGAGGGAAACATGTGTTGGAGTCAACCCCCCCCCCCCAGAAAATCTTTATGCCGTAGCGAATCGGGTTTGCTGGGCAGATACTGTAGGAAATTTTGCTTCTGCACTAAAGGGGAACAAGCTGCTCGTCTCTATTGGCCAGAAGTGGCCAGCAATGTAGTGCTGGCTCCAGTTTGTACTGAACTGATCACCACATGTCCCTCGAATGGGGCGAAGGGCATCTTTAGTCTGCTTGCGGTCCGTGTGGATTTGTCATATAAAATCAGCAAGACATGTGGGTCTTGAACCTCTGTTTTGCTCATGCTTGCTACTCACCAATTTCACGCCTTCAATGGGATGTCCATTTTTATCAGTCGAAACCATGTTCTGTTTTCGTACTCCCAGAAACAACAAATACAAGACCCATCAAAGCCCTCCTTTCCACATAGTAGCATTCACCCACTTATTCTGTAAATTGGGTGCGGTCCTTACAGAAACTCTTTAGTTTCAGTTCTTACATGACTGCTGTGCACAAACTAAGAGATAACTGAAAGTACATTGTCACGAAGGTTGTCGCGAGGGCCTACGACGTTCGTCCTCCAGGGTGGCGGACATTACTATTTGTTTATTGTGTTGCTGTTGTCCGTGTACCCGTCCTTGTGTGGCTTGTTGGTGCGGTTGACACTTGGTATAGTTCAGCTCAACTTCCGGTTTTGCTTTCTCTCTCTTCTCTCTCTAATTCACCGCCGTGATATTCATCTGCATGTCCACGGGTGGCCGGACCTTTCTCTCGAACTTTCTGTCTATCTCGGCCTCTCGCCTTCTTTTTTCTGTCGCACGTGCTTCGTTTTTTTTTTTTTGTTTGAAGTATACTCCACTCTGTGACGCTGCATGGCAAGTTGGCGCCATTGCTGAGGAAGGTTAGCTCTTCACTTCGAGCGGAAGATGTCTCTGGGAGCGCCTGCTCCAGTCTCGGTTCCTTACCGTTATCATGAGAGTACAGTCAGGACTTTCAATTCCTGCAGTCGGGCCCTGTGGAGAGGGACATCGCTTCTTCTGTTTCCGCAATCTTCGCCTCGGTCCTCTCGATGGACAAGAGGGTAGAGAGTGTCCTTTGACCCGCTCTTCGGGGTCACCCCGGGTAGTGGTAAGCTCAGTTTTCGTGGTTCAGTTTGTTTTGGTTTGTTTAGTTGTTAGCGGCTTTATAAGTCTCGCTTTTGCGCAATTTTTCTTTTGTTTTCGAAATTGTCCTCAAGAGATATATGCGTTAAAGATGTGAGTCTTTTCTCTGGTTTAATTTCCATCTTTTATACCTGGCCATTCTAAATTATTTCCAATAATTCTTTCTCCTGTTATGTGTCTGGTGATGCGGTAGTCGGTGGGGAAGGGAGAGAACATGGGTGATCAGGGTTGGAACCTTGCTTGGTCTCGCTCGTCCGCCCTGTCACATTCGCCCTGATTTTATCCTTCGGCCACCGTCTGTTTTGTGTGTGCAAGGAGAAACGTTTTTTATGTCCGAGCGTTGCGTTACGCCTTGATTTGTCGTTCGGATGCGTGGTTGAGACTTTGTGTTATTTTTGAAATGTGTTTATAAAATGTGACAATAATGCCATTGAATTACTATTTGCAAATGTGGTGGCAGTTATTAAGCGATAGTCGCTGTGTTGTTTTATGTCATAAGGTAGGAAACACGTTTAAGCGTGAGTGAGAGAAGGGTGAGATAGTTCATTTTGGTTTTTATAACTGTTTGATTTAATGCAGTCTTTTACCTGAATCGTGTGGAAGACTTGATTCAATGGGTGTACTGTGTGCGTTTTAAGACACTTCCTCGCCCATCATGCGAGTGGCTGATTTGACGTGACAGCAATGGTCAGTACGGTATGACGGCAGTGTTTTCCAGTACCCTTCTTCTTTCTCCTCCTTTCTTTCTTTCCCTACTCTTTCGACTCTCCTCCCAGCTACGTCCTCCCCCCTCACGGGTGGCTTCACCTGGAGCACGATCTGGATGGTGCACGTACTCGTCAGAGGCCACGTTTGGTTGAGACCACGGACGGGTGGTATGCCACACGGCTGAGCGTGGCCACGCCTTGGTCGGGACCGAGCGGCTGGTAGAAGACGCGCCGTCTTGAACTCCCCCCCCCCCCCCCCCCCCCCCCCCCCCCCCCCCCCGGCCGGGCCGGACCCCCGGTCCAGGTAAACTCCAGTAACAGCTACGTCCCCCCCCCCCCGGGGACACGCTTCTTCTCTGCCGCGTGGATAGTCGAGGGTGTCGGGCTCTTGAGCGACTCCCTGCGAGAATCAACCGGCTCGGAGCACCTAGTGCCGGACCAGGGTGCTCCCAGCAGACTCGACAGTGGCAGGGGTGCACGCCTCCTTGGTGGTTTATGAAGCGTTCAATGCTGGAAATATTTCCTTAAATTTGTATTTGTATTATGTGCTGGAATGCTGTAGATGTGATCATGTGCGTCGTATGGCGAAAATAATTATTATAATCGTGCATGTTGTGGGTGCGGGGAGGCTGCCCTTGATTGTGATTGTGCATGTTGTGTGCGTGGAGTGCTTGATCGTGGATGTGCATGTTTGTGTGCGTTAGGAGTGCTTGATCGTGATTTGCATGTTGTGTGCGTTGGAGTGCTTTATTGTGATTCGTGCAAGGGTGAGTGTGTTGGAATGTTTATTTGCTGGTGTGAATAAATGGGGTGTTGTATCGTATTCTTTATTGTTGTGGTCTTCTTGCGGTGCGTGTGAAGGTCAGGTCTCTCCCTTCATCCCACCTAGACCGATCCTGTCAGGGCAGACCTCCAGGGTCGGGTCGTGGACAATTGTGGGGCCTCGTCGGGATGTGAAGGCTCTGGCTGTCTCTCTCTCGTTCGCAGAGTACTGTTTGTTTTGTCTGTTTTGAATATGTTTAGTCAGTTTGTCGTGTTTGTTCGTGGGTGTTTGGCTGGGTGACTCTAGTGTGAAGGGAGTCTTGGTGCCTGAGGGAACATCCGGGTGTGACTCGGGAGTCGAGGGTGAGACCGAGGGGAGTCGACGCGTCCAGACCTCCCTCGCCGGGTACCTCACGCAGGTACGGCTCGTAAAGTCTGCCCTTCTGTTGCCGCTCAGTTCTTCCATGCCTGTTTTGATTTAGCCAGTTCTTGTTTTTTTTTTCTCTACCGGCGGTTGTTGAGTACAGGGGGTTGGAATCGGACGCTTTGGTTTTTTTTTTTTTTTTTTTCCTCTCTCAGGATCCCGTCTGCTAGGTTTTTGTTTTGTTTTTTTTTTTTAACGGCCAGCCCAACCGCATGTTGCTCGTGCTGTAGAGCGTCGTGTTGCCAGAGTGGGAGCAGCCGGACTTGTCCGCACACCACGCCCCCCACACACACACCATACAACATTATATACACGCCCCTAAAATATTTGTTTTTTTTCTTGTGGGATTGTTTTTCCCTGTATTTGGAAAACTGTAGGAATGTTGTCATGGCGGGACGTCCGGCGCGGGTGGTGATGGCGAACGCGTTTGCGTTCGCAGATGATGGGTATCAAAATGTTACTGTTGTCCTACTATAGTACTAGTACTTCGATACGGTAACTTCTTACCAATTCCTGTGCTGTAGCCTGGTAGCCCACGTGAGTACTTATTTACTTACTCTTCGCTGGGGGTCTCCCTGTTTGAGGACCCCGACTGGCACTTCCGCTCGAAGCGTCAGAGTATAGCGTAAGAACTGTGGGCCTTCTGTTGAGTCGCAGAGACCCGAAACTTCTCCTCTCCAGGCTTCCCTCGTAGGGGCATGCCCCAAGAAGGACTTTCTTATGGGAAAGTCGAGGACCCAAGGGACGGGTCAGACGGTCTCTCCCGTGTCGGGAGTGGTGAACCAGCCCAGGACATCACTTCCGTCCTGATTTTTCTAGAGCGGACAGCGACGGGAGGAAGAGGCCCAACGTAGGGAAGAGGGGGCTAGGCAGGAAGCTCTCGTAGGGAAGAGGCAGTCAGGCAGGAAGCTTCAGTAGGGAAGAGCGTAGGAGGAGGCCGCTAGACTGAGCTCTGCGCAGTGAGGAGGGACTGACAGACAGGAGATTATGCATAGGGAAGGAGGCTATGCTGCGTCAGGGATGAGGGCCTGCCCGACAGGAGGCCCTTCGTAAGGAAGAGGCTGCCCGACAGGAGCCCTTCGTAAGATGAGCTGCACGACAGGAGGTCTTCGTAAGGAAGAGGTTGATCAGCGTTAGGAAGAGGCTGCTCAGCGCAAGGGAGAGGCTGCCTAGACAGGAGGGCCTCAGCGTAGAGTAGGAGGGCTGCCAGACAGGAGGATCGGGCGTAGGAAGAGGCTCGTTCTGCGTAGGAGGAGGCCTGCCCTCCGTAGGGAAGAACCTAGACAGGTGGAGGCTCTGCGTAGGTGGAGATGGAACAACTGCCTTTCGCGGTTCTCCCGCATCTGTAAGTCAGGGGGTTTAATCACAGGCAGGTGATAGAGTTAGAGGCCCAAAGTTTAAAGCTTCCAGAGTTCAGACCTAGTGCGGAATTGACATGTTCTTAGCGCATTTGCGGACCAAGGTAGCTTGTTCATACAAATTGTCTGAGGGAGCAAAGGCCGTTGCACCTTTTTTTCTGGATTTTCTGGTGTTGCTTGCAAGGGAGTGTGTGTTTGTCTCACTCTAAAAGATGAAGGTGCGTCTTTTGCAGACATGCAGTTGTTGGCTCTGCGTAAGCGTTTCCACTTACCCCAGAGACGTAACAGGAGAGATGTTCAGGTCCATGAAGAAGAATAATGATGAGACCTTTCGTGCATTTTGGTGATAGGCTGCGCAAAAAGCTAGGGTACTGGCGTCAGTTAAGCTAAGTTGGGCTGGAGGATTTGATCCTCATTGAACAGCTCACCATACACTGTGTCCCTGAGTTGAGGATCCGGTTAGCGAGACAGCACTCAGGACTTTCGCGGCTGCGATTCACACCGCTTGAGGTGTTTTGCTGAAGTCGCGGGCTTATGGCATCGCCAGTTACGGAGTGGAATCCCTCCAAAGGATTTAGTTAGCAAATAAGGCGCCGACAACTGCTAGCCAGGCTCGGTGAACAAGGCAAGGCCAGTTCCATCGGGGACCTCACACCTCGATTTTGTTTTCTTTGTGGTCGTCATGGCCCACATCAGGAAAGATTGCCCTAGAGCCGCTGCTAGCATGGGGGATAGTCCTTTCCAGCGGCCTCGTGCCTCGGCTTAACGTGGGTCTATCCAAGCTTCTGGTGGTACAGAGTGTTCCAGGTTTCTTTCTGTTGTTGGTTATCATCCTGGTCGACACCATAGGGAGTCGGGAGGCATCAACGCTCTTTGTTGTTAAGGATGTTGTTTCCCCTAAGTCCGGCGGGGCGCTAGTTATGATGTTGGTTTTTTGGCGGGTTGAGGCTGGTTTTACCTCCACCCGTCCTTCAGTACTCGTTTCTTTCTTCCACCCCTACTTCTGTGGCGAAAGGGGGGCCATCGCGGTGGAGCGTCCTCTTTATTTCCCTTATCATAGGGATTCTGTCACTTTGCTGACGGAGCAGTCAGTCCGGGTCTACGGATCTGCCCGTAAGGGTGTGTGGGCAGTCACACACGCGCCAAAGCTAAGAAGCAGGAACAGGAATTGCGTCCCGTCCTCCCCCCTAGCCGACTTCTCTATACGAGGTTTCTGGCAAGGGCCGATCCTGCTAGCATGATCCGTCTTCAGGCCAGTGGACTTGGAGTCAACGCCTACGACATCTTGTGGATCGTTCTGCTCAGTCGGACCGACACGCCAATGGTGAGCTTCAAGCTCCACAAAGGGGATCCTCTTTAGGGTTTCCCACTCAGGCAGATATGTGGGCCAAACAGCTTGTGGTTCCCAAAGCCCTGGAGAGTGTCGGTCCTCCGGCAGGCCCACGATTCCCCCAGGGGGGTCCATTATGGGCTCCAAGCGGGAACTCTCGAGCGAGTTTTTTATTGGCAAGACTTCTTTGGCCAGGGATGAACTCACAGGTTAGCAGTACTGCGCTGTTGCGATGTTCTGCCAGCGGACAACGGCCTAGGGGTCGCTTGAAGGTGTTCCCCTAGGGGTCAGTGCCACGGCGGTTGGGGGGAGCATTCAGCAGGTTGGGGGTCGACTGGGGGACCCATTAATCCTCATCGATCGCGGTCACGCTTCACTTCGGTTAGTGGTAGAATTTGCGAGTCGATACCAGTGCTGTCCCGCTTAGGACTATCGATTGCCCCTTACTGTTGCTGAATCATTCAGGCTGATTAGATTTGGACGCGCTCAGGTCGAGTGCACAAGAAGAAGTACGGCCGGAAGTTTGTACTGAGAGCGATCTTATCCTCTCCCTGTGCTTGGGACCGGATCCCGGCCAGTCAAGTCGTCGACTCATGAGTTAGGCAGTGGAGCTTGCTGAGTCATGCGTTCACTTTCCGTCATTCCAAGGGTTCCTGTAATACGGATGCTGACTATCTTAGCCGAGCTCCGTAGGTAGGCTTATTGGAAAATAGTCAGGAGGGACACTTCCCTAACCAGGGTTATATCCCTTTTGGTCTCTTGTATCTGGTTGGTAGTGACAGATGTCCACTCAGTGAGGTTAACGGTAATGAATCACCAATGTTCGGATTGTCACTTTCATGGTGGAAGGTTTGCTTAGTTGTTTGATATATGTATATTATGTATTTCTCTGTGGTTTCTATCGTGGAATGTTTGTATTGGATTCATCGTACTCTGTCGATAACAGAGGTGGGTTCGGTCCATTGTTGGGAAGTTGCACATGCGACAAGGTTCAAAGGAGCAGTATCTAAGAGAAACAGATGCTTTTAGGGCAGGGGGGTTTGTCACGTGTTTGTCGCGAGGCCTACGACGTTCGACCCTCCCAGGGTGGCGGAATTACTTATTTGTTTATGTCGTTGCTGTTGTCGTGTAACCCGTCCCTTAGTGTGGCTTGTGGTGCGTTGCACCTTGGTATAGTTCAGCTCAACTTCGGTTTGCTGTCTCTCTCTCTCTCTCTCTAATTCCACCGCCCGTGCAATTCATCCTGCAAGTTCACGGGTGGCCGGTACCTTTCTCTCGAACTTTCTGTCTATCGGCCCTCTCGCCTGTCTTTTTACCGCGCACGTGATTCGTTTTTTTTTTTTTTAGTTTGAAGGTATACTTCTCTCTGTTGACGAGCATGCATGTTGGCCGCCATTGCTGAGGGAAAGGTTAGCTCTCTTCGAGCGGAAGATGTCTCTGGGAGCGCCTGCTCCAGTCTCGGTTCTTACGTATCATCGAGTGTACAGTCAGTCCTTTCATTTTCCTGCAGTCGGCTGTAGGAGTAGGTACACGTTCTTTGTTTCCGCATCTTCGCCCTCTGTCCTCTCGACTGGACAGAGGGTAGAGAGAGTCCTTTGACCGCCTCTTCGGGGTCACCCACGCAAGGGTAGCTGGTATGCATCTGTTTCGCTGGTCGTTTGTTTTGGTTTGTTGTTGTTAGCCGGCTTAGTCTTCGCTTTTGCGCAATTTTCTTTTGTTTTCGAATTTGTAAGAGAAATATTGTGTGAGACCTTTTCTCTGGATTAATTCCATCTTTAAACCTGGCCATTCTAATTATTTCCAAAATTTTTCTCCTGTTTATGTGTATGGTGATGCGGTATAGTCGGTGGTGAAGGGAGAGAACCTGGTGATTCAGGGTTGGTAATTTGCTTGGTCTCGACTCGTCCGCCCCTGTCAACATTCGCCGGACTTTTATCCTTCGGCCACCGTCTGTTTGTGTGTGCAAGCGGAGATAACGAGTTTATGATCACGAGCGTGCGTACGCTTGATTTGTCGTTCGGATGCGTGGTTGAAGATTTGATGTTTATTTGAATGAGTTATTAAAATGTGACATATTATTCATTGGAAATACTATTTGCATATGTGGTGGCTGTTATTAGCGATAGTCGCTGTGTTGATTTATTTCCTAAGGAAGGGAAAACGTTAAGCGTGTGTGAGAGATGGGTGAAGATAATTCATATTTGTTTTTATAAACCTGTTGATTTATTGCAGTTCTTTTTACCTGCATGTCGTGGGAAGACTTGATTCAATGGGTGTTATCTGTGTGCGTTTAATACACTTCCCCGCGCCCCATCATGCGAGGTGCTGATAAGACTTGCTGCAATGGTCAGACGGTACTGTCGGCAGGGTTCCATGTTACACTTCTTCCTTCCTCCTTCCTTCTTCTTTCCCTCCTCTTCGACTCTCCTCCCAGCTACGTCCTCCCACCTCCCGGGGGCTTACCTGGAGCTCGATCTGGATGGGTTGCACGGTAACTGGTCGAGGCCACGTTTGGTTGAGAACACGGACGGGCGATGGTGCCACACGCTGATCGAGGCCAGCCTTGGTCGGGACCGTGGGTGCTGGTAGAGACGCCGCCGTCTTGGACTGGCCGGGCCGACCCCCGTCCAGGACCTCCTGTAACAGCTACGTCCCCAACCCCCCACCCCCCCCGGGACACGCTCTACTGCGCTGGAAGTCGAGGGTGTCGGCTTTGCAGCGCTCCCTGCGAGAACCAACCCGGCTCGGTGCACCTAGTGCGACAGGGGCTCCCAGGCAGACTCGACAGGGGCAGGGTGTGCACGCACCTCCATGGTGTTAAGAAGGGTCAATGACTTGGAAATATTTCTATAATTGTGTATTTGTCATATGTGCTGGAATGTGTAGTGTGATGATCATGTGCGTTCGTATGCGAAATACTTATTTATAATCGTGCATGTTGTGGGTGCGGCGTCTAGTGAAAATGTGCTTGTTTGTGATTGTGATGTGGTTGCAGTTGGAGTGCTTGATCGTGATTTGTGCTTGTGTGTGCGGTTGGAGTGCTTGATCGTGATTGTGCATGTTGTGTGCGTTGGAGTGCTTTATTGTGATCGATGCATTGGTGCGTGTGTTGGAATGTTTATTTTGCTGGTGTGATAAATGGGTGTTGTATCGTAATCTTTATTGTGTGGTCTTCTTGCGGAGCGTGTGAGGTCAGTCACTCCCTTCACTCCACTGACCGATCTGTCAGGCAGTCCTCCGGGGTCGGTCGTGACTCACATACTCTGTTTAGAGTATGGTCCGCACGGCCCACGACATCTACGGAAGGGGGTGCACACTTTTCCTTCTTTTGAGAAGTATGGGTCCGCACGGCCCCACGATGGCTTCCGTGTGTTGTCTATAACCCGGTCTGGCGAAGGTTTATTAATGTTTGGTGTGCAGCTGTGTAGTGTGGCTTGATGGACTCAGATCATGACTTGTTTCAAGTCATAAATGAACCATGGCAACCGTCGGCGTTGTCTTCGGGGGCCTGAATAGCTCAGTTCGTAAAGCGCCGGACTGTAATCCAAGGGTTGAGGTGTTCGATCTCCGCCGGGCCGTTTCGGTACAGGGGGTTTTTTCTCTCGGCGTTATCATTAGTTCTGACTCCATTCCCCATACAGTCCTTCCAATTGCGACTTACAACCGGAGGGCTTCCCTGTGTGAAGCACACATAGCATCTTGCACGCACATAAATCCCATCCCAGCACTAAACTTTCGGAAGAGAGGCCAGTTGGCCGTTGGTATGGATGACGCGTTACACATAGCATGACATCCTTACCGAAAATGATGTATGGCTGCCTTATGGCGGAGCTAAAAAAAACGGCATTACACACAAAAACTCTTTGTTGGGTAATGGGGATTAATACTTGCCGTCCCCAAAGGGAGTGTTCGCAGGAAGTATCAGCCTGCGTACGCAGAAGAAGTAGGGTGTGGCTTCGCTGAGGCAAGTAGTGAAATGACGGGAATAATTTACATAGTTATTCATTACTGGATTATTTACAATCAGTGATGGGCAATAACGAAACATTAGACTGTATGGCAATATGGGTTTTCCACTCAAGGCGCATATGTGACATTCATATTTTGTGTTGTGTGTGTGTGTGTGTGTGTGTGTGTGTGTGTGTGTGTGTGTGTGTGTGTGTGTGAGAGAGACCGAGAGAGAGAGAGAGAGAGAGAGAGAGAGAGGAGGAGTGAGAGAGACTGAGTGAGAGAGAGAGTGCACATACACACACACGCAGCACGCACTCGCGCGCGCGTGCACACACACACACACACACACACACCACAAACACACACACAACACAACACACAACCACACACACCACACACAACACACACACACACACACACACACCACACACACACTTTTTCTCTCTCTCTCCTCTCTCTCTCTCTCTCTATCTCCACACACACACACTCACACACACCTCACACACAACACACAACACCACAACTACAACACACACTCACACACACACACTCACACCCACTCACACACACACACACACAACTAGAACTCTGAACTCAGAAAACGTTTCTCGCTCAAGAGGGAGAGAGAGAGACAGAGAGAGAGAGAGAAGGAAGAGAGAAGAGAGAGAGAGAGAGAGGAGAGAGAGAGAGAGTGAGAGAGAGAGAGAGAGAGGCAGACTGACAGACAGAGGCAGAGAGGAGAATGAGAGAGAGAGAGAGAGAGAGAAGAGGAGTAGTACGTGGGAGAGAGAGACGAGAAGAAGTGAGAGAGGCTAGGAGAGAGGAGAGAGAGATGAGAGATTAGGGAATCGTAGGGTAGGAGGAGGGAGAGTGTGGGAGCGGGGAAGGGGGGGGTGGGGGGGAAGAATGAACAACCCGGTCCTTGTAGATAAACGGGGGGTTACAGTTGGAAGTCAGGAAAGACCTCATGATACGGACAGCGGAAACTCTGTAGTAACCAAACCACTGTGCTATCATGGTCCAACTACTGATGGACCTGAGTCATATCAGTTCTTCGGTGAAGCACAAGTAATTGGTTGGAAAAAAAAAACAAAACAAAAAAAAAACGGAGGGGGGAGGGCGGGGGGGGGGGAGAGGGGGGGTCAAGGCTGCCAAAGTTGACACAATGTGAGAATGCAAAATTCCGCACTGTGTTTATTTTGGTAATCTTTTTTTTTTCCCGTCACTGTGCACACCATAAGTATTGCTTTTTGTGCTTCAGGTCAATAGGATGCTTATTTTACACATCATGAATCAATAAAGAAAAATGCTTTTAAAATAACAAACATAACAACAAACAACAACAACAGACTACAGTGAACACTATAACAATGGTAACAAAGAGGGGTGAATACAGAGCAATATACAGACCCACAGTGAACACTATAGCAAGGTAACAAAGAGGGTGTGAATACAGAGCAAACAGACACAGTGAACA
>CM031615.1:66217558-66225058 GCA_018398815.1 Conus ventricosus
GATCCTAACGTGCAGCTGTTGTGACAGTGCCAGCTATTCCTCGAGGGAAGCCCCAAAAACCCCACAAGGATCAGTCTGGAACCGCGCTCACACGGCACTGGATGTTCCCTGTCTGCTAATGAGCAAAACGTATCTTCATTAATTAAATGGACGGCTGTCAAGGACATTCCCTGTGTCTTGTGCTCGGTCATTCTCCTCAATCAAAAGGAGGACTGGTATCACCTATTCCTGACCGTCTCTCCTTCCTCTCTGCTTGGACACTGGATACAAGCCGGAAACGGAAAACTGAGAAAACCTTACAGCGCGAAACGAGAGAATCCTTTGTCAGATAAATCAGTTTCCGGGCTAGCTACGAGTTGGCTATCTTACCGAATCGATTTCCTGTCTTGATGAAGCGAGGAAGCTGATTGTAGCTGGAGGGTGTGTTTTTCGCCGGTGGGCTCTGCAGTCATGAAATATGGGCTGGTACACCCATGGGGATGCTACTTTAAGGCTGTTTTGAGCTGCATCCTGTAGTCTGATTTACCTCTGTTCAGGAGCAGTTATGTCCCTTGATATCTTAATGGAGTGTCCTGCGCGTGCCTGTACCCATCGTCAACACAGCGCAGACCTCCAAGGGTGGTACAGGACTGCTCTAAAGGCAGGTGGAGACAGTGCTTCTCTGGGTCCTCCCCAGCACCTTCGGGTGTTTCTTTTTCTCAGCTGTTCATTTGACGGAGAGTTCGTCTTCCTAGAACTCTCTTGTTTCTTTTTTCTTTTCTTTTTTGTTGTTGTCACAAGTCCTGAAGACGGTCTATGACCGAAAACGTTGTTGACATTTGTTCTGTTCTGTTTTTCTTTTTTTTCCAGTTTCAAAATCTTCTGAGAATCCTCAAAGACATTTAGCGTCTACCAAGAACACTGCAAACACTGGCATAAAACAAAATATCCCGAACAAGATTTCATTTTACTGTCACTTTCTTTCGTTTCAACACATAGTTGTATGTCAAGTGCATATTTCTTGTTTACGGTGAATGTTACATTGAGATGACATGTTCCTGACACCAACGTTACCTCTCTTTTCCAAAGCCGATGTCGAGCGAGGTGTTATTCCTATCTGTGGAGAAGAAAGACCATTGCCAGTATCTTCTTTTAAAATGTGATGTGACCTCGTTCCTTAATCAGTGCCGTCCCCTTTCTTTCTTTCTTTTTCCTTAGTTGTTCGTAGTAAGTTTCTGCTTCCCTTCGTAATAAACACAGTTCTTGCAATCACAGTCAACATTTCAAATCAAAATGCATCTCCTCCTGTTTATTCCTCCCTAAACGTCTGCGTAAGCAGTCACTTTGTTTTTCATTCACGACGTCTTTGCAAACGTTGCTGACTGCTACAGTTGTTTGTCTGTAGTTCATTTCATATGCTACGGTTGTTTGTCTGTAGTTTATTTGATAATCGTTGCTCTTCAGCCAGACAGCTGTTGAGCGTACCAATACTTCCCCCCCCCCCCCCCCCCCCCGCCCCCCCCCCCCCTCCTCCCCTAGCCCCCCACCCGGTCGATACTTCCACTGCTTGATACCCTATCTACTCGTTGCTGTTCAAAGTGCCCTAAATCTTCCTTGATACTCCCCCTGCTTGACGTTCCCCCTGATCAATGTTGCCTCTGATTAATACCCCCCCTCCACCCCGGCCACAACGAAAAGAAACCCCTATCCTGAGGGAGGGTACAAAAGGAAACCTTTCCCATACCACGGCTAAAGTCCGCCACACTGTGGTCGTTGAATCTTGTCCTGCCAGACACCTCCAGACCACGCCTTGTCTGGACCTCTTTTGACGACCTGGCCTAGCATCCTGTTTTCTGAAAGGACCCTGACACTTGAGGTGGCCCACCTGCTTTTTGTCTGTGCCGCAGAAGATAGAAGCTGCCAGTTGTCTGGAATTGTTGATGAGGCCATCGATTTCCGCCGAGTTCACTTTCGCTCCTTACGCTCCAGATGCTTTCTTCCCCAGTCTGCTGCAGAGTTGCCCTTCTGACTCCCATCAGATCGATGTTATCGACGCAAAGAAGACTGCAGAGAGCACCTCCATCAGTACAGGACAGGAAGCCACGAAGCACCCCTGCATGGCAGTCTCCGAAAGGACTCTGAAGGGAACGGGAGCGAAGGACAGCTTTTGTGTGTCAAAGAAGACTGCAGAGAGCACCTCCATCAATACATGGACGAGTTGAAGCCATGAAGCATCCCCTGCATGGCAGTCTCCGAAAGGACTCTGAAAGGAAAGGGAGCGAGGGGACAGCTTTGGTGTGTGCTAGGTCATTGGAGAGACTTGTGCTCCGCTACGGTTGTTGGACAGCCTTGGTGCACTGTCACAGTTGTTGGACAGCCTTGGTGCACTGCTACAGTTGTTGGACAGCCTTGGTGCTTTACTACGGTTGTTGGACAGCCTGGGTGCACTGCTACGGCTGTTGGACAGCCTGGGTGCACTGCTACAGCTGTTGGACAGCCTTGGTGCTTTACTACGATTGTTGGACAGCCTGGGTGCTTTACTACGGTTGTTGGACAGCCTGGGTGCACTGCTACAGTTGTTGGACAGCCTGGGTGCACTGCTACAGTTGTTGGACAGCCTTGGTACATTACTACGGTTGTTGGACAGCCTGGTGTGCACTGTTACAGTTGCTGGACAGCCTGGGTGCACTGCTACGGTTGTTGGACAGCCTTGGTGCTTTACTACGGTTGTTGGACAGCCTGGGTGCACTGCTACAGTTGTTGGACAGCCTTGGTGCTTTACTACGGTTGTTGGACAGCCTTGGTGCTTTACTACGGTTGTTGGACAGCCTTGGTGCACTGCTATGGTTGTTGGACAGCCTTGGTGCTTTACTACGGTTGTTGGACAGCTAGGTGCACTGCTAGAGTTGTTGGACAGCCTGGGTGCTACTTGTACACGTTGTTGGACAGCCTGGGTGCACTGCTTACAGTTGTTGGACAGCCTTGGTTGTACTGCTACGTTGTTGGACAGCCTTGGTGCACTGCTACGGTTGTTGGACAGCCTTGGTGCACTGCTACGGTTGTTGGACAGCCTTCGTGCACAAACTACGGTTGTTGGACAGCTTTGGGGCACTCCTACGTTTTTGCACAGCCTTGGTGCATTGCTACAGTTGTTGGACAGCCTTGGTGCACTTCTACGGTTTTTGGGCACAGCCTTAGTGTGTGCTACGGTTGTTGGACAGCCATGGGGCACTTCTACGGTTGTTGGACAGCCTTGGTGCAACTTCTACGGTTTTTGGACAGCCTTAGTGTGGTGCTACGGTTGTTGGACAGCCTTGGTGCACTGCTACAGTCGTTGGACAGCCTTGGTGCACTGCTACGGTTGTTGACAGCCTTGGTGCACTGCTACAGTCGTTGGACAGCCTTGGTGCACTGCTACGGTTGTTGGACAGCCGTGGTGCACTGCTATGGTTGTTGGACAGGACAGCCGTGGTCCACTGCTACGGTTGTTGGACAGCCTGGTGTGTGCTACGGTTGTTGGACAGCTTTAGTGTGTGCTACGGTTGTGGACAGCCTTGTGGTGCTACGGTTGTTGCACAGCCTTGGCGCCATTGCTACATTTGTGGACAGCCTTAGTGACTGCTACGGTTGTTGGACAGCCTTAGGTGTTCTACGGTTGTTGGACAGCCTTAGTGCACAGCTATGGTTGTTGGACAGCCTTGGTGCACTGTATGGTCGTTGGACAGCCTTGGTGCACTGCTACGGTTGTTGGACAGCCTTGGTGCACTGCTACGGTTGTTGGACAGCCTTGGTGCACTGCTACGGTTGTTGGACAGCCTTGGCGCATCTGCTACGGTTGTTGGACAGCCTTGGCGCACTGCTACGGTTGTTGGACAGCCTTGGTGCACTGCTACGGTTGTTGGACAGCCTTGGTGCACTGCTACGGTTGTTGGACAGCCTTGGTGCACTGCTATGGTTGGTGGACAGCCTTCATGCACTTCTACGGTTGTTGGACAGCCTTGGTGCACTGCTACGGTTGTTGGACAGCCGTGGTGCACTGCTATGGCTGTTGGACAGTGTTACGGATGGAAGTGCGTGTGTGGATATTTGTCTGACTCACTCAGAAATTATGGATGCATGCACGACTTTTTCTAATTCACATACACACACCCATCATCGAACATTGACAGCCAGGCACAAAATATCTTCTTTTTTTTATGCCGCCCGAGCCATCAAACAAAACATATACAAATAAACACCGATCAAATATAGGTTGGTACACCACCCTCAGTGTGTACTTATACAACAAATAATGCAATATTAATTAACAACTGCCGGGTCCAGCGCTAATGACGACGCAGGCAGCGACAAGGCAGTCTGAGACAGGGTCTCTTCAAAGTTGTGGCTCACATGAAGAAGGGGGAAAAGAAAAAAAAAAAAAACAACACTATCGTGCGTCTCTGCCAGCACGCGGCGACCAGCCTCACCTACGAGCTGTGGCTCAAAACATCTAAGAGCTGTGGCTCAACAGTAGTCAGAAGTGGTGGCACGCACACCACCTGTGGCTCTGCACCAACACAACGCTGTGGTACACAGACCACACACATGCGACGTCCTCGAACGCAGGTCGCTGGCACAGAATGCAGGAGCGATGTCTCCTTTCATGACCCAACACTGACCGGTCACGTGCACAGTGGCAGGTAGGGCGATTGTCGGCGCTCAGGCCGGCCTCTCCACCCAGTAACAGGAGCGATCGCTCCTCTTCACTGGCCCACCTGACCGGTCACGTGCCAGTGGCAGGTAGGGCGATTGTCGGCGCTCAGGCCGGCCTCTCCACACCGTAACAGGGCGATGCCTCCTCTTCACTGGCCCAACACTGACCGGTCACGTGCACAGTGGCAGGTAGGGCATTGTCGGCGTCAGGCCGGCCTCTCCACAACCAGTTAACAGGAGCGATTGTCTCCTATTCACTGGCCCAACACTACCGGTCACGTGCACAGTGGCAGGTAGGGCGATTGTCGGCGCTCAGGCCGGCTCTCCACACACCAGTAAACAGGAGCGATGTCTCCTCTTCACTGGCCCAACACTGACCGGTTCACGTGCACAGTGGCAGGTTAGGCGATTGTCGGCGCTCAGGCCGGCTCTCCACACCAGTAACAGAGCGATGTCTCCTCTTCATGGCCCAACACTGACCGGTCACGGGCGCGCATGGCAGGTAGGCGATTGTCGGCGCTCAGGCGGCCTCTCCACACCAGTAACAGGAGCGATGTCTCCTCTTCACTGGCCACAACACTGGGGGAACCGTACAAAAACGGGCGCAGTGGCAGGTTCGGCGATTGTCGGCGCTCAGGCCGGCCTCTCCACACCAGTAACAGGAGCGATGTCCTCTTCACTGGCCCAACATGACGGTCTCGGGCGCACTGGCAGGTAGGGCGATTGTCGCGCTCAGGCCGGCCTCTCACACCAGTAACAGGAGCGATGTCTCCTCTTCACTGGCCCAACACTGGACCGGTCACGGGCGCACTGGCAGGTAGGGCGATTGTCGGCGCTCAGGCCGGCCTCTCCACACCAGTAACGGAGCGATGCCTCCTCTTCACTGGCCCAACACTGACCGGTCATGGGCGCAGTGGCAGGTAGGGCGATTGTCGGCGCTCAGGCCGGCCTCTCCACACCAGTAACAGGAGCGATTGCCTCCTCTCCACTGGCCCAACACTGACCGGTCATGGGCGCAGTGGCAGGTAGGGCGATTGTCGGCGCTGAGGCCGGCCTCTCCACACCAGTAACAGGAGCGATGTCTCCTCTTCACTGGCCCAACACTGACCGGTCACGGGCGCACTGGCAGGTAGGGCGATTGTCGGCGCTCAGGCCGGCCTCTCCACACCAGTAACAGGAGCGATGCCTCCTCTTCACTGGCCCAACACTGACCGGTCATGGGCGCAGTGGCAGGTAGGGCGATTGTCGGCGCTGAGGCCGGCCTCTCCCACCAGTAACAGGAGCGATGTCTCCTCTTCACTGGCCCAACACTGACCGGTCACGGGCGCAGTGGCAGGTAGGGCGATTGTCGGCGCTCAGGCCGGCCTCTCCACACCAGTAACAGGAGCGATGTCTCCTCTTCACTGGCCCAACACTGACCGGTCACGGGCGCAGTGGCGGGTTTAGGGCG
Source organism: Conus ventricosus (assembly GCA_018398815.1). Classification (NCBI taxonomy): domain Eukaryota; kingdom Metazoa; phylum Mollusca; class Gastropoda; order Neogastropoda; family Conidae; genus Conus; species Conus ventricosus. The sequence goes on from CM031615.1 coordinate 66,223,680, forward strand.
ATTGTCGGCGCTCAGGCCGGCCTCTCCACACCAGTAACAGGAGCGATGTCTCCTCTTCACTGGCCCAAAACTGACCGATCACGGGTGCAGTGGCAGGTAGGGCGATTGTCGGCGCTCAGGCCGGCCTCTCCACACCAGTAACAGTCGGTGGAGAACGGGGCGTCAACCAGCTACGGCCCCTGCCCTAGCCTCAGTAGCAGTCAGTCCCCGTCAATCCAGGAAACACTATCAACCTGGGCAAAACTGATTAACTACCTTGATTATCATGGCCACCATTCATTAGAATCACAACTATCTTCATATTCATTAGCCACATCATATCTCACTAGAACTTGAGCCACATATCAGCATATTCGTTCATGTTCATTACCCACATCATATTTCACTAGAACTTGAGCCATACATCAGCATATTTGTTCATCATTACAATACTCTTTTTTTTTCCAGAATCATAACATTACAACATTCCTTTTCCGGAATCATTACACTACAACATTCCCTTTTTCCGGAATCATAACACTACACAGGAAAAGATTTCAATATAAACCTTTCAGACTCTAGTTTTCCAAATTGGGAAAAGGATTTCCATCTGGATCCTCTTCAATAAACCATAAATACAATTCATTACACACAATAATTAATTGATGATTGTTTCTTCAAACTATAAATGTCTTCCATTAATTCACACAATGTTCATTTTGCTTTCTTGTAAACAAGAATGTTCACAATTCATTTCATATAATCATCATGTCTTTTGTCAATTCATGAAATGTTCATTTCTTTTCTTGCAACACAAGAACGCTCACTTCACTTCAGTTCATCAGCTTCAATATATGCAAGGGAAAGATTTCCACCACACTTTTGTTTAAAAAACACATATATTGATACCCATGTAAACACATCACACATTAGAATAAAAAAACAAAAGTCTATGTCACTCACTCTGGGAGCTTATTATCCATAGCATCAAAACTCCATCTTCTTGCAAACCATATTAAAAATAGACACTTTTTCTTCATCATGAAGTTCTTAGACAGTTAAGTCACAAAATAAACAAAATCTTTTTTTCTTTTCTCTGAAGACCACTTCTTATAACACTCACTTCATCTGTTCACATTTTCCGAAACAATTTCGTTTGTTACCCTATCAAGTCATAGGATAACAGAACAACAACACTTTCTTTCTTTTTTTTTTTTTAATAAAACCTTCACAAGAGCGCTGAGGAAGTTTCAGTTGCTCCTAAACGGGAATACAGTTTCAGTTTGTTAATAAATAAACATTCAATGATAAATACCTGACTGCTACCAGCAAACGGCTGAGTCCCTCTTCGGCCTTCTGTGACTTGTATTGCCGGAATCACTGCAGAGACTGCCTAACCG
>CM031615.1:66240058-66242021 GCA_018398815.1 Conus ventricosus
GTGTGTGTGTGTGTGTGTGTGTGTGTGTGTGTGTGTGTGTGTGTGTGTGTGTGTATGTGTGTGTGTGTGTGTGTGTGTGGTGTGTGTGTGTGTGTGTGTGTGTGTGTGTGTGTTTGCGCGCGCGAGCGTATGTGTGTGTGTTTGCGTGATTGCTTGTGTGCGTACTCGTGTGTGTGATTGTGTGTGTGTGTGTGTGTGTGTGTGTGTGTGTGTGTGTGTGTGTGTGTGTGTGTGTGTGTGTTGTGTGTGTGTGCGCGTGCGCGCGTGAGTGTATTTGTGTATGTGTGTGATCATGCCAACTTTGTAAGCTCCTAATTTTGTCTGTTGTCTCGATAAACATAGTTATCGTCCTTGAAAACACAAACACTAGTGATAATGAAGACTTTCCCAGGAAAACAGCCATTGTCACTGTTTCCCCTTCTCTTTCCCCTTCTTTGCTGAGGAGGACAGTTCTGTTTTAAGCAACGGTGAAGTGGTTTTTCGAAAACCTAGGTATATTTGTTATCGATGTTTACTTGAAGAATTGTGGTTGTTTTCCACGAAGAATTGGGGTGGGGGTGGGGCTGGGATGGGGGGAATGTTATTATAGGCTTATGAACTTACTGGACCTATTCACTCAGAGTGATGTGTGGTGTGTGTGTGTGTGTGTGGTGTGTGTGTGTGTGTGTGTGTGTGTGTGTGTGTGTGTGTGTGTGTGTGTGTGTGGTGTGTGTGTGTGTGTGTGTGTGTGTGTGTGTGTGTGTGTGTGTGTGTGTGTGGTCTTTCTGAACGGGGAGACTCTGGGGTGAATTCAGAAGAGTCGAACGCTTTGATGAGTGCTTCGATGTGATCCCTCAGTTCAGATCTGCGTAGGGTCAATAGCAAATAACTTGACAAGTTTTGTAACTCTCTCCTTGCCTTGCTCATTTACCCTCCAACCCCCCTCTCTCCCCCCCCCCCCCTCCACTAGCCCAGCACTTGTATGTGAGTGCACATGTGTGCTGTGTGCTCTCGTGCTCAAATAATGTACTCCGGCATGATTCCTTCCAGTGGGTGCACTATTTTTTTATATCTGTCTGTCTGTCTGTCTGTTTGTCTGTCTGTCTGTCTGTCTATTAGCCCCATCCCATGTCTCGTCCTCACCATCATCATAACCATCAAGTCTCTACTTGTCTCAAAACGTCTGTATCAAGCCTCCCTGAAAGTGTCGATTTCTTACATTTCTATCCTGGACTTCACTTGTGTGTGTGTGTGTGTGTGTGTGTGTGTGTGTGTGTGTGTGTGTGTGTGTGTGTGTGTGTGTGTGTGTGTGCCTGGGTGCGTGCGTGCTTGTGTGTGTGTGTGTGTGTGTGTGTGTGTGTGTGTGTGTGTGTGTGTGTGTGTGTGTGCACGTGCGTGCACGCGTATGTGTGTGTGCAAGCGTGCGTGAGTGCGTGCGTCCGTTCAAGCGTATATATATATATATATATAATATATATATATATATATATATATATATATATATATATATATATATATATATATATATGTGTGTGTGTGTGTGTGTGTGCGTGTGCGTGCGAGCGCGAGTCCGCGGAAGCGCGCGCGTGCATGCATGTGTTCTGTGAGTGCGTGCGTGTGCCTGTGCGTGCGTGGGCGCGTGCATATGTGTGTGTGTGTGTGTGTGTGTGTGTGTGTGTGTGTGTGTGTGTGTGTGTGTGTGTGTGCGTCTGTGTGTGTGTGTGTGTGTGTGTGTGTGTGTGTGTGTGTGGTGTGTGTGTGTGCAGAGGATGGACAGTGAGCGGCAGAAGAGGAGGGCGGAGGGGCTGCAGCAACAGCAGAAGGAGAGGGAGATCCTGCGCTACAACCCTGTCAACTGGAGCGGCACCCTGAAGTAGTTCACCCTCACACCCACCCACCCACCCACCCACCCACCCCACTCAGAGCTTCATCACCCTGACCCATACCATCTGCCCCCTCCCTCCCCCACGCCTTCCCGTTTTTG
>CM031615.1:66242121-66259621 GCA_018398815.1 Conus ventricosus
CTCTCTCTTTTCCCCCCTCTCTCTCTCTCCTCTCCCCCTCTTGTGCTTTTCAGTCTTTGTTTCATGCTTATACATCTTGTACTGTTGTGATATACGCACGCTATGTTGTTCATTGTATTGTATGTACTGTTTTGTATGGTGTTTTTACTATACTCTTGTGTTGTGTTGGATCACATGTGTGGTACTGTGCGTGCTAGACTGTATTGTATTCTATAACACGGCAGTGTAGGGGACTATCTGGCAGTGTGCATGTCCTTTCCCTCTCCTCTTCGTGGGGGTATTTTACTGCTCTATAATCAGCCTCCAGAAGGATCAGTCAGTCGATGTGTAGACTAAGGGTAGATGGCTGTCGAGTCACGATGACCCGGTGCCCTTTGCCATTTGTCCCTAGGTCATCCGGCAGAAATCAGCTGACCATGAAGACGAAAATTGCCAAGGGGACCTGGTTGAAATCAAATCACTGGCTGCTCCTCCAGAGGCCGTCAAAACTGTTCTCAGCGTCACCATGCTGCTACTGGGCAACGAGGAACACGTAGCCAAGGTGCGTCATGTCTACTCCTGTGTGTGTGTGTGTGTGTGTGTGTGTTGTGTGTGTGTGTGGGTGGTGTGTGTGTTTGTGTATGTGTGTGTGTGGTGTGTGTGTGGGTGTGTGTGTGTGTGTTGTGTGTGCGTGCGTGTGTGTGTGTGTGTGTGTGTGTGTGTGTGTGTGTGTGTGTGTGTTCTCTTCAATTTAACGTCTCTCCAAGTTAAGTGATGTTAGACAAATGTGTGTGCGTGTGATGTGTGTGCGTGTGTGTGTGTGTGTGTGTGTGTGTGTGTGTGTGTGTGTATGTGTGTGTGTGTGTGTGTGTGTGTGTGTGTGAGTTGTGTTGTGAGTGTGGTGTGTGTGTGTGTTGTGTGTGTGTGTGTGTGTGTGTGTGTGCGTGTTAGAGACAGACAGAGAGAGAGAGAGAGAGAGAGAGAGAGAGAGAGAAGAAGAGAGAGAAGAGTTAGATTATTGTTTCTATTATAATGGATACTTATATAGCGCCTCTTCGCGGCTGGAGACCAAGCTCTAAGCGCTTTACAATCCACACTCGTTTACACAAACGGGCTGCCTACCTGGTAGTGCCGACTGAAGAGCTGCCAGCTGGCGCTTCATTCGGTCGTTTCCCGTGTCATCCAGTCAATATCATTCAATATTGTTCACTCAGTTTCCTTACTTCCTTCATTCTTTCCATTTCTCACGCAGGGTGCATGCTATGTGTAACGTGTCATCCAGTCCATATCATTCAATATTGTTTCACTCAGTTTCCTTACTTCCTTCATCTTTCCATTTCGTACGCAGGGTGCATGCAGTCTGTAACGTTTCACCATACCAACGGCCAACTGGCTTCTCTTCCGAAAGTTGGTGATGGGATTTTAAATGTGTGCAAGATGTTATGCGTGCGTTCACACATGGAACCTCGGCTTATAGTCTCATTCGAAGGACTGCTGGAAATGAGTCAGAACCAATGTTAACTCCGAGGGAAAAAAAAAAAAACCCTGTACCAAAACGGCCCGGCGAAGATTTGAACCCGCAACCCTAGGATCACCAAGATTGCAAGTCCGGCGCTCTACCAACTGAGCATTCGAATTACATGTGTGTAGTTTGTAATTTGAAAATTTTTCATGTAATCATGTGATATTAGACGAGAGCGAGAGAGAGAGACACTGACACTGACAATTTTAGTGCCATTAGCAAAAGGCTCTGTGGCAAGAGGGTATCATGAGTCATATCTAGCAACGACTACACAACAGCGACTGAAAAGGAAATAAATGCAAACAATTTCCCTTGTAATATCAAAAACTCTCCATACACATAACTTACAAAAATGGATCAACGAATTAAGTACCCATGCATCCACACGAACCCCCCCCCCCCCCCCCTCCCTCACAACACAAACACACACTCGCGTGCGCGCACGTGCGCGCTCGCACTCATATTATACCATTGACATAGACTATCAGGTTACATTATGCGAATACTATGAGTCAAGGTACCTTTAAGCAAGTGGTTATCTTTTTCATTCGTTATATTCTTTTTTACGAAAAGTGCTAGCATCTGCGATATACTTCGCAAATTCTATTATAGCGTTTTCGTTTCCACTTGATAAACTTGCCATTAAATCTCTTCTTTGAGCAAGTGAATCATTGAAAATTTTACATTTTCTGGGATATTGGCATATGCGGGACAATCAAACGCAAAATATACTTCATTCTCAACACTGCGTCTTTCTCTACACATTTGACAAGATCTATTATTCGATTTCTCAAATATTTTGGTTTGCGTTAAGACCGAGTGTTCTGGCTCGAAATTTTGCCAAACTATATTTGTGCCTGATTAAACACAGTCTTTTACCTTTTCACACAGGAAAGTTTTGCCGAAGCGAAGCTTTCGGCCTCCATCCAGAGGCCTTCGTCAGCGCCGAATGTCTCGCTGAGTGAGTTGTGTTCGGTGCCCGCGATCTGGAGATGAACTCGAGCCACGAGACCGAATAAGGGAATGTAGGCTGCTGGTAGGTTGTGTCGCCCCCGGTCTCGGTTGAGGGGAGGAGACATGGCCGCGATGTAGATGGCCCTCCTTTACCCCTCTTTGGAACCATTAGGTTCCTGGTCCAGGCCCGCTGACATTGTCCTGGGAGAACTCATGCCCCGTGGTTTCAAGTGTTCTCCGAGGGTTTGATTCTCTCTTGTGTTCTTTGATGCGGAGTTTCAATTTCCTTTCTGTTTCCCCAACTAGGTCTGGTCAAAATCCCCACACTGGATCTCGTAACTGCCTCTATCGTTCTAGTTTGTCCACTTTGTCCTTTTGGGGGCCACTAGTCTGCTTCTGATGGTGTTGTAGGGCTTAGAGTGGACCACCATGCCATTCTTCCTGATCTTACGGCGAGGGCTTCCGTCACACACCTTGACATGGGGAGGGTGACATGCCCAAAGGGGTGGGGCTCGTTTTCTTTGGTGAGGGTGGGAGCGGTCTTCTTGCTTCCTGGAAGTCCCAGGCCCATTTGGGTACCTGAAATGCTCAGCACTTTTATATTTGTGCCTTTTTATGTGTGATAATTGTACGATATTTCTGAGAGAAACACAGCCATGTTTATCATTTCCATCCATGCCAGCATCCCAAAGTTATGTTTGTAAGTAAAAATTAAACGGTCCTTGAATCGGAAATAAATGTTACTTTATTACCGACTCCTTGTGGCAACCCAAACCAGCAGAACATTCTCTGCCAATATTTTTTTAAACACAGGAGCCCCAAATTTAAAATTTCCACTTTCATGTTGCAGCGTGAGCATTTCATATCCCGAGACAGAGTCTGGTTTTTGGGTAGGTTTACTAATTTCAGCCAATATTTGATACATTTAACATAAGTTATGATACAAAAGAGGTATAGTCCACTTTCGCCATAAACCATTTTATTTGATGCGTGAAAGGGTGCTGGCTAAGTTTATCGCATACGTATGAACTTTTTCCATTGGCTACATCCAAACATCCCCAGATCTGGTTTAAAAACGTTTTATTTCCTTCCTCAACATAAGCTTTTGGGTTATATCCATTATCAGTCATGATCCACTCACAATGATTTTAAATTCAAAATGTAGTTGTACATGTTATCAAAATGATAGGATTCAATGAAAGGGTTTAAAAAAAAAAATAAAATATATATATATTATATATATATATATACATCAATGAAGACAAATCAAGGCAAAAGGGAACAAGAATAAAATAATAACCTAGTATATCCTAACTTTAAAATGTATAAGATTAAAGGGAAAAAAGAGCGAGCCCAGACGTCTGATGCTTATGTCAAAATGGGCTGTATTTGTGAATCGAATAATTTCCAGACTAGATTTACATCTCTGGAGTTCAATTTTTTCATAGCCCTCAGAATATCCTGACACCTCTCTTTCCCTTTCTGCACATCTCAAGCACGCACTTACTCAAGTTTTTTTTTTTGGGTGTTGAAGAACACCCCAAAGGGTATTTATAGCAACTGTCACTCTAACTTTACCCCACCATAAAACCATCTTTCATATTTAATAAAGTAACCACCATTTCTAAAAACCATTACATTAGTTTTGGTTGGGTTCACTTTAATCTTAACCTATCTGATTCCCTTTTCAAAATGTCTAGTTGTTTCTGCAAACCAACAGGGGAAATCTGCTAGGAGGAAACATCATCAGCGAAAAACATTAGAAAAAAGTCGCAGCACCAGGTAACCTTTGTATTCCATATTTCCCTCCTCCTGATATCTCTGTAGCTAATTATTTATGAAGAATGTGAACACAGTGGGCTAAGCAGACACCCTTGTTTCCACTCCCCGCGGCAGTTTGAAATAATTGGTATAAGTACCTTTCTCTCGAACACATGCAAGAACAACTCATACGTTCCATGAACAGCTGCATACAGCATTCCATTTACGCCATTATTCCTCAGAATACACACAGAAATTTCTGTGACTGAATCGAAAGCTTTCGGGAAATTAATAAAGCACCATACAGTTTGGATTTTGTTGATAAGTATTTTTGTACTAAAAAAATACAGAGTACTATACGATCTATTGTACAAATATCTGGATCGAAATCCAGTCTGCTCTTCCATTTATTTATTTTCCTCCTCTCTGCCACGCTTTTAATCTTTTGTTGAGTAACATGTGTATACATTTTACTAATAATACTCGTCAGTCCCACACCTCGATAGTTATCAGGATTGTTGCAACACAGACTGTCACCCGTCTAAGAACACAGTGCACGCATTAGAACATGTTCGACGCAACGGCACAGGAGAGCGAGGGGAGAGAGAGGGGGAGGAAGAGTGAGAGAGAGAGAGAGAGGGAGAGAGAGAGAGAGAAGAGAGAGAGAGAGAGAGAAGAGAGAGGAAGCGAGGGGGAAGGGGGTGGTGGGGGTGGCTGGTTTTGATGTAGAATCACTTACTGGGCTGGGCTGGTACCGCATTTTGTCTTCATTTTCCGTCCCTCTGCTGTGGTATTGTCGTTGTATGATAAAGTGTGATCAGCAAAGAAGAGGTGATGAACACGGTGCCTGGGATGTTCTACTCTGGGTTAGACTGACGTGAAGAGCTGTTCTTACTCTTCCTGCATGGTAACCCCTGGCGCCCATCAAGGGCTGAGAGCTACAATACAGACACACTGAGTGTTGGTGAGGACATTCATGCACAGAATGACATACATTATGGGGATGGAAATCGCAGTATGGTTCAAGGGTTCATGTGAGAGTTCACAGGCACTCCATGGGTCAGGTGAGAACCGACCCGGGTCAAAAAAAGTCCCCCAGATAAATACTTCTGTGCAAATTCGAACCACGACCTCCAGACCGCTACATACTAACAGCTGCACCCCGGAAACCACGACTGAATGACTGTTACATTGCTTCATTTCTTCATTGCTTTATGGCTCTTTCATTGACTTTAAATTGCTTCATTTCCTCATTGCTTTATAGCTCTTTCATTGACTGTTAAATTTCTTCATTTCTTCATTGCTTAATAGCTGTTTTTTCAACTATTTATCGCCTCATTTTTTTATTGCTTTATAGCTCTATCTTTGACTGTTTCATCGCTTCATTTCTCATTGCTTTATAAACTCTTTCTTTGACTGTTTTATCGCTCATTTCTTCATTGCTTTATAGCTCTTCATCAACTATTGATCGCTTCTTTCTTCATTGCTTTATAGCCTTTCATCAACTATTATTTGCTTCATTTCTTCATTGCTTTTTAGCTCTTTCATCAACTATTGATCGCTTCATTTCTTCATTGCTTTTCAGCTCTTTCATCAAATATTGATCGCTTCATTTCTTCATTGCTTTACAGCTCTTTCATCAACTATTGATCGCTTCATTTCTTCATTTTCTTTATAGCTCTTTCATTGACTGTTTCACAACATGAAAACTGGGTCCTTATTATTCCAGCATAATGATATCACAAGATCCATAGACATCAAATGAATCACAGGACTCAGACCACATCGCGATTGGGCCGAGGTGGAGAACCCCATGTCTGCAAGATGTACCGCGTGTCCGTGGAGCAGACGTATGCAGTGACCTTCATGTGTGACAGCAAAGCTGAAGACCAAGCTGAAGAGAAGAAAGAAGAAAGAACTCGGCCCAAGAGACATGATGCAATCAAGTTGAAGGACCCTACTACAGAGTCACAGTTCCAACTTTCCTGAGCAACAGGTATTCAGTCCTGGCTGAAACAATGCCAGGATCGACACAACGGTGGGAGGAGAGATGAAGGATGCCGTGGCAACAGCAGGAAAAAGAAATCCTAGGGTTAGAAGCCACGGCGGGGAAACCTGGATCAGTGATGACTCATGGAAATTGAAGCAAGAGGAAAAGAACTCCAACAGAAGAGACGCATCTGCTCCTTAGACCAAGCAGCGTACGAGAAGACATGCAGGTGAAGCGAAAAAGCCCAGAAAGATAAAAGGGGTTGTTGACAAGCAAGCGAAAGATGCCGAAGAAGCTGCCAAGCGCAACGACATGAGAGCTGTCTACCAGGTCGCAAAGAAGATAACTGGTCTGTGAGGACTGGTTCTGGACCTGTAAAGGGAAAAATGGCACACGTCTGTCAAGAGGCGAGAACGACTTGCAAGACGTGTCGAGCACTTCAAAAAAATTCTTAACATACCCGAGCTACCCACACCAATGAGGCGGAAGACCCATCCCTCCTGCTCCCCAAACAACACCGATGACTTTACTGAAGAGGAGATCAGAAACAGCCATCAAGACATTAAACAACAGCAAATCCCCTTGGTTTTGATGGACAACAGCAGAAATGCTTAAAGGTGCTGGTGACTGCATCGTCTCTTGGATGTGCAGAACTCCGGATCGTCCAGCGGATTGGAAATGACGAAGTCGTCTGCATCCTTTAAAACGGCAACCTCTCAGAGTGCGACAACTGGAGATGAGTTACTCTAACCGTCAATACCAGGGAAAGTGTACTGCCAGGTCATCCTCAAACCGACTGCGTGACGTAGAGGACAATGAGCTCAGGGAACAACAAGCAGGCTTCCGCCCGAAACGATCCTGTGCGGAGCAGATCTTCACACTAAGACAGATCATCAAGAAGTGTGGAGAGCACCGAGTACCCCTGCCATCAGCTCATTGACTTCACCAAACATTTGAAAGTGTCCACAGACTATCACTGTGGAAAATCATGAAATCCTACGGCATCCCAGAGAAAACTGTGTCAGCCTAAAGCAGATTTACATAAACTCCAAGAGCAGAGTCAGGACAGAAGATGGCAACAGTGAGTGGGTTTGAAGTTGTCACCGGGATAAGGCAAGGTTGTATCCTCACCCCTCTCCTCTTTGCACATACCATTGACTGGGTTTTGAAACACGCAACCCAAGGAAAGGGAATCAAGTGGACAGAAGGAAACAGCCTCTGAGAGCTGGATGTTGCCGATGACATTGCCGCTCTTGCAAGCACCACTCAAGATCTGCAGGTGCTTGTAGGCAATATCAGCAAGTTTGCGGGAAACATTGGCCTCATTATATCAGTGCCAAAAAGACTCAGACATGCTGACCAATAAACACCAAGTGCCAACAGACGTTTTCATCGACAAAAAGCAAGTGGAAGAAGTAGAGAACTTCACATACCCAGGCAGCTCCATCAACAACGCCAATGACCTCGACCATGAACTGAAGTGTCGTAATGAAAAGGCAACACCAGCATTCAACCAGCTGAAATAAATATGGAACTGCAAGAAAATTCTCCCTGGCATCAAACTGAAGTTTCATAATTCCAGTGTGATTTCGATGCTGCTATATGGCTGTGAAACCTGGCAACTGGAGACCACCCAGGAGAAGAAGCTCGACGCTTTGACACCAAGTGCCTACATAAGATTTTGAGCATCAAATGGTCAGACTTTATACTAAATGAAGACGTCAGGAGAGGTCCAAAACGCTCACACATCATCTGCAGACAGCGCCTTCGCTGCTTAGGTCATGTCTTGAGATTACCCTCATCAAGACCGCCCCCCCCGCAACCAAAAAAAAAGAGCACACCCCCGGAAAGGGGCTGGGAACATGGGGAGAATCTCAGACTCTTGCAGAGGATGGGGTGCACCCAAAATGGCTGAAGGGCCCTGCACAGTGGGGCGCCTTTAAATTTCCTATGCTTCGCAAAAACGGGGGGAAACATCTAAAAATAAGCCAAAACTTGGGAAAAGACAGTTTTAAAACGCTTCATTGCTTTTATTGCTCATAGCGTTTTATTGACTGTTCAATTACATGATTTCTTCAAAATTTCCCTTTTTAGCCCCTTTCCCCTGACTGTTTTAAACCCCTTCATTTTTTCATTGTTTTATAGCTCTTTTTATTTTTACTGTTTAGTTTGCTTTTAAAGCATTTATTGGGTTTTTTAGCTCTTTCGTCCACCAAAATTTAAATTTTTCATTTGGGTGTAAAAAAAAAAAAACACCCATTTGTGCCCTTTGGATTTCAGCCCCTCTTTTTACCAAACCCTTATTATCTTTTTAAAAAAGGAAAAAAAACTCTTGGGGGATTCCCGTCATGTACACTCACCGTTAAAAGTATTTTTTTAGAGTGTTGGGGTTTTCATGGGTGTGAAACAAACATTTTACAGCAACTCCATAAAAAAAAACCAATTCCCAGATGTCCCACCCCATGGATCTTTTAATTTTTTAAAAGAAATAAACATTTTTTTTATTGGTCTAAGAAAAAAAATTTTTTTTCGAAGTTTGCATTGTTTTTAAAGGGGTTTTTTTAAAAAAAAAGTTGTGTGAAATTTCTTTTTTTTCTTTTTTTTTCTTTTTATTTTTTATGCCCTTTCCCATTTAAAAGGGGTTTCGGTGGGGCGTCCTGACCGGCCTTCGGGGGCACCCGGGGTATAAGCAAAATTTTTAAACCCGGTTTCAGTTTGTGATCCCATCCATCTTCTATTTATATTTAAGTTACATCCTGGGGAAAAAGCATCCCCTTTCTCCCGCCACTACGTCACAAGTGAACGTGGACCCTAACCGTGGGGTCGCAGTTTGCGCGCAATTGGGTCGGGGGTCTGACCCAAAAGGGAACCATTAAGTGCAAGTTTTCGGCAGCTGTTTTCCCCCTTTTTAAAATGGGGGCATACTGGGGCCCTCTGTGGGGATTGCTAAAGCACTGGGGGTTTTGGGGGGGATGGGAGGGGGGTTAAGGATGGGTTTAGGTTGGGGTTTTGGGGGTGGGTGGGGGTTTTGGGGGATTTGGGGGGTGGGTTTTTGGGGGTGGGGTGGGATGGGGGAAATTTTGGGGGGGGGGGTATATTGGGGTAAGGGCGGTTTAATTAATGGTTTTTTTAAACCGGGGGTGGGGTGGGGGGTGGGTGTTTGTTGTGTTTGGTAAAATTTCGAGAATGATTGCCCGCCACGGGAGAAAGTATTTGGGGGGGGGGGGGGGGGGGGAGGGGGGGGGGGGGGGGGGGAAGCGCGGGCCGCGGGAAAAAAAGGGGTTTGTTGGGTGTGTTTGTTTGGTTGGTTGTATTTGTATAGGGGTTTTGGGGATGTTTATATAAAACATAGTATGTGTGTGTTTCCCAAAACAAAAATCCCCAAAAAATTTTTGCAAGCAACACAACCAAAAAAAAAAAAAAAACGTAAAAAAACCCAACACTAAAAGAAACCCAAAAAACCACAAAACGACGCAAAATTTCATATGACTCAAAGCACAGATCAATAATAAAAAAACCAAATTCAATAAAAAAAGTTTTTCTCCCATCTCCAAAACATGACACATCTTCCGCATCACAGCTTTGGGGATAAAATTTATTTTCACAAGGGGGGGGGGCCCATGGGCAAATTCATACAAAAAAGAATATAACAAAAAAACCATACTTTCCATTCAGTCAAATCCCATGACTTGGGGAAAATTTATCAGTTATAATGTTTTCGGGATGCAATGAAATAAACAAATGTCAAAAACACCCCTGAACATATAGAAAAAACCCAAAAAAAAATTTTTTTTTTTAAAGTTTTGTCAATTTCCTTTAAAAAGCAAGGGGGGAAAATCTTTTTTTAAAGATGGGGAAAAAACAGTTAGTATGGACGCAAAATTTTTAATGGGTTATTGAAAAAAGTTTGCTGAAACGGGTTTGTTGTTATAAACCTTTTTTTCCAAACTTCCCGGGTTTAAACATTATTTTTCGAAATTTGGGAACATTCTTTTTTATTTTCCAACATCAAAGTATAAAAAAAGACAAATGATGAAATCAAAAAACAAATATTTAAACAAAGAAACCCCAACCCCAAAATATCATCATACAATTTTACTAAAAGAAACCCCAAAAACATTTTCAAATTTTTAAAATAATGATTTTGTGTGTGTGTTGGGTGCTTCGTTCCGGGGGTGTGTGCGTCGTGTGTTGTCCGTTTTTTGTGGGCTTCATGGTTTTTTTCATCCTTTCCCCCTTCTGGTACATTAGCACGCGCGCGCCGCCGTTGTGGTCTTGTGTTTGGTTTTTTGGGTTTGCCTGCGTGCGGGGTCCTGCGTGCGTGCGTTTTGTCGTTTTTGTGTGGTGTGCGGGGTTGGTGTGTTTTGTTTGTTGTGGTTCGTGGTGCCGGCGTCGGCTCTGCTCGTGCTTCTCTGCGGGGTCTTTTTGGGGGGTTGTGTTGTGTTGGGGGGGGGGTTTTTTGAGGGGAATCTGCAAACAAAAAAAACAAACGAACAAAACGAACCCCCCAACCCCCCAAACCCCCAAAAAACTAAAAACCCATTTCTCTGTATTACAGTTATTATAATATATTTTTTATGAAAAGAGTACGTCCCCTTTGGTGACCGTAAAAACTTACAACAGAACCCCCCTATGTCAAGTTTCTGGGCTTTTAAAAAGAAAAGTTCCTGAATGAAATTTGTTATCATCTTTGGGTCTCCCTCCTCTCTCTCTCTTTTCTCCCCTCTCTCCTTCTCTTCTCTCTCCTTTTCTCTCTCTCTCTCAATTTCTTTTAAATTTTTAGAAAACCCGGGGAATGATTGAAACATGTTCACTTTTCCCCAAGGAAAAAAAGGGGTGACCCAAACCCCCAGAACACGCTCCCACTGAACCCCCCATCACGGGGTTTTTCATGGAAACACTCACGGACCAACCCCCGTTAGTTTTGTTGCAGTTTTATCGTGCCCTGTGCCTGCTTCAATACAAACAGTTTCCCAAAAAAAAATCCCGTTATCCCCAATGAAGACTTTTTTTAAAAAAAAAATTTTTAAAAAATTTTTTAAATTTTTTTTTTAAAAAATTTTTATTTTAAAAAAAAAAAAAATTTTTAAAAAAAACAACCAAACACAAAAACCCCCACACCACACACACCCCACACCAACAAAAACCCAAAAACCCCACACACACACAGATTAAAAGACAGACGATAATCATTCATACTTTTCACATAAAACATACATGCATATCTATCTATTATCTATCAAACTATCTTCTATCTCCAAAAATCTATCTATACAGAGAGGAGAGAGACAGACAAAAACAACCCCCCAAGACAACAGAGAGAAAAAAAGAGAAAGAGGGAGAGAAAGAAACAACAGACAGACACAGACAAAGACAGACAACAGAAAAAGACAGACAAGAAATAGAGATCACGGGGGAAATCGCAAAGCAAAACCTAAACAGCAGCCCCCCAACCCTTTTTCCCCCCCCCCCCCCCCCCCCCCCCCCCCCCCCCCATTATTTTCACTGTTCATCAAATGCGCCCCTATTTCAATTTTTTTCTCTTTTCCAGGGCAGGCCAATATGGCAGCTTTGTCCCCTGGGGCCCCTACCCCCCCCCTGAACCCGTCTGTCAGGGGGAAATGTACTGGTCAATATGGGCCCCGTTTTAAAAAAACAACATCCCTGAGGCATTTGGGCAAAAACCACAGCATAAAACCCCCAAAAAATGGGACAAAAAGTTAAACTCAGGGTTCCCCGACTGCGAGAAACTGGACAGACGCCTGCATTACCCGTTGAATAAAATCATCAAAAACTATCCCAAAAAATAAATACAAACGCCGAAGGGAAAGTTTGTTTTTACCCTTTAATTTTTTATCACAAAAACAAACATGGGGTCTGAAAGATTTTTCCCCAGCACATTGTTTAGGTTTTAAAAATGAAGGAAAAAATGGGTTTAGAAAAGGTGACACTCCCATCCCTTTTCAGAGTCCAAAAAGGGGGAGAATAGGGGGAAACTCCTTTTGGTTTATCCCCTAACACTTACAACAAACCCCTTTTCGACTCATAAAAAGGTTTTTAGAAAGGGGAACTTATCCTTGTCAGAGTGAAAATGGGTTTAGAATAGGGAACACTCCCATCCTTTCAAGTCATAAAATGTTTTAGATATAAACCCCTCTCCCTTTCAAAATCCCAAAAAATGGTTAAAAGGGTGAAAATCTTTTCCCTTTTCAGATCAAAAAATGGTTCAGAAAAGGGGAAAACCCACCTTTCAAGTCACCGAATAATATACTGGTCCCCTGAATCTTTGCGGTTTTTCTACTTTTTTCATTTTGTTGTTGATAATTTAGCATTTTGTTTTACTAAAAAAAAACTGGGTTTTTGGGAAGGGCCCTTAACATTTCAGGTCATAATTCCCAAAAGGGGAAAACAACCCCCCCGACGAAAACGTTGGATTAAAGAAAGGTTTTTTAAACACAGCGTATTCTTCAGTTTCCGGGGATTGTGATTTAAGCCAAAAACTTATTTAAAATCATTCAAAAAGTAACACAGGCCCTTTCGCACCCTGACCCCTAGAATTGGAAAAAGACATCAGGAGTGTTCTAGCTTTTGTTAAACCAGAAAAATTTTTTTTTAAGTAAAAAAACAACCGAAAAAAAAACCCCATTTTCCGTTTTTTTTTACTTCTCTCTCTCTCTCTCTCCTCCTCTTCTCTCTCTCCTCTCCCCCTCCCCTCTCTTCTTCTCTCCCCTCTCTCTCTCTCTCCCCTCTCTTTTCTCCTCCGCTCACCACCCCACCCCCCCATTTCCCAAAACCCCTCCCCCAAACCCCCAACCCTCCATTTCCTTTATTTTCTATATCTAAAAAAAATACAGTCAACCCTGCTTGCCTTTTGTTTCTAAAACAATTTAAAAAATAGAAGCATTGGGTTTTGAGTTTCTTTTTGCTCCAAATGTCCCATGCATGTACTGCTTGGTGGGCTTCATAGCATTTTCCCCGTGGGTTTTGGTTTTTGTGTGAATTACAGTCGTCTGGGATGTTAAAGTTCTAGTGACGTGCTAAAAAATTTAAATCCAACAGGGTGAAAATTTCCAAACCAAACGGGGCCATAAATTTTCCGGTTTTTTTCTATCTTAAAAATTCCGGGGTTTAAAAAAATACATAAGGTTTTGGAAAAAAATCCCAAAAAAAATGAAGAATAAATTTAAAATTTTTCATCATTTCCCATTAAACTAAAAAAAATGTTGTACCAAAATTTCCCTGGACAAAGAGAGGCTTTGTAAAGGGATTCCCCCCCCAAAAAATTTTTTTCTTTTCTAAGTTCAGACCCCAGTTTACAGAAAAAAGAAAAAACAACCCCTTATAAGAACCTTTTCCAGACCCAAAAACACTATTTTAAAATTTTCCTACTCTTATAAATTCTGTTAAAACCCCTGGGAAACCTTCTCTTTTCCCAAAAAAACCCGTTGGTTTGATGGTATCTCATACCAGTTAAATTTAAACCCCCTGCCCAACCTGGGAAAAGGGGTTTTCTTTAACCCCTTTTTACCCAAAAAAATTTGGCCAAAAAGAAACTCGGCCCAACATCCCCGAAGAGGGCAGTTTGATAAAAAATACCTAAAAAAAGGGAAAACCAGGGCTTCGTTTTAAAAAAATTTTAGACCAATTGCTCTAACCTTGCATGCTGGGAAATTGTTAGAAAAAAATCATTGAAAAGCGTCTTGTGTATTATTGCGAAAAACGGAACATAATCCCAAATAACCAAGCAGGTTTTCGAAAAGGTAGGTGCACGATAGATCATCTTGTAAAGATTACAACACACATTAAAAAACAATTTGCGCGACGAGAAAGCACATTAGCTACTTTTTTAGATATACAAAAAGCGTAATGACAGTGTCAACCTCGGGGTATGTCAGTGGAGGAAGGACTAGCGCACAGCCCAAACACACTCACAGCTTGCTTACAATCTCATTCATATATCATGCATTCGTCACATCAAACCACTAGTAAAGTCTATAACTTTACTACACATAATCATGGAAGGAAACATCAATGCGCATGGAGTCAAACAACATAAAACATTCTCTCTTTCTTGAACTTCACAAAACCATTTATCTAAATCATCATAACTAACCCAGGTATAAATAGATTTCTACTTTACCTGGCCAGGTGATCTTAAACTATTCACAAATCACTGTCTTTCCTTTTCTTCTTTTTTTTTTCTTTTCTTTTCACTGTGACTTTCACAAACACCAGTCACGACACAACTGCTGGCACTGGTCAGGTTGGACTGCTGGCACTGGTCAGGTTGGACTGCTGGCACTGGTCAGGTTAGACCGCTGGCGTTGGTCAGGTTGGACTGCTGATGAAAGTGGCGCGGCCAGGTATGAGGTCGAACCCCGGTTCAGATTGAACAGTGACTACCAGACATCGATCTGTTCTCCTTTCTTTCTTCCTGCATTAACGCATTGCACTCTCTCTCTCTCTCTCTTCTAGTCTGCTCTATCAAATGGACATGGTTGCTTTTCTTTTCTTTTCTTTTTCTTTTTTTTTTCTCTTCATCAGTTAGCAACTCTCTCTCTCCAACATCTCTCCTTAGTCCTTCCTCTGCAGACTCTATCTGGTGCTAATGCTTCAACTCGGTTCTCTTCACTCCTCCTCTCATCTCTCTGCTCTCTCTCTCATGCAGAGCCTACACCCAGAACCTCTTCCTCTCTCTCTCTCTCTGTTCGTTCTCTCCTCTCCTCCCTCTCTCACTCCCCTCACTTTCTTATCCCGTTCCCATCTGTCAAAGGGTGAGTACCATTGGTCAGAATTTTTCCCGCCTTGTAAAAGGTTGCCTCCCTTCTAATTCCATTGACGTTCAAATCGTCACAGTCACATCTACTGACCTTGCTCTCTGTGGTGGTCAATGGGTCATTTAATTAATTAGCTTGATTTTACCCCCACCACACAATGCCTTCCCCCTTCCTACTTCAACCGGCGACGTCTGGCTTAACTGTGGGCGCTGGTCGCAAATTGGCTAGATCAGTCTGACCCAGGCGCCGAGACCCGTCTGGCCAGACCTATCGAGACGTCTGTCCAGCCACTTAGTCTGTCTGCTGGACAGTGCTGTCTCCGTGAGGACTAAAAATAGCCTATTCGCTGTGCCTAATTGGCTGACGCGACACCAAAGTCGTCTGCCTGGAGACCAGAATGTTTGGGTTTGGACTTATGTCCGATTGAACTGGCTGGCGACTGACCACGAATTCGGTTTTTCTATTTTTGTCCGTGACAGACAGTGTTTGGCATGCACATCTGCTTTACAAGTTAAAGACTATTGAAATAAGTGGATTATCATATCAGTATATAAATTTTTCTTAAGTGGAAGATCTATTTGCACAAAATAGGCAAAGTCTATTCTTCTTTTAAAGACATTAACATGGGAATTCCACAAGGTTCCGTCATAGCACCTGTCTTGTTCAATATACTTATTCATGACCTTCCCAAGATCATATCCAATAACATACATTTAGTGCAATAAGCTGATGATCTAGCCATTTGGTTGAATACCAGTATTAGAAAGCACACAAAAAAGAGAGCAATAAATTATGTTCAAAAAATATATCAGCTGGAAATAGATAAAATCAACAAATATATGACTGAAAACGGGCTTTCATTGTCTGGAGAAAAAAAACACAATTAGTTCTTTTCAATAACGGGGAAAATCCTAAGCATTTGCCTCAGCTAGTGTTAAATGACAAAATATTAGAATATTCACGAAAGTAAAATTTCTGGGTTTGGCCTTAACTTGTAAATTAAAACTGGCGGTTGTACATTGAAAAATTGGTAAATGACGCAAGACAAAGGCTAAATCTACTAAAAATAATCAGTGCACACCCGTGGGGTCAGGATACCAAAACTCTGTTACATTTAGCTACTAGCTTAGTTCGATCAAAGCTTATTTACGGGCAAGAGGTTTATTTCAATGCCCCAGAAACCCTGTTGAAGAAATTACAGTCAATTGACAGTAAAACTGTTAAGGTAGCACTTGTGTCCCACTTGGTGTACACACGAATTCGTTAAATGCTTATAAAGAAGCGAACTTATTACCACTGTCAATCAACGAAAACTGGCAATGGCTAAATATGTTGCAAGAAGCCTACAAAGTTTCAAATTCTGTCAAACATAATGTATTAGTATTTTCTGAAAAGGACTATCCTAAAAGAGCTCAACACCTTACCATCTCTCCAGCCTGTTAGGGATTATACAAATGAAATATTTGAAAAGTTTAACATTTATATGAAATTTTTCAGATATGCAAGTGTAGTTTCAAGCATACCTCATTGGGAGCAATCCTAGCTAAATTCGATATAGATTACACTGACATGAAGAAGTTGATAACATTAATATTCAGTCATGCGAGGCAAAAGAACACCTTGAAACCGTTTATCCATATCATCTGAAGATTTTTACAGATGGCTCGATTTTAGACTCATATGCAGGGTCTGGTTTTGTGATTCCATTGCTGAAGTTTCGTAGATCCTTTTCTCTAGGGAAAGGGTTCTCCATATTTACGGCAGAACTGTATGCTATTCTTATGGCGTTGATTTTTATGTGTGGCGATAACACTGCTGTCTATAACATACTTTTTTGCGTTGATTCCAAGGCAGTTCTATATAGCTTGCAAAATTGGGAATCAGAAATAAGAAAAGACTTACTTTTTGAAATAAGACATTACATACATGTTATTATGTTGAAAGGAATTGGGGTATCTTTTTTGCTGGATTCCATCACACTGTGGGATATCCGGTAATGAAACAGCAGATATATAGCTAGAGATGGTGCGTTAAGAAAAACACCTGAGAGTAATTTAAAGCTTGACGTACAAGAAATTAATTCGCTATTAGAAAAATGCGTGAACAGTGAACACCTTCAAGAGAAGTATGAAATCTTATCATGTCCACGATATTGTCATCTTTAATATACAAGCTTCGCTCAATTCGTGGAAAACCAAGTTTCCCAAAGTGTAGCATGTGGTTGTTCAAATCTTCTATCAGTGGACCGTATTCTTTTCATTGTTCAATATTAACTTCCTTGTATAAAGAATCGAACGTGGATGTGACTGTACACGATTCTATCAAAACAATAACCCACAACCAGACATCGTGCAAATAGCAAAAGTGCTTTCCATGCATCAAATTAATAGATTTTTATAAACGCTTCCCTTCCCCTTGCTTTTTTTTTTTTTTTAAAGTCTAATATCACAAGTGTGAACAGACTCTAAATCCATGAACTCACTCACTCACTCACCCTGGACATAATAGCCATGGTCG
>CM031615.1:66267121-66274621 GCA_018398815.1 Conus ventricosus
TGTGTGTGTGTGGTGTGTGTGTGGTGTGTGTGTGTGTGTGTGTGTGTGTGTGTGTTGGTTCGTTTGTTTGCTTGTTTGCACATGTGACAATGTGTATGACTGATTTCATTCAGATCCAAACAATTCCCGTACTTGTGATGTAACAGACTTTTTTTTCCATGTCAGTATCCGACAGTCAGATAATGTAGAAGAATAGCCACGCCCGCGCGCGCGCGCTCGCGCACACACACACACACACACACACACACACACACACACACACACACCACACACACACACACACACACACTTGTTACTCTTTAAAATTTGAAAATGTTCTTGGTTTTCGTTAGCTACGATATCTTTAAAAGTTTTCATGTTTATATTTTTAGAATGTTATCATTTCTTCTTCGCACGAGCGGGTCAATGCTATTATCTAAAAGAAACAAAATACGACTTTTCAGTAGATGATGATAAATCATTCGTAATTGATTGGCTTTTGAGTTTTATCGAGTTCAAGTTGATACTTTTCAGGGTAAGAGTTTACCCATCTGTTACGGATGGAGTGCGGTGCGTGTTTTGTTGTCTGACTCTCGCTCTCAAAAGTTTGGATGCGTGTAATAATTATTCCCTACACACACCCACACCATACGTACATGGATAGCCAGGCAACACACGAGTTAGATTTCTTTCTTTATAATTATGCTGCCTGAACCATCAAAACATACATTCATGTGAATTGGTACAAATTAATACATTCACTACATAGCATATAGATCAAGATATATCATATTACATATATTGATATCACTCACATATCTCGCCGGCGCCGTCCACAATGTCTCACAGATACAATCATCACACTCGGTTCCACAGAACCCAAGTCACAGTCTACACACTAAAAGAAGACAAAGAAGATAACCAAGGTCCCCACATGATAAGCACAGCCGTTCACAAACACAAGCGATGAAGAAGAGGAAACAGAATCTCCACGTAACAAGCACAATAAATCACGTAGAACTTTCAGAAGAAGAACCGCAGATTTACATTCACAAGGCACAGTAATCCATAGCAGAAGACCGCAGATTCACAAAGCACGGCGTTCCGTAGAGAAGAATCGCAGATTCATAAAGCACAGTACTCCACAGAAGAAGAACCGCAGATTCATAAGCACATTACTCCACAGAAGAAGAACCGCAGATTCATAAGGCACAGCAAATCAATATTGAATCCCCGGAGAACACAATTTCACCAAAGTCCCATAGAACACAATAAACTTTGATTCGACGTACCGTTGATCTAAAACAAATATTAACTTCTCCGTGTATTGATACTACATGTCCACATCAATAAATTCAGCCCACCGACACACATGCGGTGGTACAATTAAGAGCATATAAATATTCTTACAGGAGTTTTAAGTCACTCTCGGCGACATAGCATTCACAACAATTTTATAACTAATACATTTCCTGCCACATATTCCGCTGGTACCGTCATCAAAAGCATCCCACATACACAGTGAACATCGATGCACTACTGACTTAAAAGTCAGCCTCTCCACATAGTAACACTACGGAGAAAACTATGATTAAACAAATAAATTAGACTGGGCACCAATCCGCGGCCGTTATTTCTTGCTCCCTTCTCTTGTCTCCTATTATTATTTTCGTCATGTAGTTACCTATGTCATTTTAAGTTGACGTCATAATTGACGCTGACGTCACAATACTCCCCCTCCTCAAGAAAAAAAAAACAATGACCGAATTGTTTTTTTTTTGAAAAAGAAGTAAACAAACAGCAGAATACACAAACCTACAAATTACATTCACTCGACGGAAAACGAAGCCGCTCACGGAAGCAGTTCGTGGAGTCCTTCCAGGGACTCTCACACAACAGAAGAACACAAGTTGTCGTCCTAACGAACTCTGAAGCCCTTTGACATGCTAGCTTGTTGCTGACCTCACGGACAACCTCTCCATACCCACACAGAGTAGAGACGGCGGCTGGGCATGGGCTGCACCCCACACCTGGATGGCAATGCATATACGATGTCTACTGACCACTCGGTCAGTCTCTCCATACCCACACTGGGTAGAGACCACACATGTCTACTGACCACTCGGTCAGCCTCTCCATACCCACACAGGTAGAGATAATGGTTGGGCACGGGCTGCACCCCACACCCAGATGATAATGCACATACAATGTCTACTGACCACTCAGTCAGCCTCTCCATACCCCCACGGGGTAGAGACAATGGATAAACATTCCCGCTCAATAGTGCTGTATGCCTTCTTCCGATTCAGCAACTTTCGACTAGTGATACGACTGGGTGAAGAACATCATCATTCTACTGGAACAATAAAGCAAATAAACCAACAGAACTAGCATCAGTCCTGAGAATAAAAGGATTACGCAGTGAAGGTAACAATACACAGGTGCAGAAGAGAAGATTCCTGAATCTTCCTCAAAGCTTCAGCACACACAGGAGTGAAACGACACGTACAATCTTTCTTCCTGACGAACACAATGGAGATGTATACGGACTATTCGATGGCTCAATGATTCCAAGATCCAACATGATACCAATCTCTCTCTCAACAACCTCTTTCGCAGAAAAGGGGATATCATAACACTTCTTTCTAACCGGGACATCTGTTGTAAGAGGGATCTCTAATAGTGCATCACCTGAGAAAGAACCTGGTTTCGAAGTCAAATGTCCTGAAAATCATCAAAGACTGCACGCAACTCCCTGGAACTGCTGTCAGACAAAGCACAATCAAACTGTACAGAACGAACATCTTCATCTGGCATAGAAGACGCCATCGGAACAGTTAAAGTGGGGATGGGTAAAGCGTCATCACAGTCCTGGACGACACCAACTGTACAAACCACTTCATGAACAGTACAAACAGACTCCAGAGAGGGATCCACAGAAAGACCAATTCCAGAGAACTGTCCAAGGAACCCTGCTCTTGCTCACAAGCCAAAGGTGTTATTTCTGACCCAGGCACTGAAGTACCTTGTGAAAGAACGACTGTAGGTACAACATCAGAAGTAGACACAGCAGACACATCAGAAGACGTTAACTGAAAGCAAGACTTCAATGACTCATCCTGTTTCTGAACAAGATCAGAACGGGAAATGTTCAGATCATCAGGGATCTGACACAAAGGCTTTTTGTCCACAACATGTTTATCTCTAGCCCTCGTAACGGCGGCTAAAGAGAAAGGTTCACCAGATACATCACTAAACTCGACGCTCACAGAAACTCCAGGTACATTACCCACAATGAGATCTGCAACAGGGCTATCCAAGACACAACATGTCAAATCACCCACAAAATAAGGACAACTGACTGAAACTGTAGCCAGTGGAAACTCATCTACACGACCACCAAAAGAAACACACTTCACTGTGGTTCCTAGCATCTGACTGTCAGAAACTAACCGTTTGCGAACGCCACAAATAGTAGCACCTGTATCACGCAGAACAGAACTCAAAGTGCCATTCACAGAACCAGACTCCAAATGCAATTTGCCTGTGAACTCACCAGCAGCTAGACAAGCAAAAGGAGTATCAAGAACAGAACAACAAGCACTGGACTGCTTGCTGTCAGCTGAGTTCTCGATAAAAGTAGAGTTGCCAACCACAAAAGGACACGTGTCTGGGTGGCTAAGGGTGCAAATTCTACAAGGGTTTCTACCTGACTTCCATGGACACCTAGCAGCTACATGTCCTGTCTTTTACACAAAAAACACACAACACTTGCAAACTGATCAGAAGCACTTTCTGAGGAACTCTTACTGCCAGAAGTATAACGGGCGCCACGACCACGATAACGGCTACCGCCAAAGTTATTTCCACGACCAGCTGAGTAACCAAAGCTCTGATGACCACAGTAACAGCTACCACCAAAGTTACTTCCACGATAAGCTGAGGAACCATAGTAGTGGCCACTGTTTTGAAAAGTAGAGTATCTGTTTCCTCTGTCAGACTGACCACAGTACGGAGTTCTATCAGACTGACCGGGATATGCATTTCTGTCAAACTGACCAGGAGTTTTGTACCCAACAGAAGCAAAAATGTTTACATCAGATTTCCTAGAAAGCACCTTAGTTGGATGAGCACGTCTGTATGACTCTGCAGACTTGATCATTCATCAAAAGTTTTCACATCTCTTTCACACAAAAAAGTAGCCAGGTCCTTAGAGACACACTCCAAAAACTGCTCACGCAAGGTAAGATCCACCAGATCTTCAAAAGACTTTTCAATTTTTGACAAAGAGACCCAACGGTCAAACAAACGCCTAAGTCAACTGCAAAGGTCTCGAAAGGTTCATCGGAGCTAGGCTTAGCCTCACGAAAACGCTTACGAAAACCACTGGAGTACATTGAAATTTTTTCAGCAAGTTCTCTTTCAAAAGCTCGTAAGACACAACATTATTTTCAGCGAGACTGTGATAGAGAGTTTAAAGCAGAACCCTCAAGTAGTGCAGACAGGTATGTTACCCACAAACTCTCAGACCATCCCAAGGAACGAGCATGGGTTTCAAAACGAAACAAGTAACTGTCTATATCATCAGTTCTTTCTTTAAAAGGGGGCAACTTAGAAAGGTTGGGCGAGGGCGTTAAACCTGGGAAAACCCGAACCCTGACTCTCACTGTCCTGTCCTGAGACCGCACTCTGCTGAGAGGTTATTTGTAACTGTATTCGTTTAGTTTCCTCTACCTCTTGCATTCTTTTTGTTTCCTCCTGCATTCTTTTTGTTTCCTCCTGCTCTTGTATCTGTATCTGCTCTCTTTTAGTTTCCTCTTGTATCTGCCTCTTTAGTTATCTCTTCTTCCTGCATTCTTTTCATTTTGATTCTTTCCTCTCTTTCCATATCTTGAGCAATGCATTTATCCACATAGGCCAACAGATCTTCTCCCTCCAGACCACATACCTTACCTCGTTGTAAATACTTAGCAAAAACTTTGTCCTCGTCCACAGAGGACACAACGGGACTTTCTTCCTTAGCCTTCGTGCCATGATGAAAATATGAAATAATGTCCTGTCAAACCCGACACACACACTAGTGGATCAAATACAAACAATTGCATCACAAGCACAAAAAACTTTTGAAACCTCTGTCTATTGAAATATATATGAATTCCCAAGAGGATTTTTTTTTTTTCTTTTTCAAACAAACATTAACGACAATCACTCTTAAAAAGACTAAGTATTATCAAACCCAACCAACACAAAGACAGAGATAAACAACGAAACAGGATTTTAGGGATATGGGGAGAAAGAAAAACACAATCGGTAATCAATGCCAAATTTTCAGCAACAAGTATAAATCAAGCAATGACATGAAAGTAATAACAATATAATCAATGTATTGTTGTTGTGTTGTTGTTGTTTTACACACTAAGCATTTCAAATGAAACAACTAATAATTTTTTTTTTTTTTTCAAAACTGGTTCAGGGCAGCCACTCACACACTCATTCATTCAAGAGAAAAGAACCCTAAGAATGCTGAAGAAGCAACACAATCCCCAAGTAAAGATAGAAACAGAAATAATCAGAGAGATGACTGAAGATAATAAAATTAAAGCCCACAAAGAAGGAAGAACTAGGAACTAGGCCCTCGTATCTCCTGAAACTATACAGAAGGAGATACCCCGTTACGCTGAGACGGGAAAGAAAGTAGACAAAACAGTCATAAAACAAAACAATACAACACAACTCAATTGTTCAAAAGGAAAGTCTGTAAACGTGACCTATCACTTCTAATTGGGCAATTATAGGTGTACAAAAACAATCCTACCACTAAGCTATTTTTAATTCAATAGCAAAAGAACTTTAACTACGGGGTCACCAGATGTTACGGATGGAGTGCGGTGCGTGTTTTGTTGTCTGACTCTCGCTCTCATAAAGTTTGGATGCGTGTAATAATTATTCCCTACACACACCCCACACCATACGTACATGATAGCCAGGCAACACACGAGTTAGATTTCTTTTCTTTATAATTATGCTGCCTGAACCATCAAAACATACATTCATGTGAATTGGTACAAATTAATACATGTCACTACATAGCATATAGATCAAGATATATCATATACATATATTGATATCACTCACATATCTCGCCGGCGCCGTCCACAATGTCTCACAGATACAATCATCACACTCGGTTCCACAGAACCCAAGTCACAGTCTACACACTAAAAGAAGACAAAGAATGATAACCAAGGTCCCCACATGATAAGCACAGCCGTTCACAAACACAAGCGATGAAGAAGAGGAAACAGAATCTCCACGTAACAAGCACAATAAATCACGTAGAACTTTCAGAAGAAGAACCGCAGATTTACATTCACAAGGCACAGTAATCCATAGCAGAAGGACCGCAGATTCACAAGCACGGCGTTCCGTAGAAGAAGAATCGCAGATTCATAAAGCACAGTACTCCACAGAAGAAGAACCGCAGATTCATAAGCACATTACTCCACAGAAGAAGAACCGCAGATTCATAAGGCACAGCAAATCAATATTGAATCCCCGGAGAACACAATTTCACCAAAGTCCCATAGAACACAATAAACTTTGATTCGACGTACCGTTGATCTAAAACAAATATTAACTTCTCCGTGTATTGATAACTACAGTGTCCACATCAATAAATTCAGCCCACCGACACACATGCGGTGGTACAATTAGAGCATATAAATATTCTTACAGGAGTTTTAAGTCACTCTCGGCGACATAGCATTCACAACAATTTTATAACTAATACATTTCCTGCCACATATTCCGCTGGTACCGTCATCAAAAGCATCCCACATACACAGTGAACATCGATGCACTACTGACTAAAAGTCAGCCTCTCCACATAGTAACACTACGGAGAAAACTATGATTAAACAAATAAATTAGACTGGGCACCAAATCCGCGGCCGTTATTTCTTGCTCCTTCTCTTGTCTCCTATTATTATTTTCGTCATGTAGTTACCTATGTCATTTTAAGTTGACGTCATAATTGACGCTGACGTCAACACCATCTCTCTTAGAAACTGTGTTTTTCATGTTTGTTTCTATCCACATGCAAATGGCGTCAGAACACTGCGCAAGACAGCATTGTTTAATAAACAATTTGGAGAATTCTACCAGACATTGTTGAATAGATAGGTGGAGTGACTGATCCTTGCAGTTTTACATTTGTTTTTTTTCTG
This sequence comes from Conus ventricosus, assembly GCA_018398815.1. Lineage (NCBI taxonomy): Eukaryota > Metazoa > Mollusca > Gastropoda > Neogastropoda > Conidae > Conus > Conus ventricosus. The sequence goes on from CM031615.1 coordinate 66,274,327, forward strand.
ATCCCTGAATTTCGTCTATACTCTTTACAGATCTTTGTGACTATAAATTCATGACCAAATCGTGGAAAAATCGGTCCTATGACCTGCGGAAGATCGTGTTCATGTTCTTGGTGATAGAAGCGAACTGGTTTAGTTCATTTCCTTTTCTTTTTGAGAATTTTGCGTCGTTTGCTGTCGGTTCTGGATTTCTTTTGGTGCCTTGACATTTTCACGATTCTCTCTTTTGTCATTTCCTTCTTTTTGAGAATTTTGCGTCGTTTGCTGTCGTTCTGGATTTCTTTTGGTGCCTTGACAT
>CM031615.1:66282121-66291426 GCA_018398815.1 Conus ventricosus
CCTTTCTGTGGATTTTTATCAACTTTATGTTTCGTCGGGTTCAAGCCATTGTTGTGATTCCGACATTGAGGCTTCGAACAAAACATGCCGGTGTCTTGACAGGTTTGCTCCTCACTCAATTTTTCTACATGGATTTTCTGCAGTTGTGTGGGGATGTGGAATTAAACCCTGGACCTACGAAAAGTGATAGCTCTTTTGCGCCAGTCAAGACTGAGGAGCGTTTCTGATCCTAAAAGCGCTTCTGCCTCCGCAACCTCTCCAAAGTGAGTACTCCAACTTGTCTTAAAGAGCCAACTCTGTCTCAGATGATGAGAACATGTCTGAAATGAACGATTCCCTTAACCGTAAATGGACTTGATTAGAGATGACATGAGGCAAGTTCGGGACGACTTTGGCAGGTTAAGTGTAAAGATGGATGAGCTGAAAGAAGAGTTAGACACGCTGAAAGAAGAAAATACAAAGTTAAGCAGGACAACGACTCTCTGAAGAACACTGTAGATGACCCTCGCCAAGAAGGTAGATGATCTAGAAGGCAGGTCGAGGCGTAATAACCTCATTTTCTACGGTCTGGAGAAGAGGGGCGGGGGGGACAAAGCGAGCAGTGTGAAGGTGTGTTGCAAGACCTGATCACAGACAAGCTGGGGTTGACTCGCGACATCGATTTCGACAGAGTCCACAGGCTGAGCTCCAAACCCACGCTCCTGTGATCGCCAGGTGCACCGTCTTCAAGGACAAGGCTAAAATCCTGAGCGCCAAGATGAAATTAAAGGCACAAGAATCTTTGTGGGCGAGGACTTCACTTCACGAGTGCGTGAAATACGACGCAAACTGTTCCTCATCTGATGGACAAAAGGAAACAGGGATGTCGGGCTTCAATGGTTTTTGACCATTTGATTGTTGATGGTCAGAAGTTCGGTCTTGACCATTCATGATAATCTGGTACAATTAAAATAGCGGTCAGGCCGGCCTTCTGGAAAATGTACATATCATATAGTCCAATTGTTCACGAAATTACCCTGTGCATCTGTCAAGCTCGGAGGCTCAAATTACATTACACCGTTTTCTAGCTGTCTTCTGTTCTACGAGTGCAAACAAGCGAGCTTACATCACCGTCAACAGGGACCCATGTTGCACGTGCTGTGATGGGGATGGGGGGTTTCTGAACAGGTTGACAGCGTTCAACCAGGCCGTTGTGGCGTCGGTGACCGTATCGCTGGGTTGGAGTCAGTGACAGTGGCGACTCAAGTTCCACGTGCAGTGACAGAGGTGAGGGGCACCGTGCATGCTGACAGGATGTGCTCGGCGTCGTCGCAGTGACAGTGACAGTGACAGTGTCGACGTTGACGCTATCTGTACCTCCGGTTCCGATTTTTCAGTCAATAAAATGTAATGACAATGTTGATGATGCCGTCACTGTTAACATTGCAAATACAGTTTTTGATGATGCGAATGCTATTGATGATGCTAATACAGGTGTTACATTAAAACATTTTCATCTTACACTGGAATATTCAGGGATTAATGTCAAAACTGTATGACGTAGATTTTCTTTCTTTCGTGTGTGCTTACGATTTTGTTTGTCTTGTGGAAACATCCATGAGTATGTTACACCTGACAAGTTTCCAGGTTACACGTTATTCAGTGACACCTGCCGTTAAGTTATCAAGACAAGGAAGACGTTCTGGTGGTGTTCTGTGTTTAATAAGGAAAGAGTTAGAACAATATGTGACAAAGATATATTCAAATCATTCAAATATTCTTTTACTTAGAGTGGATAAATCATTGTTTGACCTACCTAAAGACATAATATATGTTTGTGCTTATGTGCAACCAGACGGTTCACCATTTTATACGTTTTTTTGATGTTGATAACGGTATTGTTAATTTGGAAGATTGTCTCATTGACTGCATTGTGACATTAGAGGATGTGTATATTGTGCTGTCAGGGGATCTTAACAGCAGAACGTCGAATATTTCGCCGAACTTCATTTCCAGTGAGACTACGTCACTTTACAAAAGCGCTTCCGTAAATGTTGGAAGACAATCACAAGACAGGGTTTTAAATCCTTACGGTAAATGTTTACTAGATTTATGTACTGCTTTAAATTTATGCATATTGAACGGTATGTGTGATGGTGACCTCAGGGTTGCTGCACGTACATTTCCGACGTTGGCAGTAGTGTTGTTGATTATTTCGTGATGTCATACGATTTGTTTTCAATTCTTTGTGATTTTTGTCGTATGTCTGTTTTGGAAAGAATTGACTCCGATCATATGCCTGTAAGGATGTCCTTGCGTTTACCAACCGAAAACACTCCTGTTCCGAAAAAAGAAGTTAGAAAGATATGCTTTTGACAAGTTATATTGGAATGCAGAAAATACAGGGTTATACTTGAATTCTATCAAATCTGAGTATACAAATTTACGTCTGATGCCGCCATTGATTTAGTTGATGTCGATGTTAACGAAGCGCTTTCCGTGTTTAATGAATGCATTAAAGATGCAGCAACGTGTATGAGAAAACGTATTGTGGTAAAGGCAGGTTTAAATCACAAGATTGGTATGATAAGGAATGTTGTGTAAAGAAAAGAACAGTGCTGATGTTACATAAAAAATGGAGGTGCACATTGGATGCAAGTGATCGTGCTGAATATTGTGTAAGTAGACGAGAGTACAAAACCTACTGAAAATGAAGGGAAAGATTTTTAATAATACTGTCGTTAAATCTTTAATCGATTCTGTACAAAATCAGCAGGAATTTTGGAGTAATGTCAATAGAATTTCTCTAAACGTAGGTACACAAGGAATGATGTTACAATCGATGACTGGTTTCAACATTTTAAAACATTACTTGAAAAGGAAGTCGAAAGCTTTGATTCAATTGGTGCCTTAAGTGATGCCGTAGAGGTAGATGATAATGAGGATAACTATATTTTCAATCGTCCCATTTCTAAAGAGGAAATCCTTCTAGCATTTAAGAAATTGAAACTTGGTAAATCTGCCGGACCAGATGAAATAATTGGCGAGCTCCTTAAATATGCATGCGATGACATTATTGATTTTTTTGTTAAATTTTTCAATGTTTTGTTTGACAAAGGTGTTTTTTCCGTATAAACTGGTGCGAGTCTCTTATCCTACCACTGTACAAAAAAGGAGACGCAAATGACCCTAGTAATTATAGAGGCATTGCTTTAAGTGACATCAGCAGCAAACTTTATGGTACTGTCATCAATAGTAGAATTCAAGCGTGGGTAACAGAAAACGACATTACCGGAGATATACAAGCAGGTTTAAAAGGGTTACTCCACAACTGACCATATGTTCACGCTCATGGCTTTAATACAGAAGCAATTTGCTGCTAATAAAAAACTGTACGTTGCCTTCATTGATTTTCAAAAAGCCTTTGATTCAGTAAATCGTAACTTACTTTGGCCAATTTTACTCAAGAATGGGATACGAGGAAAACTGTTCAAATGTATCCAGAGCATGTACAAAGACGTGAAAGCTAGAATTAAAACTGGAAACAGGTTGTGGATGTTATTAATTGCACCGCTGGTGTTAAACAGGGTGATGTATGTAGCCCTGTATTGTTTTCTTTATTTATAAATGAATTAGCTCTGGAAGTCGTAAGGAAAGGAAGACATGGAGCATGTTTTCAACCTGACGCTTTTGAACTGTCATCTTACTGTTAGCTGACGACATTGTTTTAATGTCTGAAACTATCGTTGGACTACAAGACCCAGCTAAAACAGTTTGCAAAACGCAGCTTTCAATCTGGATCTACGTGTTAATTTAGATAAAAGTGATATTGTTGTTTTTAGAAAGGGAGGGTATTTAGCAGCTAGAGAACGATGGACCTATAATGGAGTTATAATACCTGTTGTAAATGTCTATAAGTATCTTGGTATACATTTTTCGACAAAATTGAGTTTTACAGGTGCATGTAGAGATTTAGCGAGTCGTGAAAGATGGCTTTGTTAAGCATCATGCAGAAATTGTATCTGCTTAAAATGATTCTTGGAAATACTTCTAAAAAATTTTGATGCCAAAATACAGCCTATTGTTCAGTATGGGGCAGAACTGTGGGTTTAGAAAAAAGCTGCTGAACATTGTGAAAAGGTTCATCTGTGTGCTTTAAAAACGTTTCTTGTGTACACAGGCGTACACCAAATGACTTAGTTTATGGCAAAACAAACAGATATCCGATTACAGTTAATTCTGTTCTTCGATGTGTAAAGTTATTGGTTGAGACTAATCAGCATGGAAGAAAACAGGCTGCCACGCAAAGCATATTTGACACTGTTGCATCTTGATGCTAAAGATAAACATAATTGGGCAACCAATGTAAAGTTATGCTTGTTTAAATTTGGTTATGGTCATGTTTGGGTTAATCAGGAGTAGGAAATGTTCAAATGTTTATCGTAGCTTCAAACAAGACTGATTGATTGTAGCTGCAGAACTGGCAAGACCATATCCAACCAGTGAACGTTTTGAAATGTACTCTTTGCTGAATGGATTATCTCATTCTGTTAAGCCATACATAACCCTTAAATTAAGTCGATCTTTGAAACAGATCACATCTAAGTTCCGATTTGGAGTATTCAGAAATAAGAGTTTCATTACCTAAGATACAGGGCTCATACTGATCATGATTTAATATGTCCACTGTGCAGAAAATCGAAGAAGACGAAGTACATTTTGTTTTAGTATGCCCAGCTATTCAGAATATTAGAGAGAAGTTTATTCCAGAAAAATATATAAGCAGCCCTGTCTCTTCCGCTTGTGTATGCTGATGGCTTCTGCCAACGCAAATGTAGTGAAAAATGTTAGTCTTTTTCTTTATCACGCCTTTAAGATAAGAGATGTATTATGTTCTTAGCACAGCTTGATTTTTGTTTCTTGTTATGTTTGTGTATGGTATCATTTAGTACATTTTTCTTTGTCTTGAATTGTTGAATATGCCGCACTCCCTTTCATATAGGGCTATGGCCTATATATATGAATAAACCATTTTCATTTCATTTCATTTCATTTCTCTCTCTCTCTCTCTCTCTCTCACTCTCTCTCTCTCTCTCTCTCTCTCTCTCTCTCTCTCTCTTAATGGTTCACCAATGTCATCTTTTCGAGACAACTCTATTCACTGCTTCACCACATTTCGCAGACTGTGACTCTTTGTTACCACACTTCAGTTTCGCTGCATCGACACGACAGTCGGTGTGCGGGCCGGGTCTCCTGTCGGCGGGTTGCTCGTGGGCACTGCTGGTGCCCAGACCACGACGTGACAGTCCCTCTACTGGCCTGCGGTTCACCCTCACCTCTGAACGATGCCACGGTCCACCGCAGCCCAGTGACTGCACGGTCATAGTGTGATGTCCTTGTGGCATATATTACATCGTGCCAAAGGATGCTCTGTCTGGACTGTTACATCAACTGAATTCAGTGTATTATTATCAAATGATGTTTTTTATCACATTCTAATTGCTTTCACATTACATTATTATCATCATTTTATTATAGTATAGTATGGTATAGTATTGGTATAGCATAGCAGAGTAGAGTAGAGTAGAGTAGAGCAGAGCATAGCATAGCATAGCATAGCATAGCATAGCATAGCATAGCATAGCATAGCATAGCATAGCATAGTATAGTATAGTTATAGTGCAGGGTTTGAGTTTCGAAACAGCACGTGCGTGTTTGCCCATGCTTTTCGGTGTGTGTGTGGTGTGTGTGTGTGTGTGTTGTGTGTGTGTGTGTGTGTGTGTGTGTGTGTGTGTATGCGTGCGTGCGTGCGTGCGTGCGTGCGTGCGTGCGTGCGTGCTGTGTGTGTGGTGTGTGTGTGTGTTGTGTGTGTGTGTGTGTGTTGTGTGTGTGTGTGTGTGTGTGTGTGCGTGCGTATGTGTGTGTGTGTGTGTGTGTGTGTGTGTGTGTGTGTGTGTGTGTGTGTGTGTGTGTGTCCATTTCGTCATGGTGAAGGAAATAAATGTCAGGAAACGAACGACGAGGCCGCACTGTGAACACATCTCCATGATGACACAGGTTCAATGCCACAGTCAGGCAGTGTGTCCCATCTCTCATCAAGCTGAACGGGACGCGTCGGTCTTCCCAAGCAGTCCCTCAAGACTGGGAACCCCTTCACAAAATTCATGTACATCACTTGAAATGGTATTGCCTGCGAAACGACGTGTTAGCCAGTACGCATTTTGTTCTCATTAAAGGGAGTAAATCCTTTGCTATCAACTTACATTGTTCTTGATCGTTTTGTGACTATTTTGAAACTTACCTTAGCAACGAATTGGTAAGATGTGATAAATTCATGGGGTGTTGGTTTTACCCTGAAAAAGTATAGAGAACCACGGCAAAAATATGATAACCGCCACTTCGTAGGGTTTCACTTTCCTGGTTGGTTTTAATCCATAGTTCATGTAGCACAAGCTGGGTTGTTCATTTCTGACACTGACATTGGCATACAGGACCAGATGTAACGCGTGCATCAAGTTTTCTCTGATTCAGTCTTCCAACGCAAAAGAAAAAAAAACTGAGAAAGAAAGGAATGAAGAATTAAAAAGAGTGTTTCTTCAAACGAAGGCAGGTGAACGAAAAATTGAGGGACAAAATATGAATTCAGAGAGAGAAAAAAAGAAGAAAGGAGGATAGAAAAAGAAAAGAAAAAAAAAGAAAGAAAATGAAGAAGGCAGGAAAGGAAAAAAAAAACAATAAAGAAAGAGAGATAAAGGAATGAAGGAAAATACAGACAGAAAGAAAGAAAATATAAAGGAAATGACAAACAGACAGTTAAAGGAGGCAAAAGAACAGCAGCCATCAATGAAGTAAGCCCATTATCTCCCACAGAGCCCCGGAAATGAACGTGTTTCACTTCATGTCAAGATCACTGCTGTCTTTGATGTCCATGACCGTCTTCTTGATCTGCCAGAACAGGGACGGGGGTGTGATGCACACCAACAGTACCCAACACCAACAAGTACCTCAGACCAAACTCTCTTAGGGAAGAAAAAGACTGACTGGTAGAAGGCGGTAAGGTTCGTCACTAGTGCCGCTCTGCCTTTTTAACCCGACAAACAACAAGAAAAACAACAACAACAACAACAACCGGCTTCACAACAACAACCAGCTTCACAACAACAACAACAACAACAGCAACAACAACAACCGGCTTCACAACAACAACAACAGCAACAACAACCGGCTTCACAACAACACCAACAGCAACAACAACCGGCTTCACAACAACAATAACAACAACCGGCTTCACAACAACAACAACAACAACAGCAGCAACAACAACACAACAACAACTGGCTTTTTTCTGCTTATCAAATCATGTGTATGAATTGGAGATGTCTTGAGCTACCCTAAGCTGTAAAGTCTCTCTTGCGGGACACTGAGCATCTGTGACGTCTCTCTTGTAGGACACTAAGCATCTGTGACGTCTGTCTTACAGGACACTAAGCATCTGTGACGTCTCTCTTACAAGAAACTAAGGATCTGTGACGTCTCCCTTACAGGACACAGCATCTGTGACGTCTGTCTTACAGGACACTAAGCATCTGTGACGTCTCTCTTACAGGACACTAAGCATCTGTGACGTCTGTCTTGCAGGACACTAAGCATCTGTGACGTCTCTCTTGCAGGACAACTGAGCATCTGTGACGTCTCTCTTACAGGCACTAAGCATCTGTGACGTCTCTCTTGCAGGACACTAAGCATCTGTGACGTCTGTCTTGCAGGACCCCTAAGCATCTGTGACGTCTCTCTTGCAGGACAACTGAGATCTGTGAAGTCTGTCTTACAGGACACTAAGCATCTGTGACGTCTCTCTTGCAGGACACTAAGCATCTGTGACGTCTCTCTTGCAGGACACTAAGCATCTGTGACGTCTCTCTTGCCGGACAACTGAGCATCTGTGACGTCTCTCTTGCAGGACAACTGAGCATCTGTGACGTCTGTCTTACAGGACAACTGAGCATCTGTGACGTCTCTCTTGCAGGACAACTGAGCATCTGTACGTCTCTCTTGCAGGACACTAAGCATCTGGACGTCTCTCTTGCAGGACAACTGAGCATCTGTGACGTCTCTCTTGCAGGACAACTGAGCATCTGTGACGTCTGTCTTACAGGACAACTGAGCATCTGTGACGTCTCTCTTGCAGGACAACTGAGCATCTGTGACGTCTCTCTTGCAGGACACTAAGCATCTGTGACGTCTCTCTTGCAGGAACAAACTGAGCATCTGTGACGTCTGTCTTACAGGACAACTGAGCATCTGTGACGTCTCTCTTGCAGAGCACTGAGCATCTGTGACTCTCTCCTTGCAGAGCACTGAGCATCTGTGACGTCTCTCTGCAGAACACTGATATCTGTGACGTCTCTCTTGCAGAGCACTGAGCATCTGTGACGTCTCTCTTGCAGACCACTGAGCATCTGTGACGTCTCTCTTGCAGAGCACTGAGCATCTGACGTCTCTCTTGCAGAGCACTGAGCAGTCCATCGCTGCACTGGACTGTCCACGTCATGAGGACTCCTGGAGCCAGCTGGAACAGTATGACCTGGATCCAGGTCACCTTTCTTCTCAGAATACTCCCTCTGAGGGACGTGGACCCAGCTGGAACAGCGTGTCCCTGGATCCAGGTCACCCTTCTTCTGAGAATGCTCCCTCTGAGGGACGTATACAGCAAAGGCACTGAGTCTGGTCTGACCCTGTCTATGCTGTGGGAGTGATCGGACTGTGTGTTTCGGCGAGTGTCTGAGTGTATGACGGCTGTTGTCATTCCTCTTCTCAAGCTCTACCCGTTTTTGTTTAACTCTTATAAACAGGGGGTACTTTAGGATGGAATGAAGAAATGCTGTCTATGTGTCTGTCTGTCCGTGGTCCAAATGTGTTCCACTCCCCTCCAGACAAAACTTCTCGGCCGATCTTTCTGAAATGTGTAGGTATGTTCATTATGGGTCACGGATGATGCCCGATGTTTTATTTTACCAGAAAAGCCGTTACTAACGAATATAACGGCCCCAAAACGGTTTTTTCTTCTTTAAGGAATATCTAAAAAATGATAACGCAAACAAAAATGTCGTCAAAACTTCTTTGCGTCATAGGCCGAAGTGACAAAATACATTAAAACGCATGTTTGATTGTGACGTCGTATTCAAGATAAACTGGGAGTACGTTTATGTGCTTTGCATCTTGTTTTCCTTTGTTTTGTGTTTATTCACTTTCACACCGCATTTTTGTTTCTCTCCTCTGATCCCAAGTCTGCTATTTTTTGCGGAATTTATTCATCTGTGATCACA
>CM031615.1:66291526-66313821 GCA_018398815.1 Conus ventricosus
ACAGTTATGACGGCCGCTGGAGGAGAAGCCAGTGATTTGATCTCGTCCACGTCCCGTTTGGCAATTTTCGTCTTCATAGTCAGCTGATTTCTGCCCGGATGACCTAGGGACAAAGGGCAAAGGGCACCGGGTCATCGTGACTCGACAGCCATCTACCCTTAGGCTACATGACTGACTGATCCCTCGGGAGGCTGATTATAGAAGCAGGAAAATACCCCCCACGAAGAGGAGAGGGAGAGGACTTGCACACTGCCAGATATTTCCCTACTCTGCAGTGTAATATAATAGAACGCAATCTAGCACAGCACGGTACCACACACTCAATATGACTCAGCACAACACCACACAGTCCAATCCAATCCAACACAAGTAAAAATAGTATACAACACACAGCAATACAATACAATACAATACAATACAATACAATACAACGCAATGCAATGCCATACAATGAAACAACATAGGGCGACAATATATGACACAACACAGTACAAGACTATATAATTTTAAAAAAAAAAGCACAAGAGAGAGAGAGAGAGAGAGAGAGAGAGAGAGAGAGAGAGAGAGAGAGAGAGAGAGAGACAGACAGACAGACAGAGACAGAGACAGAGAGACAGAGACAGAGGCAGAAACACCGAGACAGAGACAAAGAGAGTGAGAGAGTGACAGACAGACAGATGCACATGAAGAGGAGAGGAGAGAGAGAGAGAGAGAGAGAGAGAGAGAGAGAGAGAGAGAGAGAGAGAGAGAGAGAGAGAGAGAGAGAGACAGACAGACTGACAGAGAGGGAGGCCGATGCGCAAGTCAACACACCTCCAAAAACAGACTTGTCTATGAAGAACTCACCGTTTCTTCGTCAGGGTTTGACCAGTGCTTGACTGTGTTCCAGACCACGTCAATAGTTCTGCACACCACTGGCACTGCGGTTCCACTCCAACGAGTGTTCAAGGCGCTAGTTGGTGAATCTGCTGTGTGGTGTCGCCCTCTCAAAACCCCTCTTTGTCAGTCTCAGGTCAATTTCTTTTATATCTTTTGCCACGCCTCCCTAAAACGCAGTAGGAGCATTCCTGGTTCGTCAGTATTTATGGAAAGTCGCGCAAGACGGAATATTGACGACATTGTCTTTTTATAACTATTGGCCTGTTGCCCAATTCGCTCGGACACCGGCTCGGCTTGTCTGTCGCAAGTCCTACAGCAAAGTATAGGCACCAGGTAGGCGTGAACGTGATCAAGTTTGCAGCACTTATTAGACTTAGTTGTCTCCGATAACCAGTTACCTGACTGGTCCTAACCGTCGTGTGTGTGTGGTGTGTGTGTGTGTGTGTGTGTGTGTGTGTGTGTGTGTGCGTGCGTGCGTGCGTGCGTGCGTGCGTGAGAGTTTATCGGCCCCTGGGGTGTCTCCCAACAAACCGGCTAATGCCACGGAGAGAGATGGAAGGCGGAATTAATGTCTAATATTCTGAATATACAAAACACTGAAATAACTTATGGGTTTACGGATGCGACTGGCCGCGCGTGGACAATGCAAATTATCAAGCAAGGGTGAGTATCGGAACTCCTGATGACAATTTGACTGCCTGAAATGAGCAGTGATTTAGTGGATGACACTGGCCCCACGATATAATTCAACAGAACACACGGAGCAACAAATTGCAGTTCAGCATCTCTCTCTCTCTCTCTCTCTCTCTCTCACACATTGAATTATATCGTGGGGCCAGTGTAATCCACTAAATCACTGCTCATTTTAGGCAGTCAAATTGTCGTCAGGAGTTCCGAAACTCACCCTTGCTTCACACACACACACACACACACACACACACGCACGCACACACGCACGCACGCACACACACACACACACACACACACACACACACACACACACACACACACACAGCATACAACACAACACAACACAACACGATACAACTATCCAGGGACAAGGAGAGAATGTTATAACAGAGTGTTGAATATAATACAGCAACCAGAGATTCCACCCTGGAACTCCGTTAATACAGAAATGAAGACATCCAGGACTGCCACTCACTGCAATCAGCACCTCGGGGAATGAGAACAAATAACGATGATTGCTCTCTCTCTCTCTCTCTCTCTCTCTCTCTCTCTCTCTCTCTCTCTCTCTCTCTCTCTCTCTCTCTCTCTGTGTGTGTGTGTGTGTGTGTGTGTGTGTGTGTGGTTTGCGCGCGCGCAATTGTAAGTGGGAGCGAAATTGTATGTGCGAGCTGTGCGAGTTTGGGAGAGTGTTACATATGGGTGTGATTTTGTATGTATCTTTCGGTATTCTCAATTTACGATTACATAGTTGGTGTGAGCACGTTTTGTAAATGTGCGTGATCAGTAGAAATGTCACAGCGTCAGTGTGTGTGTTTTCATTTTTGTTTCTTGACCTCATTGCAGATAGGTCGGTGGCCTTTGCAATTAAAATTTTCCGAGTTCCGAGTTCTCTCTCTCTCTCTCTCTCTCTCTCTCTCTCTCTCTCTCTCTCTCTCTCTCTCTCTTTCTTTCTCTCTCTTTCTTTCTTTATCTCTCTCTCTCTTTCTTTATTTCTCTCTCTCTCTCTCACTCTCTCTCTTTCTCTCTCTCTTTGGTTCCTTTCTGTGGATTTTTATCAACTTTATGTTTCGTCGGGTTCAAGCCATTGTTGTGATTCCGACATTGAGGCTTCGAACAAAACATGCCGGTGTCTTGACAGGTTTGCTCCTCACTCAATTTTTCTACATGGATTTTCTGCAGTTGTGTGGGGATGTGGAATTAAACCCTGGACCTACGAAAATGATAGCTCTTTGCGCCAGTCAAGACTGAGGAGCGTTTCTGATCCTAAAAGCGCTTCTGCCTCCGCAACCTCTCCCAAAGTGAGTACTCCAACTTGTCTTAAAGAGCCAACTCTGTCTCAGATGATGAGAACCATGTCTGAAATGAACGATTCCCTTAACCGTAAAATGGACTTGATTAGAGATGACATGAGGCAAGTTCGGGACGACTTTGGCAGGTTAAGTGTAAAGATGGATGAGCTGAAAGAAGAGTTAGACACGCTGAAAGAAGAAAATACAAAGTTAAAGCAGGACAACGACTCTCTGAAGAACACTGTAGATGACCTCGCCAAGAAGGTAGATGATCTAGAAGGCAGGTCGAGGCGTAATAACCTCATTTTCTACGGTCTGGAGAAGAGGGGCGGGGAGACAAGCGAGCAGTGTGAAGGTGTGTTGCAAGACCTGATCACAGACAAGCTGGGGTTGACTCGCGACATCGATTTCGACAGAGTCCACAGGCTGAGCTCCAAACCCAACGCTCCTGTGATCGCCAGGTGCACCGTCTTCAAGGACAAGGCTAAAATCCTGAGCGCCAAGATGAAATTAAAAGGCACAAGAATCTTTGTGGGCGAGGACTTCACTTCACGAGTGCGTGAAATACGACGCAAACTGTCTCCTCATCTGATGGACAAAAGGAAACAGGGATGTCGGGCTTCAATGGTTTTTGACCATTTGATTGTTGATGGTCAGAAGTTCGGTCTTGACCATCATGATAATCTGGTACAATTAAAATAGCGGTCAGGCCGGCCTTCTGGAAAATGTACATATCATATTAGTCCAATTGTTCACGAAATTAACCCTGTGCATCTGTCAAGCTCGGAGGCTCAAATTAACATTACACCGTTTTCTAGCCTGTCTTCTGTTCTACGAGTGCAAACAAGCGAGCTTACATCACCGTCAACAGGGACCCATGTTGCACGTGCTGTGATGGGGATGGGGGTTTCTGAACAGGTTGACAGCGTTCAACCAGGCCGTTGTGGCGTCGGTGACCGTATCGCTGGGTTGGAGTCAGTGACAGTGGCGACTCAAGTTCCACGTGCAGTGACAGAGGTGAGGGGCACCGTGCATGCTGACAGGATGTGCTCGGGTCGTCGCAGTGACAGTGACAGTGACAGTGTCGACGTTGACGCTATCTGTACCTCCGGTTCCGATTTTTCAGTCAATAAAAATGTAAATGACAATGTTGATGATGCCGTCACTGTTAACATTGCAAATACAGTTTTTGATGATGCGAATGCTATTGATGATGCTAATACAGGTGTTACATTTAAAACATTTTCATTCTTACACTGGAATATTCAGGGATTAATGTCAAAACTGTATGACGTAGATTTTCTTTCTTTCGTGTGTGCTTACGATTTTGTTTGTCTTGTGGAAACATTCCATGAGTATGTTACACCTGACAAGTTTCCAGGTTACACGTTATTCAGTGAACCTGCCGTTAAGTTATCAAGACAAGGAAGACGTTCTGGTGGTGTTCTGTGTTTAATAAGGAAAGAGTTAGAACAATATGTGACAAAGATATATTCAAATCATTCAAATATTCTTTTACTTAGAGTGGATAAATCATTGTTTGACCTACCTAAAGACATAATATATGTTTGTGCTTATGTGCAACCAGACGGTTCACCATTTTATACGTTTTTTGATGTTGATAACGGTATTGTTAATTTGGAAGATTGTCTCATTGACTGCATTGTGACATTAGAGGATGTGTATATTGTGCTGTCAGGGGATCTTAACAGCAGAACGTCGAATATTTCGCCGAACTTCATTTCCAGTGAGACTACGTCACTTTACAAAAGCGCTTCCGTAAATGTTGGAAGACAATCACAAGACAGGGTTTTAAATCCTTACGGTAAATGTTTACTAGATTTATGTACTGCTTTAAATTTATGCATATTGAACGGTATGTGTGATGGTGACCTCCAGGGTTGCTGCACGTACATTTCCGACGTTGGCAGTAGTGTTGTTGATTATTTCGTGATGTCATACGATTTGTTTTCAATTCTTTGTGATTTTTGTCGTATGTCTGTTTTGGAAAGAATTGACTCCGATCATATGCCTGTAAGGATGTCCTTGCGTTTACCAACCGAAAACACTCCTGTTCCGAAAAAAGAAGTAGAAAGATATGCTTTTGACAAGTTTATCTGGAATGCAGAAAATACAGGGTTATACTTGAATTCTATCAAATCTGAGTATACAAATTTACGTCTGAATGCCGCCATTGATTTAGTTGATGTCGATGTTAACGAAGCGCTTTCCGTGTTTAATGAATGCATTAAAGATGCAGCAACGTGTATGAGAAAACGTATTGTGGTAAACGGCAGGTTTAAATCACAAGATTGGTATGATAAGGAATGTTGTGTAAAGAAAAGAACAGTGCTGATGTTACATAAAAAATGGAGGTGCACATTGGATGCAAGTGATCGTGCTGAATATTGTGTAAGTAGACGAGAGTACAAAAACCTACTGAAAATGAAGGGAAAGATTTTTAATAATACTGTCGTTAAATCTTTAATCGATTCTGTACAAAATCAGCAGGAATTTTGGAGTAATGTCAATAGAATTTCTCCTAAACGTAGGTACACAAGGAATGATGTTACAATCGATGACTGGTTTCAACATTTTAAAACATTACTTGAAAAGGAAGTCGAAAGCTTTGATTCAATTGGTGCCTTAAGTGATGCCGTAGAGGTAGATGATAATGAGGATAACTATATTTTCAATCGTCCCATTTCTAAAGAGGAAATCCTTCTAGCATTTAAGAAATTGAAACTTGGTAAATCTGCCGGACCAGATGAAATAATTGGCGAGCTCCTTAAATATGCATGCGATGACATTATTGATTTTTTTGTTAAATTTTTCAATGTTTTGTTTGACAAAGGTGTTTTTCCGTATAACTGGTGCGAGTCTCTTATCCTACCACTGTACAAAAAAGGAGACGCAAATGACCCTAGTAATTATAGAGGCATTGCTTTAAGTGACATCAGCAGCAAACTTTATGGTACTGTCATCAATAGTAGAATTCAAGCGTGGGTAACAGAAAACGACATTACCGGAGATATACAAGCAGGGTTTAAAAAGGGTTACTCCACAACTGACCATATGTTCACGCTCATGGCTTTAATACAGAAGCAATTTGCTGCTAATAAAAAACTGTACGTTGCCTTCATTGATTTTCAAAAAGCCTTTGATTCAGTAAATCGTAACTTACTTTGGCCAATTTTACTCAAGAATGGGATACGAGGAAAACTGTTCAAATGTATCCAGAGCATGTACAAAGACGTGAAAGCTAGAATTAAAACTGGAAACAGGTTGTCGGATGTTATTAATTGCACCGCTGGTGTTAAACAGGGTGATGTATGTAGCCCTGTATTGTTTTCTTTATTTATAAATGAATTAGCTCTGGAAGTCGTAAGGAAAGGAAGACATGGAGCATGTTTTCAACCTGACGCTTTTGAACTGTTCATCTTACTGTTAGCTGACGACATTGTTTTAATGTCTGAAACTATCGTTGGACTACAGACCCAGCTAAACAGTTTGCAAAACGCAGCTTTCAATCTGGATCTACGTGTTAATTTAGATAAAAGTGATATTGTTGTTTTTAGAAAGGGAGGGTATTTAGCAGCTAGAGAACGATGGACCTATAATGGAGTTATAATACCTGTTGTAAATGTCTATAAGTATCTTGGTATACATTTTTCGACAAAATTGAGTTTTACAGGTGCATGTAGAGATTTAGCGAGTCGTGGAAAGATGGCTTTGTTAAGCATCATGCAGAAATTGTATCTGCTTAAAAATGATTCTTTGGAAATACTTCTAAAAATTTTTGATGCCAAAATACAGCCTATTGTTCAGTATGGGGCAGAACTGTGGGGTTTAGAAAAAGCTGCTGAACATTGTGAAAAGGTTCATCTGTGTGCTTTAAAACGTTTTCTTGGTGTACACAGGCGTACACCAAATGACTTAGTTTATGGCAAAACAAACAGATATCCGATTACAGTTAATTCTGTTCTTCGATGTGTAAAGTATTGGTTGAGACTAATCAGCATGGAAGAAAACAGGCTGCCACGCAAAGCATATTTGACACTGTTGCATCTTGATGCTAAAGATAAACATAATTGGGCAACCAATGTAAAGTTATGCTTGTTTAAATTTGGTTATGGTCATGTTTGGGTTAATCAGGGAGTAGGAAATGTTCAAATGTTTATCCGTAGCTTCAAACAAAGACTGATTGATTGTAGCTGGCAGAACTGGCAAGACCATATCCAAACCAGTGAACGTTTTGAAATGTACTCTTTGCTGAATGGATTATCTCATTCTGTTAAGCCATACATAACCCTTAAATTAAGTCGATCTTTGAAACAGATCACATCTAAGTTCCGATTTGGAGTATCAGAAATAAGAGTTCATTACCTAAGATACAGGGCTCATACTGATCATGATTTAATATGTCCACTGTGCAGAAAATCGAAGGAAGACGAAGTACATTTTGTTTTAGTATGCCCAGCTATTCAGAATATTAGAGAGAAGTTTATTCCAGAAAAAATATTATAAGCAGCCCTGTCTCTTCCGCTTGTGTATGCTGATGGCTTCTGCCAACGCAAATGTAGTGAAAAATGTTAGTCTTTTTCTTTATCACGCCTTTAAGATAAGAGATGTATTATGTTCTTAGCACAGCTTGATTTTTGTTTCTTGTTATGTTTGTGTATGGTATCATTTAGTACATTTTTCTTTGTCTTGAATTGTTGAATATGCCGCACTCCCTTTCATATAGGGGCTATGGCCTATATATATGAAATAAACCATTTTCATTTCATTTCATTTCATTTCTCTCTCTCTCTCTCTCTCTCTCCTCTCTCTCTCTCTCTCTCTCTCTCTCTCTCTCTCTCTCTTAATGGTTCACCAATGTCATCTTTTCGAGACAACTCTATTCACTGCTTCACCACATACGCAGACTGTGACTCTTTGTTACCACACTTCAGTTTCGCTGCATCGACACGACAGTCGGTGTGCGGGCCGGGTCTCCTGTCGGCGGGTTGCCTCGTGGGCACTGCTGGTGCCCAGACCACGACGTGACAGTCCCTACTGGCCTGCAGGTTCACCCTCACCTCTGAACGATGCCACGGTCCACCGCAGCCCAGTGACTGCACGGTCATAGTGTGATGTCTTGTGGCATATATTACATCGTGCCAAAGGATGCTCTGTTCTGGACTGTTACATCAACTTGAATTAAGTAGTATTATATCAAATGATGTTTTTTATCACATTCTAATTGCTTTCACATTACATTATATCATCATTTTATTATAGTATAGTATGGTATAGTATGGTATAGCATAGCAGAGTAGAGTAGAGTAGAGTAGAGCAGAGCATAGCATAGCATAGCATAGCATAGCATAGCATAGCATAGCATAGCATAGCATAGCATAGCATAGTATAGTATAGTATAGTGCAGGGTTTGAGTTTCGAAACAGCACGTGCGTGTTTGCCCATGCTTTTCGGTGTGTGTGTGTGTGTGTGTGTGTGTGTGTGTGTGTGTGTGTGTGTGTGTGTGTGTGTGTATGCGTGCGTGCGTGCGTGCGTGCGTGCGTGCGTGCGTGCGTGCGTGTGTGTGTGTGTGTGTGTGTGTGTGTGTGTGTGTGTGTGGTGTGTGTGTGTGTGTGTGTGTGTGTGCGTGCGTATGTGTGTGTGTGTGTGTGTGTGTGTGTGTGTGTGTGTGTGTGTGTGTGTGTGTGTGTGTGTCCATTTCGTCATGGTGAAGGAAATAAATGTCAGGAAACGAACGACGAGGCCGCACTGTGAACACATCTCCATGATGACACAGGTTCAATGCCACAGTCAGGCAGTGTGTCCCATCTCTCATCAAGCTGAACGGGACGCGTCGGTCTTCCCAAGCAGTCCCTCAAGACTGGGAACCCCTTCACAAAATTCAGTGTACATCACTTGAAATGGTATTGCCTGCGAAACGACGTGTTAGCCAGTACGCATTTTGTTCTCATTAAAGGGAGTAAATCCTTTGCTATCAACTTACATTGTTCTTGATCGTTTTGTGACTATTTTGAAACTTACCTTAGCAACGAATTGGTAAGATGTGATAAATTCATGGGGTGTTGGTTTTACCCTGAAAAAGTATAGAGAACCACGGCAAAAATATGATAACCGCCACTTCGTAGGGTTTCACTTTCCTGGTTGGTTTTAATCCATAGTTCATGTAGCACAAGCTGGGTTGTTCATTTCTGACACTGACATTGGCATACAGGACCAGATGTAACGCGTGCATCAAGTTTTCTCTGATTCAGTCTTCCAACGCAAAAGAAAAAAAAACTGAGAAAGAAAGGAATGAAGAATTAAAAAGAGTGTTTCTTCAAACGAAGGCAGGTGAACGAAAAATTGAGGGACAAAATATGAATTCAGAGAGAGAAAAAAAGAAGAAAGGAGGATAGAAAAAGAAAAGAAAAAAAAAGAAAGAAAATGAAGAAGGCAGGAAAGGAAAAAAAAAACAATAAAGAAAAGAGAGATAAAGGAATGAAGGAAAATACAGACAGAAAGAAAGAAAATATAAAGGAAATGACAAACAGACAGTTAAAGGAGGCAAAAGAACAGCAGCCATCAATGAAGTAAGCCCATTATCTCCCACAGAGCCCCGGAAATGAACGTGTTTCACTTCATGTCAAGATCACTGCTGTCTTTGATGTCCATGACCGTCTTCTTGATCTGCCAGAACAGGGACGGGGGTGTGATGCACACCAACAGTACCCAACACCAACAAGTACCTCAGACCAAACTCTCTTAGGGAAGAAAAAGACTGACTGGTAGAAGGCGGTAAGGTTCGTCACTAGTGCCGCTCTGCCTTTTTAACCCGACAAACAACAAGAAAAACAACAACAACAAACAACAACCGGCTTCACAACAACAACCAGCTTCACAACAACAACAACAACAACAGCAACAACAACAACCGGCTTCACAACAACAACAACAGCAACAACAACCGGCTTCACAACAACACCAACAGCAACAACAACCGGCTTCACAACAACAATAACAACAACCGGCTTCACAACAACAACAACAACAACAGCAGCAACAACAACAACAACAACAACTGGCTTTTTTCTGCTTATCAAATCATGTGTATGAATTGGAGATGTCTTGAGCTACCCTAAGCTGTAAAGTCTCTCTTGCGGGACACTGAGCATCTGTGACGTCTCTCTTGTAGGACACTAAGCATCTGTGACGTCTGTCTTACAGGACACTAAGCATCTGTGACGTCTCTCTTACAAGAAACTAAGGATCTGTGACGTCTCCCTTACAGGACACAGCATCTGTGACGTCTGTCTTACAGGACACTAAGCATCTGTGACGTCTCTCTTACAGGACACTAAGCATCTGTGACGTCTGTCTTGCAGGACACTAAGCATCTGTGACGTCTCTCTTGCAGGACAACTGAGCATCTGTGACGTCTCTCTTACAGGACACTAAGCATCTGTGACGTCTCTCTTGCAGGACACTAAGCATCTGTGACGTCTGTCTTGCAGGACACTAAGCATCTGTGACGTCTCTCTTGCAGGACAACTGAGCATCTGTGAAGTCTGTCTTACAGGACACTAAGCATCTGTGACGTCTCTCTTGCAGGACACTAAGCATCTGTGACGTCTCTCTTGCAGGACACTAAGCATCTGTGACGTCTCTCTTGCCGGACAACTGAGCATCTGTGACGTCTCTCTTGCAGGACAACTGAGCATCTGTGACGTCTGTCTTACAGGACAACTGAGCATCTGTGACGTCTCTCTTGCAGGACAACTGAGCATCTGTGACGTCTCTCTTGCAGGACACTAAGCATCTGTGACGTCTCTCTTGCAGGACAACTGAGCATCTGTGACGTCTCTCTTGCAGGACAACTGAGCATCTGTGACGTCTGTCTTACAGGACAACTGAGCATCTGTGACGTCTCTCTTGCAGGACAACTGAGCATCTGTGACGTCTCTCTTGCAGGACACTAAGCATCTGTGACGTCTCTCTTGCAGGACAACTGAGCATCTGTGACGTCTGTCTTACAGGACAACTGAGCATCTGTGACGTCTCTCTTGCAGAGCACTGAGCATCTGTGACGTCTCTCTTGCAGAGCACTGAGCATCTGTGACGTCTCTCTTGCAGAACACTGATTATCTGTGACGTCTCTCTTGCAGAGCACTGAGCATCTGTGACGTCTCTCTTGCAGACCACTGAGCATCTGTGACGTCTCTCTTGCAGAGCACTGAGCATCTGTGACGTCTCTCTTGCAGAGCACTGAGCAGTCCATCGCTGCACTGGACTGTCCACGTCATGAGGACTCCTGGAGCCAGCTGGAACAGTATGACCCTGGATCCAGGTCACCTTTCTTCTCAGAATACTCCCTCTGAGGGACGTGGACCCAGCTGGAACAGCGTGTCCCTGGATCCAGGTCACCCTTCTTCTGAGAATGCTCCCTCTGAGGGACGTATACAGCAAAGGCACTGAGTCTGGTCTGACCCTGTCTATGCTGTGTAGTGATCGGACTGTGTGTTTCGGCGAGTGTCTGAGTGTATGACGGCTGTTGTCATTCCTCTTCTCAAGCTCTACCCGTTTTTGTTTAACTCTTATAGAACAGGGAGTACTTTAGGATGGGAATGAAGAAATGCTGTCTATGTGTCTGTCTGTCCGTGGTCCAAATGTGTTCCACTCGCTCCAGACAAAACTTCTCGGCCGATCTTTCTGAAAATGTGTAGGTATGTTCATTATGGGTCACGGATGATGCCCGATGTTTTATTTTACCAGAAAAGCCGTTACTAACGAATATAACGGCCCAAAACGGTTTTTCTTCTTTAAGGAATATCTAAAAAATGATAACGCAAACAAAAATGTCGTCAAAACTTCTTTGCGTCATAGGCCGAAGTGACAAAATACATTATAACGCATGTTTGATTGTGACGTCGTATTCAAGATAAACTGGGAGTACGTTTATGTGCTTTGCATCTTGTTTTCCTTTGTTTTGTGTTTATTCACTTTCACACCGCATTTTTGTTTCTCTCCTCTGATCCCAAGTCTGCTTATTTTTAGCGGAATTTATTTCAGTCTTGTGGATGCACAATCAGGAAAGGAAAGGTGGTTATTTGTTTGTTTGTTGTTGCTGTTGTTCCGAGGGCGGGGATGGGGTATGGGGGTGGGGTGGGGTGGGGTGGGGTGGGGGCGTGTGGAGGAGGGGGGGGGGGGCTGGTAGGGAGGTTGAGGGGGAAGGGAAGACTAGGTGGTTGGATTTAATTATTCTATTATATTGTCATCATTTCTGCTTCGTCTGTGTTCGTTTTGAACTTTATCAGCTTCATTTCCTGATCGACTCTGA
Organism: Conus ventricosus; assembly: GCA_018398815.1. Taxonomy (NCBI): domain Eukaryota; kingdom Metazoa; phylum Mollusca; class Gastropoda; order Neogastropoda; family Conidae; genus Conus; species Conus ventricosus. The sequence goes on from CM031615.1 coordinate 66,303,719, forward strand.
CCCTGTCTTTCAAATATATAATATGGAATAAAAGATATCGAAACAAACAAACAAACAGCTCTGCTGGTGGTGTTATGGAACTAGGAACAGCCCCCCCCCGCCCCCATCCCCCCTCCTACCCATTCACCCCCTGTAACAGGTTTGCACTAGTCTGAAGTGGCGAGGCGTGACACACGTGAAGGGTTAGAGTCACGGCTGTCGGCATTTAATCAGTTCAGCAGCCATCTTGAGACAAACAAACAGACCTCTACAAAAGTATATCATCCATTGCCAGAACATCAGTTTCTCCGTGGAAATGTTAAAACATGGAGAAACCGTAAGTGTAAAGCAGCTGGGACACATTGCATGGTACGAACACACACACACACACGCACGCACGCACGCACGCACGCACGCACGCACACACACACACACACACACATACATGCATAGATGCGTACAGGAAGTGAACGTCAAAAGCTGTGAACGCTCTGATATCACATCTCATCATCATCATCATCATCATCATCATCATCATCATCATCATCATCATCATCATCATCATCATCAGTAACAGTCACGACAAACAATAATGATAAGCACAGAACACTAACGTTGGAACAAAACTATCTAACCGAACATGTTAGTACCCGAGTGAATGTTCGGCCCTATCCCAACGGGTGAATAGCCCACAAGAACACGCCATGTTGGCTGTTTTGTTCTGTGTTGTATTGTGCATGTGTCTGGAGAACGTTGCACACTTCTTTTATCGTCTGGAACATGGTTCAGAGTCATCCTGTGATGTTTCCATAGTAATAATATGACAAGAAAATGAGCCGTTTTCTCCACTTCGTCTGGTTTTCCATTTCAAGCTGTCTTGTGGAGCTCTCCCTCCCTCTCTCTCTCTCTCTCTCTCTCTCTCTCTCTCTCTCTCTCTCTCTCTCTCTCTCTCTCTCTCTCTGTGGTGTGTGTGTGTGTGTGTGTGTGTGTGTGTGTGTGTGTGTGTGTGTGTGTGTGTGTGTGTGTGTGTGTGTGTGAGAGAGAGAGAGAGAGAGAGAGAGAGAGAGAGAGAGAGAGACAGAGAGTTTGCAGTGTGTGTGTGTGTGTGTGTGTGTGTGTGTGTGTGTGTGTGTGTGTGTGTGTGTGTGTTTGCGTGTGTGTGTGTGTGTGTGTGTGTGTGTGTGTGTGTGTGTGTGTGTGTGTGTGTGTGTGTGTGTGTGTGGTGTGTGTTGTGGTGTATGTGTATGTATGTGTGTGTGTGTGTGTGTGTGTGTGTGTGTGTGTGTGTGTGTGTGTGTGTGTGCGTGCGTGCTGCATGCGTGCGTGCATGCGTGCGTGCGTGTGTATGCCTACAGCACACTTTTTTTTTCTTTTTTTTTTTTGCTGCTGCTGCTGCTTTTCCCATGTATTGTAGAGATAATATCCTCCTGTGCACACCTAATGAAGCAGACGACCCCTACTAGTCGGATAATAAGAAAAGGGAACGAAGGGCTGGAAGTTAGAGGGAGAGGAAGGTAGGGATTTCTGAGGCGACGGTGCAACCTGTTTCTTGTTTCAGAAGTACAGATCAGTTCACTGGCATGGACAGCAGAATGCGCTACTGTCTGTGTTCCTTAGTGAAAGGCTTAAGTGAAAGACAGATCGTCTCGTCTGTCAATTAATCACTGGCGGATCAACTCTCTGATTAATCCATCTCTGTGCGATACCTCACATCTGTACAGAATGAGGGTCCCTCGCCCGGATAGAAGTCTTCAGTCAGCTTATATCACTGCGTTACCAAAATCCCTTAGCCAACGACAGGACGCGTTCAGTCAGATGACGTTTCTGCGATACGAAAATCCCCTTAGCCAAAGACAGGACGCGTTCAGTCAGTTGACTTGGGAGCCGGAATAGCTCAGTTGGTAGAGCGCCTGACTCGTAATCTTGGTGATCCTGGGGTTGCGGGTTCGAACCTCCGCCGGGCGTTTCGGTACAGGGGGATTTTTCCCTCGGAGTTAACTTTGGTTCTGACTCCATTTCCATACAGTCCTTCGAATGAGACTATAAACCGAGGTTCCGTGTGTGAACGCATGCATAACATCTTGCACACACGTAAAATCCCATCACCAACTTTCGGAAGAGTAGGCCAATTTGGCCGTTGGTATGGATGACACGTTACACATAGCATGCACCCTGCGTGAGAAATGGAAAGAATAAAGGAAGTAAGGAAAATGAGTGATCGATATTGAACGATACTGAATGGATGACACGGGAAACGACTGAATGAAGCGCCAGCTGGCAGCTCTTCAGTCGGCACTACCCAGGTAGGCAGCCCGTTGTGTAAACGAGTGTTGATTGTAAAGCGCTTAGAGCTTGGCCTCTAGCCAAGAATAGGCGCTATATAAGTATTCATTATTATTATTATATTATTATTGATGTTTCTGCGTTACGAAAATCCCCTTAGCCAAGGACAGGACGCGTTCAGTCAGTTGGCATCGCTGCACTATGAAAATCCTAGCTAAAGACATGACGCGTTCAGTTAGTTTACATTACTGCGTTATGAAAATCCCCCGGCCAAAGACAGGACGCGTACAGTAGTTGACGTCACAGCGTGACGAAAATCCTCCTAGCTAAAGACATGACGCGTTCAGTTAGTTTACATCACTGCGTGATGAAAATCCCTTAGCCAAAGACATGACGCGTTCAGTCAGTTGACATCGATGCATTATGAAAATCCTTCTAGCTAAAGACAGGACGCGTTCAATGAGTTGACATCACTACACTGCGTTATGAAAAGTCCCGAGCAAAAGACAGGACGCGTTCAGTCAGTTGACATCACTGCGTTATGAAAAGTCCCTGGCCAAAGGCAGGACGCGTTCAGTTGGTTTACTTCACTGCGTTATGAAAAGTTCTGAGCCAAAGACAGGACGCGTTCAGTGAGTTGACATCATTGCGTTATGAAACGTCCCGAGCCAAAGACAGGACGCGTTCAGTGAGTTGACATCACTGCGTTATGAAAATCCCCTTAGCCAAAGACAGGATGCGTTCAGTCAGTTGACATCGCTGCGTTATGAAAAGTCCCGAGCCAAAGACGGGACGCGTTCAGTGAGTTGACATCATTGCGTTATGAAAAGTTCTGAGCCAAAGGCAGGACGCGTTCAGTGAGTTGACATCACTGCGTTATGAAAAGTTCTGAGCCAAAGGCAGGACGCGTTCAGTGAGTTGACATCACTGCGTTATGAAAAAATCCCGAGCCAAAGACAGGACGCGTTCAGTGAGTTGACATCACTGCGTTATGAAAATCCCCTTAGCCAAAGACAGGATGCGTTCAGTCAGTTGACATCGCTGCGTTATGAAAAGTCCCGAGCCAAAAATAGGACGCGTTCAGTCAGTTGACATCGCTGCGTTATGAAAATCCCTTAGCCAAAGGCAGGACGCGTTCAGTGAGTTGACATCGCTGCGTTATGAAAAGTCCGAGCCAAAGACAGGACGCGTTCAGTCAGTTGACATCACTGCGTTATGAAAAGTCCCGAGCCAAAGGCAGTGTATGATCAGTCGGTCTACACCACTGAAAGTCTGTGCAGAGGAAACTTCACTGTGCGGATTTGAAAGAAAAAAAAAGACTGTGAAATAAAGATTCTTATCCAGCAAACGAACAGAAAGCTCAGCAGAAACTGTGTCACACAAGACTGCACACTACTGTGAATTGGGATCATTGGGAATAAAACTTGTTCAGTAATGAAATGACGGTCGATCCAAGAACAGAGATAACAGTTGGCGACGATAGGCCTCGGACGAACACAACCAGAATGCATGGGTGTAGTGTGTGATCCGCCAGCAATGCGGCTGTTCCAGTATTTAGTATTGGTGATCTTGACTTCATGGAAGGAACGATGAACTGTAAGGGGTACATTCAGACGCTACTAGACCATCCCCACCCACATTCTCAGAGATTATTTGCTACAAGGTGACGACTCCTTCAAGAAGTCAAGGGCTCAGTTCGCAAGTGCTGTAAAAGGGAACAGTGGAAGGGACAGTGGTCAGTTCTGATTCTGTCGTGTCCAGCAGAGTCTCCCGATATCAGCACGATGGAAAAGGTCGAGCAGGTTTTGACAAGCAAGGCACCACACACACACACATCGCAGGCATTGAAATGCCACTCTAGCCTACTTGAGGTGTCGTCTTTAGAGTGGAGTGGAACCAGGTGCCCATTTGGTTAATCTACAAACTGTTTGACTCAACCACAAGTGTGACCGGTATTAAATCATCAGAAGTTCGTCAAACAAGATGAGGAAGGGGGCGGGGGGGGGGGGGGGGGGGGGGGAAGTTTTAATTTTTCAAAGATTCACGCAATAATTGCTGTCGGTTTGACAATATTCGAACGAGGTGTTTTACTACGACAACGATCAGCAGCAGCGCCAAAACAAAAAAAGCAATATAGCAGCACTGCTTCTTTATTGTTTTTTCTTCCACTTTTTTTTTTTTGTTGACTTAAACTTGACTTGGTCCCTTAGACGTCGGCCCTTTTGGGGGCCCCCTGAAAAACAGTGCCCCCCTCCTTCCCCATTATCTTGTTTTTCCCCCGAAATGTTTTTCTCGCCGCGGGCTGTCCATTCCGTGAGTTATCCTCCCCCCCCCCATTTTTCCCTTTGTCGACTCTTCGCTTTGCCCTGGTACTGTCCCCTGCTGATTGTCTTGGCACCCTTTTGATCGTGTTGTGCCCCTACATTTTTTTGCTTTTTACTGGGTTAGGGTCGCTAGGGACAATTTTCTTTGATGCGCTTTTTTAACTTCACTTGTGATGTGTCTTGTATGAGATGCCAAGGAGTGCTGAAGCCCCTCATTTCCTTTGTTTGGATCTTTTTTCAAGGTCTGATTTCAACGCCATGATCAAAAGCATATAAGAATATGCCATGACTAGGACCCATCAGTCTAATTTTTGAGTGATGGGTTTTTTTATTTTCCAAGGGCGTTAGTTAGATAGCTTTGCTGTGGTCTGAGGGCTTTGAGATGATTTCAGGTTTGATCTTCATCTGAGTTGTTGCCCAAGTTTTTTACATGTGGACTGGTCAGTTTTGTTTTTGATGGTTATGTTTGGGGTAAAGCCGATTGGGTTGTTGTTGCCCTTTGTCTTTTCCGCATTATTTCCTGCTAATCGCAGAGGTGTTGTTGGGTCTGTTGATCAAGTGCATGCTTTGTTCTTTTCCCAGCTAGTCCATTTGTGTCGGCAAAACGGGGTTTTGGTGTGGTTCTCCCCCAAAATGTTTACTTTCCCTTCATGGTTTTAGCGCATCGGTCATAATTTTCAAGGAAGACATTGAAAAGTGGGGGGGAGAGTGGGACAGCCTGCGCCCCCCAACAAAAGTTGGGAACACTGCCAGTTGTTACCGAAGGAAAAACGGCCGGGTGGCTTTATTGTAGAGGTTTCAATTTTTGTTTGGGTTTGGCATTGATTTTGAAGAGTTTCATTGTTCCCCTTTGTTCGTCCCACATCGGTCGAAGGGCCCTCTTGAGTTATAAATACGTGGTACAGATGTTTTTGGGGTTTTGGGTTTGTATTCTACAAGTTTTCTTGGGTTAAATATTGTTTGGTACTTCGTCTGGCCTGCCCCCCGTTGTCTTCAGCGTGATCTTTTCTGCTTGTGGGTTCAGTTTTCAGGATTACTTTGCATACTTTGTTGGGTTTGGGTTGTGAGGCTAATGGCGGAAATTTTTGGGATTGCTGTGGTTCCCTTTTTTGGTAGCGTGATGATAAGTGACTGCGTCCGGGAGTAGGCCATTCCCGGTTTTCCAGATTTTTTGTTTGAAAAAAACTTTTCCCATTGGATCACCCCCTGCTTGTCAAATTTGGGGTATGTTGTCAAAGGGGGTTTTTCCCTGTTTTCTTGTGATAAGGCTTAATGTTTTTATCACGTGTTATTTTACCCTTTGCTGTTATTTTTGGTTCCGGGCGAAAGGATTGATGAATTTCCTCGCGTTGTGGAGTAAAGTCGAACAGTATTCTTTATTTGTGTTCTTTTCATCTCTTGAGCATTTCCCTTTTTTGTCATGGTCGTTTTTGTTGGTTGTTTTTTCCGTTTAGGCCCTTGAAAAATTTTGAGGTGCTTTGCTGTTGTTTTTTTTCAGATTATTATCAATTTTTTGGCTTGGTTGTCAATCCAGTTTCCATTGCTGCCTTATCCAGTTTTAACCTTTGTTAAATATTGTACTTTTTTTTCCTTCGGGGTTGTTTTTTTTGTTTTTCAATCCCGCGTTTGTCCAAAGTTCAAAAATTTCGTCGGGCCCCATGGTTTCCTTCTTCGGCGAGTTTCCCAAGCACTTTGTGCTTTTCTGTGAAGTTTGTTAAAAGGATCGGTGAAGGATTCTTGTTGAGTCTTCGTTTGCCGGACAAGTAGAGGTGAAAATTTTTCCCTCAATATTTGTTGAAAAAGTTCCTTTTTGTTAGGGTCTTTTAGTTCTCCCCCATTTAAAATTTAAAATGAGTTTCTTTCTTTTTGTTTTTTTGAGGCGGGGTGGAAAATCATGAGGACCCTTTCGTGGTCGTTCAATGTCTGCTGGGGGAAACTTCTGGTTTTGGCAATGTTGACCTGATTGGGAAAGGGGTTTTTTCCATGTTTAACATTTGTTGTGATACAACTCCAGGACATGCCCTGTTATTTCTGGGCTTTGTGTGGACGAAAGGTGTTCGATCTTCGGTTGTTTGACTTTGCAAATTCCAGGAGTCTCGTCCCTTTTTTTTAGAGTGTTAAATAGGGTCCACTTTGTCTTTCCCGTCTTTGACAAGTTTTTCCCCTTTAGCATTCCAGGGCCCCGTACCCCCTTGATATCTTTTTTTGGGTATTTGCGAGGTTCCTTACCCGGCATTGAATTTTCCCACTTCTTCGTCGTTTTAGCGATGTGGGGCATAACCTGTAGGAGGTGAGTTGAATGGTTTTGCCTCAACGTAAGGTCAGATTCGTTGGACCGGGCTGCAAGTTTACTATTAAAAAAAAAACCGTAGTTTTTGAAGCGCTGGCCCCAGCGTTCCGACGCAACCCCTTTGTCGCAGTTAAAATTTCATAACAACATTATCAAAAAAACACAAGAAGAAAAGGAAAAATGTAGACCTCATGCACAAAAACACATGATTTCCCCGGGGAAAAAATCATACGAACTAATAAGCATTAATAAGACCCCAAAAAACACGCACGACGCACGCAGCACGCCCGCCCACCCGCAGCACGCACACCACCCACAACCACACACACACAAAACAACACACACAAAACAACAACAGTAAACGCGCCTTTATCTTGTTTTGTAGTTAAAAAATGAAGTAAAAAAGTTGAATAAACAGGAAAGGTATTCCCTGAACGATCCTGTATTCAGTTCCCGAATCAATGGCACGTTTTTGTGTGTGTGTGTGTGTGTGGGTGTGGTGTTGTGTGTGTGTTGTGTGTTGTGTGTGTGTGTGTGTGTGTATGTGTTGTTTTTGTTTGTTGTTGTTGTTTTTGTTGATGATTTTGTTTTGGGGGTGTTTTTTTTTTCCCTTGTTTTTTTTTGTTTTTAATTTTCTTTGGCGGGCGGTCGCACACTACACGCTCGGACACAGTGCGAAAAGATGGGGGGTAGCGTTTCAGTATGTGTCACTGAAAATTTATGTCCCCCCTTTTTGCTTCTTAAAAGATCATGAAGAAAAGTGAAAAGCAAGGAGGTTCTTCGTGATGAAGAGACACAATAACCGTGGGGTGCAACAGGTGGTGGGTGAAGACGGCCTCGCAGAGAACAAAGGGTTTCAATCAGCGTGCTGTGAAAAAAATCTGCGCAGCGCGTGTTTGTGTGTGTGTGTGTGGGTTTATGTGTGTTGGTTTTTGGTGTGTGTGTTGGGTGTGTTGTGAGGGGGTGTGTGTGTTGTGTGGGGTGTGTGTGTTTTTTGGTGGTGTGTGTGGGTTGTGTGTGTGGTGGTGTGTGGTGTTGGTGTGTAAGGAAGGAAAAGTGGTGTGATGTGTTGTGTGTGTGTGTGTGTGTGTGTGTGTGTGTGTGTTGTGTGGTGGTGTGTTGTTAACAGTGTAGTGTGTATGGAAAGAGAGAGGGGAGGGGTTGGGAAGGCCCGGGAGGAGGAGGAGGAAAGGGGGAGAGAGGAGAGAGGGAAAAGGGGGAGAGGGAGAAAAGGGGAAAGAGGGGAGGAGAGAGGGGGGAGAGGAATGGTGGGAAAAAGAGGAAAAGAAATAAAAAAGGGGGGGAAAAAAGACGGATTAGGGGGGGAGAAGAGGGGAGAGGAGAGAGGAGAGAGGTAGAAGAGAGGGAAGGAGGAGAGAGGGAAAAGAGAGAGAGAGACAAAAAAGAAGACAGGGGGAAAAAGAAACGCAGAAGGACAGACCCCAAAAAAAAAAGAATATATGGAAAAAAGGTTTTTCCCGTCAAAGGGGTGTGATTAGTGTGAAGGGGTGGGGGGGGGGGGGGGGTAAAATTTTTGAAATTTTGGGAATATGTACATTTTTAGAATAGGTGCAGAAAAAAAAAACACAACAGATATTGACAAAAAACATAGTTTTTATTTTGCCAGCATGTTTTGTTCTTTTCCTCTTGATTCCTTTTGGGGAAGTAGGGCGCTTTCGCCCAAATGATTATCTTTTTTTTTCAAAGAACGCAATAGTTCGGTTAAATGTTTTTTTCAAAAAAACCCTTAAATTTATTTACTTGCCAGATGCAATATGCAGAATAAATGTCCTCATCATGATTTCCCTTGTGTACATTTTATCGTAAATCTAGAGAAGCAGGGCAAGAATGTGCTGTTCGTCTAATATTACATTCTTACATAATGGAAAAAGCATGTTAACATCTTCTGCCATCTTTGCATGTCGATAATGATGTCGTTTTACAGTCTGACGTACTAAATCTAGAACTTGTGACCTAACATTTGATAAGCCTGTCTATGTCAAAGAGAGGGACTTAAATCTTCTGTAACATGAAAATGTGATACTCTTCTCGATGTATTCATTCCAACTTGGCCATCTTTTTTTCAGCTAGTCTCTGTAGTAACGTTTTTCATGGAAAAAAATTTACATTTTTCTCCGCTTGAACATAACGCATTTCCCCACTCCCTAGCATTTTATCAGCCCTTTGCGGCAGTTTGTTTTCTTTCGTACGTAAAATGCAAACCAATATCTAATACCTCGTATCTACGAGTTTATGTCAATAGGATATTAATCCCTTTCACCGTAAATAAGAACTTCGGATGTTTTTATGCTGACGCATTCAAAAACTATCTGAAGTGCAAAGGAATGAATTTTTTTTCTACGTACATTGACGCTTTGTCCAAACGCAATAACCCAGCCTCATACTGAACAATCGGCGAGACTTGTACATCAAAGAGTTGTAGGTCAACCAATCATGAATTATTATTTAGCGCACACAATCTTTGAAGGATACAAATGATCATATCTTTTTGTTTACTTACAATTTTCTGACGGGAAACTCTAAAACTACGACGAGTGGATAAAGATCTTCCAACATATTTATGATAAGCTTACAGCAGCCATAATCTCTCTCTCTCTCTCTCTCTCTCTCTCTCTCTCTCTCTCTCTCTCTCTCTCTCTCTCTCTCTCTCTCCGCCTTCCCTCTCTCCCTCCTCCCCACCTCTCTCTGTGCTAGCTACCCACTTTCTAAAAACAACATTTTTTTTTTAACATATTGACCTTTAGAAATTTGAAAAAAAATATTGCTAAAGCTCCCCCCAAAAAAAAAAAAATAAATAAAAAACTTGACAAACGAATCACAAGACTTGTGATACGTTTGTCAACGGTTTCTTTTTTTTTTGTTGTTGCGGAACTTTAAGAATAATTTTTCAATTTGTTTAGATTTCCACCTGCAGTCGACTCACCTCGCCACTACATTTTTTTTTAAACATATTGACCTTTAGATGTAGCCTGGAAGCTACACTGTGGGGATTTTTTTTCGCGTACGCAGGCTGATACTCTGCGGACACTCCTGAAAGACAGGCAAGGATTAATCCCATCCGCCAACAAAGGGAGTGGCGTTTTGTGTGTATGACCATTTTTTTTTATCCGCCATACAGCCATACTCCATCTTGGGAAGTGCATGCATGTGTAAGTGTCACCATAAAACTCCATTTTGTGTGTCGGGGGCAAGATGTTATGCGTGTT
>CM031615.1:66325232-66345232 GCA_018398815.1 Conus ventricosus
GAGAGGGAGAGAGAGAGAGGAGAGAGAGAGAGAGAGGAGAGAGAGAGAGAGAGAGAGAGAGAGAGAGAGAGAGCACATTACGGTAATTTTGACTTTTCTCAAATATGCGAACTTCCCGTTCCTACTAGCCATCAAAACTACGAGCAGTTGAACGTTCCAAACCCTTAAGCTATTATTATAGAGTTATTTCTTTATCCGAATTTCAATTTTGAGGAAAAGAATAACACTTTTGTAGAACCAAAAGGGAAAAATACCCAGCTTTCTGTCTATCTGTCGTCTCCCCTGTTTGTCTGTTTAGTCTGTGTGCCTGTCTGCCTGTCTGTCTGTCCCGCCTGTCTGTCTGTCTGTCTGTCTGTCTGTTTTCTCTCTCTCTCTCTCTCTCTCTCTCCTCTCCCTTCTCTCTCTCTCTCTCCTCTCTCTCTTTTCTCTCTCTCTCAGTGACCTGATGTCTTTCTAAAAGACATTTGCATACAAAGTACTAATCTATACGAGTGGCTTGGAACAGCTTTTAACCGGGCCTCTAGGTTGTAGAGTAGCAGACATCAACGACATTTTATATTCTGTAATCTGTGGTGCTTTTGTGGTCCGTCCATTCTGGAGCAGTATACATGAAATTTCATTTAACAACATTTCACAATATTGTGATGTCGCACACGCATACTCACATACACACGCGCGCGCGCGCGCGTACACAAACAAACACATATACACACCGCCCCGCGCACAAAGCACGCACGAACGTGCGCCCCACGCACACATCGCGCACACACACCATGCGCGCACATACACACACGCGCGCGCTCGCATGCACGCACCAAAAATACGCGCTCATACACACACACACCACACACACACACACACACACACACACCCCACACAAAACACACACACACACACACAAACAAACAAACAAACAAACAAACAAACAAACAAACAAACAAACAACACACACAACACACACACACACACACAACACACACACACACACACACACACACACACACAACACACGCGGGGCGCGCACGCACACACACGTTTGTGTGTGTATGTGTGTGTGTGTGTGTGTGTGTGAGTGCGTGCGTACGCGCACGAGTATGTATGTGTATATTTGGTATTATATGTAATGTCACTTCTCTGTATACGAGCATCCCCCACAATGAGGGGCTACAGCCATAAAACATTTTCTGAAGAACAGCAAACCCTTTTACATCGACATCACAACCATCCTAAGACTGGCAGAACTGGCCTTACACTGAACATTTCTGCTTCCGGCGATTGCCACTTCGTTCAAACCCGAGGGGGGCAAAAGGGGACCAAGATGGGGGCCCATTCGCATCCCTTAGGTTTTCATCGAGGAGCCCTGGGGGGGTTTTTTGGGGGTTGGGTTGGGGGTTGGGGGGGGGTTTTGGGGGGGGGGGGGGGGGTTTTTTTTTGCAATGTTTGACTCTTTGTTTTTTTGGGGGTGTGATTGGTTTGTTTTTGTGGGTTTGTTTAGGGTGGCTCCGTCGGCGTGGGCGTGGGTTTTGGTGTTTTTGTTTTTTTGGGGTTGGGGGGTGTGTGGGTTTGTTTGAGTTTTTTGGGGGGTTTTTTTTATATAGAAAGTTGAAAATTTCAGTTATTAATTCCCAGGGCTTAAAAAAAACCCCCCCCCCCCCCCCGAAAAATTTTTAAATCAAATTCTTTTGAACTTTTTGCTAAATTTTTTAAAAAACCCCGGGGTTTTTTAAAAATGGGGGGGGAAGGGGGGGAATAAAACAGGGTTAGAAAAGGAGCGGGGAGGGGGCGGGGGAAAAGGGGGGGGGGGGGGGGAAAAGGGGTCCTTTGGGTTGCTTTCCCTTTAATTTTTTGGGGGAAAAATTCCCGTTTTCTTTTCTCCCCCCCCCCCCCCCCAACCCAAAACCCCCCCCCCCCCCCCCCCCCCCCCCCCCCCCCCCCCCCCCCCCCCCCCCCCCCCCCCCCCCCCCCCCCCCCCCCCCCCCCCCCCCCCCCCCCCCCCCCCCCCCCCCAAAAAAAAAAAAAAAAAAAAAACCCCCCCCCCCCCCCCCCCCCCCCCCCCCCCCCCCCCCCCCCCCCCCCCCCCCCCCCCCCCCCCCCCCCCCCCCCCCCCCCCCCCCCCCCCCCCCCCCCCCCCCCCCCCCCCCCCCCCCCCCCCCCCCCCAAAAACCCCCCCCCCCCCCCCCCCCCCCCCCCCCCCCCCCCCCCCCCCCCAAACCCCCCCCCCCCCCCCCCCCCCCCCCCCCCCCCCCCCCACCCCCCCCCCCCCCCCCCCCCCCCCCCCCCCCCCCCCCCCCCCCCCCCCCCCCCCCCCCCCCCCCCCCCCCCCCCCCCCCCCCCCCCCCCCCCCCCCCCCCCCCCCCCCCCCCCCCCCCCCCCCCCCCCCCCCCCCCCCCCCCCCCCCCCCCCAAAAAAAAAAACCTTTTTTCTTTTTTAAAGCCCAAATATATTTCCTTTTAACCCAAATTCATTATACCAAAAAAGGGGTTTTAAAAAACCAAGATTTAAAAAACAGGAAAAAAACACAAAAAAAACAGTGGAGCGGAAAAAAAGGGGCCTTAAATAAAAAAAAATAAAAAAGGGAAAAAGGGGGAAAAAAGGAGAGAGAGAGGAGAGAGAGAGAGAGAGGAAAAGGGGGGGGAAAAAAGGAAGGGGAAAAAAAGGGGGAAATTTTTTTTAAAATACGACCCCGCCCCAAGGGGGGGTTTAAAAAAAAACCCGGGGGGTTTTTGGGAAAAAAAGGGTTTTAAGGGGGAAAAGGAAAAACTTTTTTTAAAAAACAAACCCCCAAAAATTTTTTTTTTTTTTAAAAAAAGCTTTTTTTTGGGCCTTTGGATGGTTAAAATGGGGGGTTTTTTAAATTTTTCCCATATGGGAATTTTTATTCGCGGGGAAAGTTTCGGGATTTTTCCCGATGCCTCTTTTAGAAGGTAAACAAATTTTAGGGGAAAATTTTATTTTCAAAAAATTTTTTTTTTTTTTAAACTTTTTTTTTTTTTTTAAAAAAACCCAAACAATAAAAACAAAAAAAATTTTTTTTGGGGGGGGTTTTTTTTTTTTAAAAAAAAAAAAAAAAAAAAAAAGGGAAAAATGAAAAAGCAGCGCATTACTGAAACCCAAAGGGAAAAAAGAAATAGCATGCAAACGGGGTAAAAGTAACACTATTTTTTTACCAACAAAAACAGACAATTTTTTCTCTACAAAAATTTGGCTTTTTTTCGTTACCCACACAACCACAACCCACACACACACCCACAACCACCACTCCCCAATTTGAGCTGCGCCATGATAATTTTTTGGGCATATTGCCTTTTGTATTTTTGCTGCTGTTCGTATCATTGAAAAGTATTTTTTCGAAAATCTATCATTTTTGTTGTACCGTTTAAAAGATTCTGCGACCCCTTTTGTGTAAATTTTTTTTGCATTCGGTATCGTTTGTGTAGTACGTGCATTTTGTGTTTTGTTTTTTTATTTTTTGCATTTTGGTATCGTTTTGGGGGTTTTATAAATTTTGCTTTGTGAAAGAAGTCCCCCCCTTTCGTTCTGAAACACATCTTTAAAAAGCAACATGTTCGGTAAAAATCGCAAAAGTCTTGTCCCAAAGGATTGACCATCGAAAGGTCATTGAAATGATAGGCGCGGTTTTTGGGTTGTTGCTGTTTTGTTGTTGTTGTTGTGTTTTTGTTGTTGTTATTGTTGCTGTTTTGTTTTTTGTTTGTTTGTTTTGTTTGTTCATTCCAACTATTATCGGAACACTTCCGAAATCTTTTGTGATTTCAAAGTACAAAAAATTTTTCCTTCTGCTATTCATTACATACTTGATAACAATAACATGGGGAGAGAGAGAGAGGGGGAGAGAGGGGGGAGGGGGAGAGAGAAGAGAGGAGAGGGGAGAAGAGAGAGAGAGGGGGAGGAGAGAAAGAGAGAGAGAGAGAGAGAGAGAGAGAGAGAGGGAGAGAGCACATTAGGGGATTGATTTTCTCAAATATGGAGAATTCCCGTTCTACTAGCCACAAAACTCGAGCAGGTTTAAAAAGTTCCAAACTTAAGTATTTTTTTGAGTTATTTCTTTTTCCGTATTTCAATTTTGGGAAAAGAAAACCTTTTTTAGAACAAAGGAAAAAAATACCCCGCTTTCTGTCTATCTGTCGTCTCCCGTTTGTCTGTCAGTCGTGGCCGTCTGCCGTCTGTCTGTCTGCCCGTCTGTCTGTCTGTTGTCTGTCTGTCTCTCTCTCTCTCTCTCTCTCTCTCTCTCTCTCTCCCTTTCTCTCTCTCTCTCTCTTCTCTCTCTCAGTGACCTGAGTCTTTCTAAGACATTTGCATACAAATATTTTCTATCGATGGTTGGAAAACAGCTTTTAAAACCCGGGTCTAGGTTGTAGAGACAGACATCAACGCATTTTTTTATTCTGTAATCTGTGGTGCTTTTGTGGTCCGTATTCTGGAGCAGTTCAGAATATTTTTTTTTTTAAAACATTTACAATATTGTGATGTCGCACACGCTATCACATACACACGCGCGCGGCCCCGGTACACAAAAAACCTTTTTACACACGCGCACGCGCACCGCACCACGAAGTGCGCACACGCACACATCGCCACCACACCATGCGCGCACATACACACACGCGCGCGTCGCATGCAGCACCTAATACCGCTCTACCACACACAACCCCCACACACACCACACAACACACCCCACAAAACACCCCACACACACACAAACAAACAAACAAACAAACAAAAAAACAAACAAACAAACAAAAACCAACCCCAACACACACACACACACACACACACACACCACACACACCACACAACAACACACACACGCCCCGCGACGACCCACACTTTGTGTTGTATGTGTGTTGTGTGTGTTTTTGGGGGGGGGGGGCGTGCGTAGGCACGAGTTGATGTGTAATTTGTATGTATATGTATGTACTTCTCTGTATACGACATCCCCACAATGAGGGTCACGGGCCCAAAAAACATTTTCTAAAAGAACAGCCCCTTTTGCTCGACATCACACCACCCTAAGACGGGAAACGGGGTTTTTTCATAACAGTTTCTGCTTGGGATTGCCACTTGTTCAAACCCGGGGGGGGCTTGGGCACCAAGGGGGGGCCGGTTGCATGCCCTTTATGGGTTTCATCGAGGAGGATAACTCTTCGTATCGGGAGTGTCCCTCCATTTTTCAGACCTTCATAGACGACATCAAAGGTATACCACAAGCACCAAGGCTGAACTTTTTTCAAACTTTGTTTTCATTCCACCCAGCCTGAAATTCCCCTACCCCCACCTAAAACAACTGTATTTTTTCTAGCATTAAAGTTCCATCCCAGCCCAGTTTCAACTAAAAAACCAGGTTCCAAAGCAACTGTTCACATTTTACCTCAGTTCAATCTAGCCCCCACAGTCTACCAAGAAGAATCCCTTACTTCAATTCGGGCGCCTCAGAGACTGTGCAGCAATGACGCGACTCAAACTGAGGCACTGGTTTTCCTTTTCCCGAAACGGGGGTACCCTGAAGAGCATCATCGACCCGCCAATGGGCCCCCGCACCCCCAGGACTCGGGCCCCAGACCCCGTTCAAACAAAGATCGTCTGCCCGACCACCCCTTACTCTGACCTACCCCCCACAAAACCTCCCAGTTAAAAACATCCTTGTAAAAAATTTTGACACCCTGGGGGAAAGCCCTAAACCAAGTCCCCTTCGACAAACCCCCATTAGGGGATCCCTGCGGACCCAACCCGGATCACTAGTACGGCCACCTACAAAGCTCACCGATTTTCTCCCCCAGGAAACCACCGCTGCAACAACCCCCCGATGTAAACTGCCCTTTTTAAATACAACCACAAACCCCCCGGGCCATCGGGTAAAATTTCACCATAAACCCCCTTTTCATTCCGATCCCCAACGGGTGTACTTCTTTCAGCAGCCTCTTTCCCAAACTCTCTGGGGGACCTACCGGACCCGGGATGAAAAGTTCAGGGAACATTCCAGGCTGTCAATTAAATAAGGACACCCCATGGGTACACTTTAAAATAGCCCGGCCCAAAACGTGTTTCATATTCAATTCTGTGTTCCCCAAAAACCCACTCAATGCCAACACCGAAAATTCCTGATCACTTGATCTCTGGGCGGTAATCACCCCCCCCAACTGAAACTAAAGGGACTGAAGTGTGGAGTCCCCTCCAAAACATACCTCAAACGGGGGTTGTGGGGGTTAAGGGGGGGGGGGGGGGGGAAAAAAAAAAAAAAAAAAAAAAAAAAAAAAAAAAAAAAAAAAAAAAAAAAAAAAGAGGGGGTGGGGGGGGGGAAAAAAGGGGGGGTTTGTGGTGGGGGGGGAGAGAGAGAGAGAGAGAAGGGGGGGGGTGGGGGGGGTGGGGGAAGAGGGGGGGGGGGATTTTCTGTGGGCGTGGGGGTTTGTGTGTGTGTGGTGGCGGGGTTTTTTCTGAGTTCTTATCACTTCAGTTTTTTTGAAAAAATCCCCTTCCCTTCCCTTTTGTGTGGTGTGTTTGCTTTTTGTTCTTGTCACTTCAATTTGTTGAAAAAATTTCCCTGTTCTCATTTCTGCCTTGAAAAACCCTTAGGGTCAAAACGTTGTGCTTTGCTTTTTTTTTCCTTTTTAAACCCCCCCCTTTTTTTGTTTCGGTCTTTACCACCAACCCCTCGAATTTACGTTGTTCAAAAAAAGACCCAGTCAAGTGTTTCTTTTTTTTTGTCCGCCTACCAGAGCCCCTGTATTGTGTATACCCATTAACATTGATCGTCGTCTTCTTTTTTTTTCCCCTCTGTGTTTGCCGCTCTCATCACCATTCTTCACCCCGCGCTCCCAAAGTTCGAACTCTCCCCCTATTCACGGGGACTGGGTGGGCCTACCTCAAAAAAATTGGATAAGAAAAGATTTTCCAGTATATTGTTTTTACCCGTCGTGCCAAAGACACAAAGGGATTCCTTTTGGGTTTCGTTTTAAAAATTTTTCTCATCCCTTTTTTAAAAAGGAAGAACGTGAAACTCAAAATTCTTTCCCCCAAACTCAACCTAATGTCGCAAGCACCAGAATTTTTACACCCAAACACAAAAGCAAGAAATCTCAAAGCTGCCGCCCCCCAAAAAGGGTTTCCTTGTTTAAAGGGGACATCCAGTTCATCATCAACACTGGAAGAACGCCAACCAGGACCTACAGAAAGCCCAAAAAAAAGAAAAACAAAGAAAAAAACCAAATTTTGCCAAAAGGAAATAAAGTGACCCCCGCCCCCTTCCCAAGCACAGTGGTCTGACAAATGGTAGTGACCATTTTGTGTTTTCATCTCCAAAAACAGAAAACACTTTTTTAACATGGTTTTTAAATTTGTCCCTCGAAACCCCGAACAAACTTCCTTCCCAATTTATACTGCCCAAAAATTTTTTCCCCAGATTACGATTGCACAAATTTCAAGACAGTGCTCCCTCTTTCCCAAGTACAAACAACAATAACATCGCCCCCACCTCTTCCCAAAGGAGCGTGGAAAATGGACACCCAAACCAGGAGAATTCTCTTCCGTGATTTTTTCTTGACAATGACACAGGGAAAACCAACCCAACTAAGCTTCCAACCCCTTTAAAACTCCAACCTGTCGAGTGAGTGAGAGCACTACATGATTTGAAAAAAAGAACAGATGTGGGAACAACCTGCCGTAAAAGGGGGGTGCATGTAGTGTGGCAAAGGGGCTACCTTTTAAAAAGGAAATAAAAAACACTGTCTGACACGTTTTCTACACCCCCTTGAAAAAACCAAAGTAAAAAAAAGGGCAATGCCCCGTAAGGAAAAATTTTTAATGAAGCTATTGCATTTGGGGCATTTCCCCAAAGAAACCTCAGAGCGTGGTTCGAAACCCCGGGAGTCCCAAAATTTTATGCCCCTTCCAAAAATTCAAAGGCCAACAACCTGGGGCGTCCCATAGTATCCGCCCCGTTCCGCCACAATCTTATTTCACAATTTTCGACTTTCCTGCAACCATTGTTACGTCTCTGCCAACCTTTTTCAAGGGGCACCAATCCCGCCTTCAACTATTTGACCAATTCCCTTTTCCCCGGATGGGTCTGCCCTTTCTTATTTACCTGGTGTCTTTCTGACGAGCTCCCCACAATGAGGGTCTACAGGCCAAAAAACATTTTTGAAAACAGCACCCTTTTAAAATCGACTCACAACCCCTAAGACTGGCAAACTGGGCCCTTTCACTGAACAGTTTTGCTTCGGCATTGCCACTTGTTCAAACCCCAGGGGTGGGTAGGGCACCAAGATGGGGCCAGTTACGCATGCCCCTTTATGGGTTTTTCGGGAGCAGATAATCCTTTGTATCCTGGATTCCCTCCATTTTTCAGACGCTTATAGACGACATCATAGGTTCACCCAAGCACCAGGCTGAACTTTAGATTTTTAAAACTTGTGTCTTCATTTTCCCCCCACCCTGAATTCACCCACCCATCTCTGAAACAACGTATCTTTTCTAGACATTCAAGTTCCATCACCGCCAGATCAATGAAAACATCAGTGTTTACAAAGCAACTGATTACTTCTTACCTCAAAATTCAATCTGCCACCCCCGTCTACCAGAAGAGCATCCCCTTACTCTCAATTTGTCGCCCCAGAAGACTGGCAGCAAAGAGACGCTTCAAACTGAGGTCAATGGGGTGTTCCTTCTTCCGAAAGCGCGGGGACCTAAGCAGTCATCATCGATGCCCCCAATCGTGCCCTCCGCACCCCCCGGACTCAGGCCATGACCCGTTCAGAACAAAGATCTTTGACCGACCAGCCTTACTCTGAATACCCCCACACAAACCCCCATTAAAAACTCCTTGGAAAAACTTTGACTCCTGAAAAACCCAAACTAAGTCCCCTTCGACAAACCCATTAGTGGCATACCTGCGGACCCAACCTCGGGGTCATCTAGTACGAGCCACCTACAAAAGACTCACCGAGTGTTTCCCCCGGAACCCCGCTGCAAACGAACCCCCATGAAAACCTGCCCCCCTTTTTAAAAACAAACCCCTAACACCCTCAGGGGCCCATCAGGTAAAAATTTCACCATCAGATCCCCCTTCATTCCGATCCCCAATGGTGTACATTCTTTCATGCGCCTCGTTCCAAAAATCTACTGTGGGAACCTACCGGGGACCCCGGGTGAAAGATTAGGGGGAAATCCCCGGCTGTCAACTTGAATAAGGACACCCCCCTGGACCATTTTTAATAGCCCTGGACATAACTTTTCATTGAATCTTGCTGTTCACCCAAAACCACTCAATGCCCTCACCGAAAAACCTTTAATCATCTCTGTCTCTAGGCTAGGTACGATCACTCCCCCGGGCTGAACATAAGGGTGAAGTGATGGAGTCACCTCCCAACTATACCATGCGAATGGGGTTGGTGGGGGTTTAAGGGGGGGGGGGGGGGGAAAAAAAAAAAAAAAAAAAAAAGGAAAAAAAAAAAAAAAAAAAAAAAAAAAAAAAAAAAAAAAGAGGGGGGGGAGGGGGGGAAAAAGGGGGGTGTTGGGTGGGGGGAAGAGGAGGAAGGGGGGGGGGGGGGGTGGTGGGGGGGGAGGGGGGGGGGGGGGCTGCGTGGGGTTTGTGGTTGTGTTGTGTGCGGGGTTTTTTGGTTCTTTCACTTCAGATTTGTTGAAACAATCCCCTTGCCCTTTTCCCCTTTAAAATGTTTTTGTTTTGTTTTTTTGAGTTTGTCATTTCAGTTTTTGTTGAAACAATTCCTGTGTCCTCATTTTTCCCCATCCCACTTAAAAAAGACTCTAGGAGTCAAAACGTTGTGCTTTGCTTTTGTTTCCTCTTTAAAAACCCCCCTTTTTTGTTTCGGCCCTTTACCACCCATCCTCAAATTATACAGTTTTTTCAAAAAAAGGGCCCCAGTAAAAGGGGTTATAAATTTTTTATGTCCCAGCCTCCCAATGCCCCTTTTTTGTGAATACCCCATGTCAACATTGATCGTCTGTCTTCGTTTATTTCCCCGGTGTTATGCCGCTCTAAACCCCATTTTTTTTCAGCTCCCCCTTTTAACCAAATTTACGAACTCCCCCACCTATTCCACGGGGACTGGGTGTGGCCTACCCCCAAAGAAACCTTTGGAAAGACAAGTTTTTTCCAGTCATATTGTTTTTACCGTCATTTTCCCCAAAGACACAAGGTCATTCCATATGGCTTTCTTTTAAATTTCACTCCATCCCTTATCAAAAAGAGAAGAACGTGAAACTCAAAGATTTTTCAAAGAAACCCAAAACCTTTTTGTCGCAAGAAACCCAGAATTTTTTTTACCCCCAAAGGGACAAAAGCAATAACTCTTTCAAACCCTGCCCCCCACCAAATGGCTTCCCTGTTTTCCCAAGAAGAGACATAAACAGTTCATCATTAACCGGGGAAGAACCCCAAACCCAGGCCCTTACAGGGAAACCCTAAAGAAAAAAAGTTTCCCAAAACTAAACCAATTTTTGGGCCAAAAGGAAATACAAGTACCCACACCCCCTTTTTCCAAGAAACCAGGGGAAACTTGAAAAAAGGGGGGGGTAGTCCCAAATTCCTAAAGGGATGTTTTTAAAACCCCCAAAAACAGAAAGCATTTTAAAGCCGGGGTTTAAAAAAGTTTGCCCCCTCTAAAAACCCCCGAACAAATTTCCTGTCCACACCTATCACTGAAAACAATTTTTCCGCAAAATTACGATTTAGCCACACTTTCAAGACCAGTGCCCCCTCTCCACAAGTCCAAACAAAAATAAACACCCGCTCACCCCCCCAAAGGACCCGTGGAAATGGCCCCCCAAACCCAGGGGGAATTCTTTCCGTTAATTTTTACATTGACAAGTGCACACGGAAATCCAACAACTAAGTTTCCCAAACCTCTGAAACACCCCCAACCTGCCCGTTTTGGAGTGGAGAGACTACATGATTTGAAGAAAAGAACAAAATGGGGGTAATAAAAACCTCCCGATGGTGGGGGCGATAGGTTTTGGAAAAGGGGCCCTACTATAAAAAGGGGAAGTAAAAAAAAAGTTTGTCTAAACACAAATTTCAAAACCCCCCAAAAGAGGAAACCAACAGTAAAAAAGGACAACGCCCCTCGAAGGGAAAAATTGAAAAAAAAAAATTTAAAAAAACTATTGCATGGGGTAATCCCCCAAAACTAAAAAGCCTCAAGGGGCGAAATTTTGGGAAAACCCCCGGGGAGTCCAAATTCTTCCCTTTTTCCAAAACTTCACAAGGCCCAAAAACCCCTGGACGCCCCATAGTATCCCCCTTTTCCCTTCCGAAAAACTCTTATTTCACTTTTTCATCGACTCTCTCCTGAAACCACTTTTTACGTCTCTCCCAAACCCTTTGGGTCAAGGACAAACCCAAACACGCCCTTCACGGTTTTTTTCCAATTCCATTTTCCACCCGGGTGGAAACTGAAAGGGTTTTTTATTTACCCCTGGGTGTCATTTTTCTGTACACGAGCATCCCCCCCAATGAGGGGCTACAGGCCATAAAAAATTTTTTTTGGAAAAACAGCACCTTTGACTCGACATCACAACCATCCCAAGAAATGGCAGAAAATGGTCCTTACATGAACAGTTTTTTGTTTGGCGATTGCCCCTTTGTTCAAAACCCGGGGGGGTGGCTATGGGGACCCAAAATGGGGCCGAGTTTTCCATGCCCCCTTTTTTAAGGGTTTTTATTTAGGGAGCAATAACTCTTTTGTTTTCCTGGGGTGTCCCCCCATTTTTTTTACGCCTTTATTTGACACAAAAAAGGTATCCCCCACAAGCCCAAAGGGGGAAATTTAGTTTTCATACACTTTTTGGGCTTCATTCCACCCAAACCCTGAAATTCACCTACACCCCCTCTCTGAAACAACGTAAACTTTTTTAACATTCAAGTATCCCCCCAGCACAGACAACGAAAAAATCAGGTTTTACAAAGCAAAATGAAATTCCCTTTTTTACCCCCAAGTTCACCTCTAGCCACCCCCGTCTACCAAGAAAAGGGGATCCCTTTTCCCTCAATTTTGTCGCTCAGAAGACTGTGCAGCAATGACGACGACTTTAAACTGCAGGGGCAACTGGTTTTGTTCCCTTTCTTCCGAAAGCGCGGGTACCCCGAAGCTTCTCATCCCTGCCCCCAAAGTGCCCCCCCGCACCCCCAGGCCCCAGGCCCCTGACCCCGTCTCAAACAAAGATCAGTCTGACCCCCATCCTTACTTGACCTACCACCCACACAACCTTTCCCCGTTTAAAAAACATCCTTGTGAAAAACTTTGCATCCTGAAAAGCCCTAAACTCAAAATCCACCTTCGACAAACCCCCATTAGTTTGGGATACCTGCGGGGCAAACCCAACCCCAAAGGGTCAAATTTGTTAAAGAGCCACCTACAAAACCCACCGATTAAACCCTCCACCAGGAAACCCACCGCTGGGAAAAGAACCCCCAAGCCCAAACCTGCCCTTTTTAAAAAAACCACTAACACCCTCAGGGGGCCCCTAGGGAAAATTTCACCAAACAGACCCCCTTTACTTGCCGATCCTCCAATGGGGTTCATTCTTTTTATGGGAGCCTCTGTTTTTAAATCTTTCTGTGGTGAGACCCACCCCGGGCCCCGGATTTAAAGATTTAGGGGAAAATCTCCCGGCTGTTCCAAAATTGAATAAGGGGCACCCCATAGGTACACATTTCAATAGGGCCCGGACATAAGTGGTTTTTAATTTTGTCAATCTCTGCTGTTCACCCAAAAAAACCCCTCAGAAGCCATACACCGAAAAATTTTCCCTTTAATCCCTCTTGTCTCTAGGCTAGGTACGATCATCCCCCGGAACCCGAACATCAAGGACTGAAGTGATGGGGTTTACCATCCGAAATTTTAACCCTGGGGAACTGGGGTTGTGGGGGGTTGGGGGGGGGGGGGGGGGGGGTTTGGGGGGGGGGGGGGGGGGGGGGGGGGTGGGGGGGGGGGGGGGGGGGGAAGGGGAAAAAAAAAAAAAAAAAAAAAGGGGTGGGGGGGGGGGGGGGGGGGGGGGGTGGGGGGGGGGGGGGGGGGGGGGGGGAAAAAAAAAAAAAAGGGGGGGGGTGGGGGGGGGGGGGTTTTTCTGGGGGTTTTGTTTTTGGGGGGGTTTTGGGTTTTTGCTTTTCCCCCTTTTTAAAAATGTTTTTTGTTTTTGTTTGCTTCTTTATTCTTGTCACTTCAGAAATTTTTTGAAACAATTCCCGTGTCCCCCAGTTTCATCCCTTGAAAAAAACTCTAGGAGCGAAAAAGTTGTGCCTTTTCTTTTGTTTTCCCCCCTTTAAACCCCCCCTTTTTTTTTGGTCTTTACCCCCCATCCCGAATTTACATTGTTTTAAAGGGGAAAATAACTTTGGACAAACGTCCATCTGAATGGCATCTGCCAGCACCTCCCCGTTTTCGTTAGACCAACGAACTTGTAAGAGTACATATGTTTTCATACAGCTGTTCTCTAGCCTCAGTGCTCTTGTTTCCAATTATATGATTCCACGTCTGACAATGAATGACATAGGCAGTGATGCTCGACCGACTGTAAACGATGGCCACGATCCAAGTATATGCTGTAGAAATCACATGCTGTAGAAATCACATGCTGTAGAAATCATATGCTGTAAAAATCATATGCTGTAGAAATCAGTGAGACGGGCGTGTGTGAAAGGAAAACTGATTTCCAAACAAGAACAGGATGGAAGAACGTTTGTGTCAAGTTTGCAAATCACCACGGCAAAGCTAGCGTGGTGAAAAAGTTGTCAGTGAGATCATGAAAACTGAAAAGAATAAATGCCGAGGAGAAAAAATGGACTGTCTCCATGAAGTGTTTTAACAGAGGTGAGAAACAATTCCAGCATTGTGATAAGGTGGAAATGGAACACTCTTTGTCAAAATTTGTCTGCAGGCGATATTTGGAGAAAAGCAAATGGACACTTTGCACACCGTTCTTCTGAAAAAAGAAAACAGTAACTAGTTCCATAATCTTCTTGTGGATTCTTTGACTCTTGTTGTTTGCAATTTTATAATGGCTTTCTGTCCCTTTCCCTTTCATCCTCATTAATGGGCTTAAAAAAGCGTAGCCTTAAAAAAAATCTCTGTCTTCATATTCGTAGTCCCTATCTGATTGAGAAGAACGACCTGAAACAACGGCATCTCTCTCTCTCTCTCTCTCTCTCTCTCTCTCTCTCTCTCTCTCTCTCTCTCTCTCTCTCTCTCTGAACATGACTTTATTCAAATTTAAATGTATGTCAGTCTTTATAGGCTCTTGCTGACATATTCTTCCGTAAGGTTTGGGCTGGTGTCTATGAGGCTGTCTGATGCTGAATTGGCTGGCAATGACTGTCATAATGTCATCACAGTTGGCAATGACTTAGTCATAATGTCATCACAGTTGTCC
Source organism: Conus ventricosus (assembly GCA_018398815.1). Taxonomy (NCBI): domain Eukaryota; kingdom Metazoa; phylum Mollusca; class Gastropoda; order Neogastropoda; family Conidae; genus Conus; species Conus ventricosus. Next base: position 66,339,636 of record CM031615.1, read on the forward strand.
CCCCCCCCCCCCCCCCCCCGCCCTTCTTCCCCGCTACACCGTTTTGCTGTCTGTGTATAAGATTGTTTCTCTATCCAGCTGTTTCCACATAACTCTGCCAGAGCCCACTCACTTCTCACTGTGGATTCTTACATACACGACACTCGCAGTATATCCTCCGAAAAAAAATATACCTTATCCCACCACGTAAAGTGGTAAGGTGTAATGTAATGCAATGTTATGTAAAAGGATATTTATGGAGCGCTTTACCTCGCGAGAGCCCAAAGCGCATATTACAGAAATATTCTAACTCAAAGCAAGCGCGCGCGCGCGCGCGCGCGCACACACACACACACACACACACACACACACACACACACACACACACACACACACACACCACAACACACACACACACACACACACACACACACACACACACACACACACACACACACACACTCACACACACACACACACACACACACACACACACACACACCACACACACACACACACACGCACACACACACACACACACACGAAAAACAAAACCCACACACATGCAGAACGACACACGAGCGCGTCAATATAAACAGACTCGCAAACAGAGGTAAGTGGATGTCGTTAATCAGTCCGGGGGAAAAGATGTGTCTTTAGGGAGGTTTTAAAAGTCTTTAAACAATGAAAAATGAAGCGCCCCCCTCCCCTCCCCTCCCTTATTCATGCCCCGGAAGACTAGTCCCGGGGGGTCGTGGATTTTTCTAGCAGCGTCAGTGAAGGCCACACGCCACAATTAGGATTTTGCACCAAGACACTGCATTATCAGTGTACGCGTAAGCGTTTTGAAGGGTACCATAAATCTGAGCAAGCATTTAATGTCTAAATTGATAACTGATCAAAAGAACAACTCCACACCAATTATTTCCCTTGTTTGGGGGATTTTCCTTGATGAAATCACAAACATGACCTTTCTCTCAGTTGACACACATTTCCGGCCGTTGCACTCGCCCGTGACCCTATTTTTTGCGCCAGCCTCAAGCGCACAAAATTAGTCCCCATTCCTTTGATTTTAACCTGTCTGCTTGGAACCACCTGGCTCGTACCTTGATGGCCATAATTATTATGAAAGAAAACGAGGAAAATCAACTTTCAGACACAATACAAATTTTCAAAACTATCTAACTGCGCCAGTCTATAAATACTCGACTTCTTAAGCTAGGCCTAGGCGCATTATTTTTATTATTTATTATAATTTTTTTTTGTAGTGTGCAGCCTGGATAGATCATCGGCACAGTGCTAGCCGCCTGTGGTACTGCTCAGTCTGGTACCTGTTCTGTCTATTTTAGGGCAGTTGACCATTGGGCCAGCGGACTACACGCAGCCCCCATTGCATCTGACCATGTACCAGAGTCCGGAATGGTCCATCCTCAACAAGAATGTCTACAGTCCCAAGGGTACACCCGTCTGGTGGCAGCGGCTCGTTCTTCTGTCTGTGCCATTGTGTCTTGTGTCTTAGCCTACTGTGTCTCCTCCATCTCGCCCCATCGCCTTCTTCCTACCTTCTATCCTCACGCTAAGCTCCTTCTCGGCTTTCATTCCTTCTTCCTCCCCTCTCTTCTTCTTCTTTAGGTACGATAAAATTTCAAACTACGCAGATTTATTGGATGACCTTTTTTTTCATGTGACCTATGTAAACTCACAATTCATATGGGCCTTTGGCCTAACAATATAACATTCTCTCTCTCTCTCTCTCTCTCTCTCTCTCTCTCTCTCTCTCTCTCTCTCTCTCTCTCTCTCTCTCTCTCTCTCTCTCTTCTTCCCAATAATCCATCTTATACTAAAAAGTATATGTAGCACCATGTATTGGATCACCCTAAAATAAAGCACAATGTATTTTCCTGTGGAAGCCATACCAAATGTTGTTCTTCATATGAAGCGTAATGTGTTATCCTCTATAACCATCACTATGTTTTTTTTTATATAGAGAGAGCACCATATATTATCCTCTGTATTAGAAAAAGCATGTCTATCCTTTATATATATCATTCTTTATATACTGCACATATATCATCATTACCATACATCACTAAGTGTGTCAACCTGCATATACAGCACCGTGCCTGTCTGACATACACAGCATCATGCCTATCTTGTATACACAGCAACATGCGTGTCCTGTGTAGACATCACCATGTATCATCATTGGTATGCAGCAGTGTAGCCCTGCATGTAACCACCTTGTAGTATTCTTTCAACACAGTACAATTTCTGTCCTGTACATGCAACACCATGACTATCCATTCCGCACATCATGGGTTTTCCTTGTATACATCACCACGTCTATCTTTTGTACGCAGCACTGTAGATTATCCTTTGTATACTGTAGCATGCCTATCCTGTATGTACAAAGCATTATCTATTGTTATGATCTAGTGTAGGCTGCAGCAGATGGCTAACGACGCACACGATCGGAAATCTCGTTAGCAAATTGATTCGGTGAGAGAGGTCAAGGTTGCGGAAATTTCAATAATTAACCAATCGTTTAGTTGTTGTCATTGACGACGAATCGAGGGTTCCTAACGATGTTTTTGTCTTGGGGGATAGCATGAGAGGGTAGGGTTCGACGGATTCAACCGTGTGAATTGAAGATCAGAGTAATGAAGTAGATCTGTTTTAAAGATTCTCGAGCAGATTTAGAGTTGCTGGTGAGCAAGGAAGTCCCGATTTTTTTTGCGTCAGCGTAACAGTATTTAATCTTTGTATACAGCACGATACTTATCATATATATATATATATATATATATATATATATATATATATATTATATATATATATTATATATATATATATATAGATCAGTATATTTAAAATGCCTAAAACAATTTTTTAAGTGCTCAACCCTTGGGGAGCAACATTAGTTAAAACAAGTTAAAAGAGGAATCTTAAAACTATCTACAAATTTGTTTCAAGCGTGTTGCGCTGTCATCAGGACCATTCAAGCGTGTTGCGCTGTCATCAGGATGGTCCTGATGACAGCGCAACACGCTTGAAACAAATTTGTAGATAGTTTTAAGATTCCTCTTTTAACTTGTTTTAACTATATATATATATATATATATATATATATATATATATATATATTATATATATATATATATATATCCTGTATATACAGCACCATGATAGTGATAGTGACTTAAAGCACAGACTTCAAATCACAACAGCTTCGTTCTCATTCAACGCCTTCCTTGCGCTGAATTCTGAAGCGATCTAAGTGAATTTTCGTTGTCCTATTTGTTTGTATCTTGCCTGAAGAAGATCTAAGAGGTCGAAACGCGTAGTGGTTTTTCTTGTGACTCGTTTGTCCACGTTTCTCTGGGCGGTCCGCTAACATTTATTTAAGATTTGTTTAGATTTCCGCCTGCAGTCGTCTCACTTTGCAACTACACCAAACTGATATATGAGCTCAGTCCGGGAGATGGAAGTCTGTATTTGGCAACGAACCCTTGACCCCAAGATCTGGCCTCGATCAAATGAATAATCTTACAACAAAAGCCAGCTGTGCATTTTCTGCAGAGTGCTAGTTTTCAACGGTTATATGACAGTTGAAAGAGGCCAAATTTATATATGTCCTGGCCTAAAAAATAGTGACGCTGGTGACTTCTTTATTAACGTTGATTTCGATTTTATGGTTCACAGCTTGACAAATGAACTAGTGAATAAATACGGGTCTGGATTCGGGCATGGTTTATCTGTCAGTTCTTCTGACACGGATTCATTTCTGTCGCTACTTTTGACCAGACTGACCTCTCAAGGTTAGCCTAGCTGTGTTTCATAAAATAAGACGTTCTCCTCACCTGGTAGGCTTGGTAGGCTTAGTAGGATAGTCGGTCAAGAAAATGGTGCTTGTGGTCATCAAACTAAAGGCTCTTCCTGAGAAGAAGGAGAAAGGGAGCTGAAAACAGGAGAAGTCCGAGAAAGGGATTATAAAAAAAAGAAAGAAAAAGAAAACAGAAGCAAAGGCAAATGCAGAAAAAAAGAAAGGAAGAAGGAGGAGGACAAAAAGGAAGGAAAATACAATAGTGATTAAGATTATGACAAAAACCAATACAGAAAGAGGAAGAAGAAGACAGAAGAACGAATAAAAGACAAAATAACGAATAAATAAGGAAAATAATCTCATAATCCGTGGCATTCAAAACACAAAAACACAAAGAAAAATGTGGGTTTTTTTTCCAATCATAGCAGAACTGAATACCACACATGCTGACGACGGTAGTATAGATTATGAAGATGACGTTCACCCTTACACCAGCGGCAACTACAACGACAACAACATCAACAGTGTGATGGTATGTTTCAGGAATAAAGCACCCACCGCCTAATACCTACACTCTTCCAGACGACATCATTCTGAAGAAAAAATTCACGTTTGGGAGTAAACTCAGACCCAGTAAGAAAGGTATGGACACACTGTACCCTGGCTGGAAAGATATTGACACACTGTACCCTGGCTTGAAAGGTATTGACACACTGAACCCCTGGCTGGAAAGGTATTGACACACTGTACCCTGGCTGGAAAGGTATTGACACACTGTGTCCCTGGCTGGAAAGGTATTGACACATTGTACCCCTGGCTGGAAAGGTATTGACACACTGTGTCCCTGGCTTGAAAGGTATTGACACACTGTGTCCCTGGCTGGAAAGATATTGACACACTGTACCCCTTGCTGGAAAGGTATTGACACACTGTACCCCTGGCTGGAAAGGTATTGACACACTGTACCCCTGGCTGGAAAGGTATTGACACACTGTGTCCCTGGCTGGAAAGGTATTGGCACAGTGTACTCCTGGCTGGAAAGGTATTGACACACTGTACCCCTGGCTGGAAAGGTATTGACACACTGTGTCCCTGGCTTGAAAGGTATTGATACACTGTGTCCCTGGCTGGAAAGGTATTGACACACTGTACCCCTGGCTGGAAAGGTATTGACACACTGTACCCCTGACTGGAAAGGTATTGACACACTGTGTCCCTGGCTGGAAAGGTATTGACACACTGTGTCCCTGGCTGGAAAGGTATTGACACATTGTACCCCTGGCTGGAAAGATATTGACACATTGTACCCCTGACTGGAAAGATATTGATACACTGTACCCTGGCTGGAAAGGTATTGACACAGTGTGTCCCTGGCTGGAAAGCAGGCAGTCTGTTTCAAACAACAAAGACTGCAGTTAGGGCGAAGGTGATGCTGATGACACTAATAATGAAAGTGACGAGGATCCTCATGTCATTATTAATGATGAAGATTTGGGTATTGGTGTTATTGTTGATGAGGAGGAGGATGTTTGGTGTTAGTGTTTTTGTTGCTTTTGTTCTTTCTTTTCCCGCCTGTTATCGTTTTTCCTTTTATTTCTTTTATTTTCCCTGTCTTTTTCAGACAGGATCTCGCCCTTCTTCTTCTTCTTTCCATCTGTTCCTTCAACTCTGTCTGTTTGTCCTTGTGATTGTCACCGTCTTCCTGCTGTTCATTTTTCTTCGCTTCCATAGTGCATGAAATGCATGCACGCATGTATATGCATGGCGTTGAAAAGAGTGGATGTGACTGGATGTG
>CM031615.1:66350232-66361266 GCA_018398815.1 Conus ventricosus
GGCATCAGCTGCTGTCTGAAGTGGTATGAGAAATGTGCAACTAACTGCTATTGACCAGGCTAACGCAAAAGGGGAAGAGAACAGAGCAGATAGCCCATGGCTTGGATTCTGTAAAACACAGCATAACCTTGATATCACCAACATGAGGATATTTGGAGAAATTTGAATCTGACTTCAATTAGACATGCATCCAACATCAAATACACAATTTACCTTTTCTCTTTTGAAACAGATGTGAATTTGTATTCTATATACATTATTTCTAAACATTGCTTCTCATAGGATGAATTACAATATCTATTTCTGTGTTCAACGACGAATGCATCAAGAAAACATACTTTTAGAACCTTCGTCGCCTCAAAGCGACATCAAATATTTTAATGACAGATAGATAGACAGACAAATAGAGATGAAGCTAGAGAGAGAGAGAGAGAGAGAGAGAGAGAGAGAGACACAGTTCACACGCGCGCACGCACACACACGTTAAATAACGTGCTCGCGCACGAAAACACACACAAGTTAGAATCCCGAAGTTTACAATGTAGCACCATGAAAATAAATACTGGGATCGAAAATGTGTAGTGTGTCGCTGAAATGATAATCAACACACACACACACACACATATATATATATATATATAATAAACTAATAAATTCCAAGGGTAAGTAACTGAGCACCATTCCAGCAATTTTCAGAGCAACTTGGGTGTTGCAATGACTGCAGAAATATTTCATTATAAACAAAGCTTGCTCTTATGTCTTAGATTGAAACATTAGGGGGAGATAAGCATTCATATCTGCAGTGGTAGATAATTCTGCCTAACTAACAGTATGTGCTTGAATGGGGAATGATAAATGCATCTCACAATGAGCCTTCAGTAAGGTTATAGTCTCCAAGGGGGAGACCATCTCCAAAGGGGAGAAAATTCACTAACATATCATAACTCCTGGCCAGATACCGGTATTTTGAAACCCGATTGTTTCTCCTCTGTGACCTCGGAAAGTTCTAACTTGACTCCTCTGCCTTTTGGGTTTTAAGCAGAATGCCATCCCAGAAAAAGACTGGTGTGCAATACCATAGTATGTTTATTGAATTTTCAAAAACCAACCAAAGGTCCCACCTAAGAAGCAAAAGAAAATTATGAAACAACAAAATAAGCTACATTTTCTTTTGAAAAGTAGAAAATATAAAACGATAACATTTTAAGCTTGCTGAAGGCTTATTTTGTGAAGCATGAATTATTCCCCATTCACCCACTTAAGCACATACTGTTAGTTGGGCAGAATTATCTACCACTGCAGAAATGAATGCTTATCTCACCCTATTTTTTCAATCTAAGACATAAGAGCACGCTTTGCTTATAATTCAACATATATATATATATATATATATATATATATATATATATATTATATATATATATATATTATATATATTATATATATATATAACACGAAATTAAGTTGTTTTTTTTTTTTTTTTTGTGGCATCAGTTATCGGAGCAATGGAGCACCTAAGGCAGTGATTTTTTTTTTTTTTTTTTTTTTTTCTTTTCTTCCTAAGGCCGAAATCCACCTCTTCATTTTTTGGTGCGTCACACTGTCCTCTTCATCTGCCAAAAAAAACAAAAACTGAAAAGAAAAAAAAAAGAGAAAAATTTCCAGTACTAGCTTCTTTTTTTTTTTTTTTCCTTTTTTTTTTTTTTTTCTTCTCCAACCAGTCCCTTACACACCATGCGTAGTCTGTATGATCTCTTATAAATGGACATAGTCTTGCCGTTTTTTTTTTTTTTTTTTAGTGTTTTGGCGTTTGATACAAAATGTCTGGGTTTGTTAATGTTCTAATGTGTGGTGTACTGGCACTCTCACGCTGAAAATGTGCTGCATATACAAAGAGAACAACATAAGTGAAACAAAAAACTTAATACTTAATTAATTTCTTTTCTTTCAGATCCCCCCCCCCCCCCCCCCAAGAAAAAAAATAGAGAGAGAGAGAGAGAGAGAGAGAGGAGAGAGAGAGAGAGAGAGAGAGAGGAGAGAGAGAGAGAGGGACAGACAGACAGACAGACAGACAGAGGCGGCATCATAGAGTTGTACGTAGAATTTTTTACAAATCGTCCCACCAGTTGGCTAGTCCCCAATAAGGCCAGCCTTGTAGCGAAACGAAAGGGTCCACAAGGAAGGCATGAGGAAAGCCAAGAAGCGTGACAATTCTCCCCCCCCCCCCCCTTTTTTTTCTTTTTTTTTTTTTTTTTTTTTTTTCCTCACCTCCCTCTCCCCCACCGTCGATCCCACCCTCCCTCCCCTCCCAAATCTCCAGTCTTCCCCCTCTCCAAGCCCACAACTCCACCCCACCCCACCCCTCTCCTCCCTTCTGTGATGAGTTTTAGTATTTGGGATACAAAGCTTTGGTTATACAGGGACTTGTGTTTTATGGTCGCTTTGTTACAATTAATTCTTTAAACAAAAATAAGTGGCAATCATAAAAAATAAATAGCATACCAATGGTATTAAATTTTGTGTGTGTGTGTACGCGCCTACGCATGTGATCGGCACTTAAGGTTTGCGACTGAGCAACCGAGAGAGAGAGAGAGAGAGAGAGAGCGAGAGAGAGAGAGGAGAGAGAGAGAGGAGAGAGAGAGAGAGGAGAGAGAGGAGAGAGAGAGAGAGAGAGAGAGAGAGAGACAGACAGAAAGACAGAGACAGAGAGAGGAACAGACAGACAGACAGACAAAGAACATGATGCTACTTTGGGGCAAGTTGTCGGGATCACGAGGAACGATATTTCATTTGGCATTCAAATATTAAGTATATGGGAGAGAGAGATTTTGTTTTCTTTGCTATATGACACTCATTTTACCGATCAAGATTATGTTGTTTATTATTTTCAAGGCGTCTCTGCTTAAGGATCGATTATCTACTCCCAGCAGGACGTCACGTAATGACAGTTTTATCTCCCAGAGGGCTAAGAAACAACATGAAAAGAAAGGCGATGTTCAACTATTTCAAAGGACGAAAATGTGATATCATATGTATCCAAGAGTCACACATTACAAAAAAAGACATTGATATTTGGGAAAAGCAGTGGGGAGGGAAAATCATACATAATGAAGGAACAAAGCACAGTAGGGGGGGAAGTCATTTTAGTCTCCAAGCATTTTTCCGGCGAAGTACAGATAGAAAACAAATACGATAGAATTCTGATAGCTTCAGTAAAAACCCAAGAACTCAACGTCATCATCATAAATATTTACGCACCGAACGATAATGCTGATAAAGTGCGTTTCTTCACAGAACTACAGAATATCATACGTCAGTACTCGGATAACAAACTTCTGGTAACTGGTGACTTCAACTGCACAGTAGACAGCGAACTCGATGTGATATCAGGTCACCCACTTTCAAAAATGAGGTAGGCAGTCTTAACAAACTGATAACGAGTTCCAACCTAACTGATGTTTGGAGGATCCTTCACGGTACGCAAAAAGAATACACATGGTGCAAACATCATCCCTTCATCGCACGTAGAATAGATTTTCTGCTTCGTCAACCAAGAACTATTGCCTTTTTGGTTCGCGTGTGATGTAACCATGGTCCCAAACACTGACCATAAAGCCGTTTTGACTGAACTAAATAATAACCAGTTCATTAAGGGCCCAGGTTACTGGCGCTTAACAATTCCTATTTACAAGACACGGTTTTTCAACAGCGTATGAACGAAATACTAGATGAATCTCTTGTAGAAATTAACCAGCAAACAAAGAGTAACCCCACAGAAATATGGGAATCTTGCAAAATTAAAAAAAGAGAGTTTTGTACAGAGTATGGTAAGTATAAAGCTTACGTAAAGAAAAATGAAACACTGGAACTACAGTGTCGCTTTAAAAAACTGGAAGAACAAATAGTTAGCGATCCAACTAATCTTCAAACGCAACGGGAAATGTTTGGACTGAAGCAGCAGTTAGAAATATTAGCTCTTGAGAAAGCTAGGGGTGCACAGGTTAGATCTCGGGTAAAATGGATAGAGGAAGGGGAAAAAAAACACAAAAATTTCGTAAACCTAGAAAAAGTAAGGGGTAAGAAAAAGGTAATACAAGGTTAAAAAGAGAAGACAGTGAAGTTATAACCGACCAAATAAAGATATTGAAGAACAAACTTTTTATATATTTTTATATAACCAGAGCACGGATACAGAAAATATACAGGAAACTATGAATAACTTCATTGCAGGTGTACAAACCCCTACGCTAGTTGAGAGGAAGCAGCCTTTTGTAAAGGGGACTATATCTACAGAAGAAGTAAGTTGTGCTCTGAAAGCAATGAAGAATGGCTCATCTCCAGGTTGTGACGGCTTAACTGTAGAATTCATGAAATTCTTCTGGGGAAAAATAAAATCTCTGTTAACGTCCTGTTTCAACGAGTCGTTTGAAAAAGGAGAATTGTCATACAAAAAAAAGGGTATAATAATTCTGTTACATAAAGGAAAGAGCTAGCGCGTGAACAGTTGAGTAACTGGAGACCAATTACACCACGAACACTGATTATAAGATACTAGCAAAAGTCTTGGCAGGAAGATTAAGCAAAGTAATATCAAAATTAATTAATGAAGCCAAGTTGGATATTTTAAAAGGTCGGAGTATATCAAAATTATTAGAAACAATCGACGAGGGTCATTGAGTACTTAAAAACACAAACAAAGCTGGTTATTTTTTAGCTCTAGACAAATCAAAAGCCTTTGATTCAATATCACGTACTTTCATGTTAAATGCGTTCCATATGTTTGGTTTCGGGAACAGTTTATTAAATGGATAGCAATTCTTACTGGCAATACTTTTTTGTAGTGTTAATCATGGGGGCTGGATTTCCCAACCTCCCAGTAACATGCGGAATCAGGCAAGGAGCCCGTTTTCGCCCCTCGCTTTTATACTGTCAGTTAAATTGTTAGCGGCTAAAAATTAGGAACAGTAGCAAAAAACGGAATAAGTTTCCCTAAGTGTAATCAGAAATGGACAACAAACTGAACAACTGAAATAAAACAATTTGCCGACGATACGACACTTTTTCTTCAAAAACAAGAAGACATTGAAACGCCTCTGGATTTCACAGAATTCTCAAAATTTTCAGGTCTTCTGTTGAATCACACGAAAACCAAAGCCTTGCGGATTGGTATTCACAACGACGAAGAAAAAATACCGTTTGAACTTACAGAAAAAATCAAGATTCTTGGGCTATTTTTTAAAAACAATACAAGAGCCCAGTATATTGAAGAGAACTGGATAAAAAGATTGGATTAAAAAGCATAGTCTTATAAAATTATGGGGGCCGTAGAGATCTTAGTATACGTGGAAAAATAGTCATAGTAAAAAGTTTCTTAGTAAGCCAGTTTATATTCGTAATGCAATCAATTGGATTACCAGGAAAATATTCTCACTGAGATTAAACCGTACTCTGTATAAATTCATTTGGCAAAGGAATACTCAATAAAAGAGCATTCGAAAAGGTCAAGAGAAAAGTGATGGAAAACAGCTATGAGCACGGTGGTCTTAAAATGACCAACATATGTCAACTAAAACGTGTTTTTATCTTTAGTGGATGGTAAACTATACATGTCAGGGGATGATGATAGCTGGAGTCTTATTCCCCAAATGGTATTACCACCAGATAGCAAACGGCAAACCTTTAAAATATGAAAATAAAATGTAAACCGTGGAAATGCAGAGAGCTCTTGGTAAAATAAAAACGAATTTGGAAAAATTTTTGCACTTACTTGGAGAACAAAACGCTTAAAAAAAAATGGAAGAGTAAATATAAACAACTTCAAAACTCAATAATATGGAATAACAGGTTAATTCAATATAAGAAAACATTCTGTCTTTTTTCAAAGTGTGGAAAAATAGTGGAATAGAGAGAATAAAAGATTTAATGAACCCCGAACGAATCTAGACTCTAAACAAAAGAATACAACAAAAATAGACCAAAGTCCTGCCATCACTATTTTCGAACTAAAAGCGGTAATTAACGCTTCCCAAAGCCAAATGGAAAAAAATGGATTTTGTCCCAAAGAAAAGGAACGATTATTTTGGAATACACAGAACAAATCGAAGTATATATATTGTTGTACCAAACCAAAGAACATTCTACAATTTTTACGTAATAAAATGAAAGGAAGGGCAGATATAAAGCCCTGTGCTATTGGTTTCTGGCAAAGAAAACTGAAAAATGAAATTGATACAATGTGTGGACCCCTCACGTTGCCAACAAAGGAAGTTCGATTACAGGAACTACAATGGAAAATAATGCACAATATGTACCCTACAAATTACTACTACACAAAATGAAGCTAGTGGATGATAACAGATGCTCCCCCTGTTAGGGATGAAGTTGATTTATCGACATTTCTTTTACGAGTGCCGCCCGTTTCATTTTTTGGAAAAAAGGATCGAAATTACACTCAAGGTTTTGTTTGGAATGCAGATAAAACTGTCAACACGAAATTAAGTTGCTAATAATTATCTTAATTGTAATCATCCCCCTCGGCACTGCGGTGGACATGTTACTTGCAATATGCAACAGAATCTGGGAAACCGGGGAATGGCCTACTCCCTGGACGCAGTCACTTATCATCACGCTACCAAAGAAAGGCAACCTACAGCAATGCCAAAATTATCGCACGATTAGCCTCATCAGCCACCCAAGCAAAGTTATGCTGAAAGTAATCCTAAATAGACTGAACCCACAAGCAGAAAAGATCATCGCTGAAGAACAGGCGGGGTTCAGGCCAGGACGAAGTACCATAGAACAAATATTCAACCTAAGAATACTGTGTGAGAAGTACAACCAAAACCAACAACATCTGTACCACGTATTCATAGACTTCAAGAAGGCCTTCGACCGAGTGTGGCATGAAGCATTATGGGCAACAATGAAACTCTCCAACATCAATGCCAACCTCATTGGAACTATTGAAAGCCTCTACAATAAAGCCACCAGCGCCGTTTTCTTCGGTAACAACATAGGCGAGTGGTTCCAAACTACCGTTGGGGTGCGACAGGGCTGTCTACTCTCCCCCACACTTTTCAATGTCTTCCTTGAGAGAATTATGACCGATGCGCTAGAAGACCATGAAGGAACTGTAACCATTGGAGGGAGAATCATCACCAACCTCCGTTTTGCCGACGACATAGATGGACTAGCTGGAAACGAACAAGAGCTAGTGCACCTGATCAACAGACTCAACAACACCTCTGCTGATTATGGCATGGAAATAAGTGCGGAAAAGACAAAGGTCATGACTAACAACCCAATCGGCTTTACCCAAGACATAACCATCAACAGCAAAAAGCTTGAACCAGTCAACACATTTAAGTACTTGGGGGCAACAATCTCAGATGAAGGATCAAGACCTGAAATCATCTCAAGAGTCGCTCAGACCACAGCTACGCTATCTAAGCTAACGCCTCTTTGGAGAAATAAAAACATCTCCATCAGCTCAAAGATTAGACTGATGCGATCCTTAGTCATGGCGATATTCTTATATGCTTGTGAGTCATGGACGTTGAAATCAGACCTTGAGAAAAAGATCCAAACAATGGAAATGAGGTGCTTCAGACGACTCCTTGGCATCTCATACAGAGATCACATCAGCAATGTGGAAGTTAAAAAGCGCATTGTGAATGAAATTGGTCCATATGTCGATCTCCTAACCTCAGTAAAAAGACGCAAACTGAAATGGTATGGACACATCACACGATCAACAGGCCTTGCCAAGACAATCATGCAGGGCACAGTACCAGGACAAAGGCGAAGAGGTCGACAAAGGAAAAGATGGGAGGATAACATCACGGAATGGACAGGCCTGCGGCTGAGAGACACATTGCGGAGGGCGGAGAACAGAGAGGAATGGAGAAGGATGGTTGTCACTGCTTCAGGGGTGCCCCTACGGACCGACGTCTAAGGGACCAAGTCAAGTCAAAGTCCCCTCGGCACACATTGGCCATTTTCTCTTTCACGAACTAAAGATTTCTGAGTGTCTCCTCTGTACCTCAGTAAGGACCGATAATAAGCATGTTGTTAACCACTGTGCCTTCTTATGATGATTAGGGATAGATCAGATTCCATGTCATGTACCACTCCCATGAAACATATTCGTTTAGAGTGTTAGGACTGGCATGATGTGAGACATGATTTTTTAACAGCAGATTCTGTTAATCGAATCAAAAGCTTTTTCAAAGTCTATGAATGCTACATAAAGTTTGCGGTTATATGAAAACTACTTTTGCACGAGCGCTAACAACGGAAATATGTGATCAACTGTCGAAGACCCTTTTTTCGAACCTGCTAGATACTCGACTGTAATATTGTTCTCATCTACGATAAAGTTTGTTGCTTATATCAGTAATAGAAATACCTCTGTAATTATTGTGATTATTAACATCTCCTTTCTAAAACGATGATAAAAAAAATGGATTCTGTCCAATATTCTGGAAAATCCCCGTTGTCAAAAAGTGTATTGAATATTTTTTCATTTCATTCATTCTCTCTCTCTCTCTCTCTCTCTCTCTCTCTCTCTCTCTCTCTCTCTCTCTCTCTCTCTCTCTCTCTCTCTCTCTGCCTGCGTTCATTTTTCCCTTTATTTATCTCATTCTTCCTTCCTTCATTTCTCCTTTCGTTTTATTTCTCTTTTTTTTTTCTTGCCATTTTTTTTACTGATACTTTTTCTTTAGCTGTTTACTTTCATTCTTTTTTTCCCCTTCTTTCCTTCCTTCTTTCTTTCTTTTCGGTCACTTTTTTCTTGTTTTCGTTCGCTCTTTCTTTATTCCCCCCTTTCTTTATTCCGTTCTTCTCGTCATAATTTCTGTATTTTTTTCTTTCTATTTTATTGTAATTCCTTCCATTTTTTTTCTTCTCTCTCTCTCTCTCTCTCTCTCTCTCTCTCTCTCCCTCTCTCTCTCTCTCTCTCTCTCTCTCATATTCTTTCGTGCTTTCTCCTCCTTCCTTATCTGCGTGTGCCTTCCTGCCTGTTACCCATCCTTCTTTCTTTCCTTTCTCTTTTTCATTCTTCTGAACTGCCTCGCACTGTTCGATGACCCCTGTATCCATGATGATAGCCCAACTCGGTAATCCGAAGAAAAGAACGACAAAAATGACCCCAAATGGCTGAGAGACTGGTTTCAGCCGTTGGCTTCGTTCTTGTAGTTGATGTGGTATGTAGTTCCTGACAATTACCTTAATTTACAGAGTCTCTCAGCTCCCGTTTCCCGTCATCTGTTCTGATTCTGATGATGATGATGGTGGTAGCGTGTAAAAAGGAGAGAGACTGTTGTCTGTTGGTTTGGTCAGGCCTGTATGTCTGTCTCTCCGAGGACCGAAACAAGCTGCAGTAGACGCTTACATACAAACAGACACATCACAGTGCGAGGCAGTGCATAAATAACACACAGCAGCAAACAGACGAGTCAGGTTTTTTTTTTTTTTTTTTTTTTTTTTTTTTTTTGACGGATACGTTTTCTTTAAACGTCGGATGCATCAGATAAAGAAAAAGTACAGAATAATGTTCCCTAGATGTCATCCAACCGTAAAACAAAACAGAAAAAAGACAGGACACAAAATAGCAATCCCTTGAGGTCTGTCAACAACCACCTGAGGAGTCTGATTGCATGCATTGTACACCCGAGAAGGCTGTCACGCACCTGAGGAGTATTGTTACGGATGGAATGGGTCGTGTGCGGGTGTCTGGCTGTCTGACTCCCACACAGAAATTATGGATGCATGCACTTTTCCAATTCACATACACACGCCCACTCACCCGAACGTTGACAGCCAGGTAACAGAACAACACTTTGTTTTGTTGTATGCTGCCCGAGCCATCAGACAAACATATTTAATAAATATATGTTCATCAATAGGTCGGCACGCCAACCATAAGGCGCACACACAGAACTATATCTATATATAATTGGCTATCTACTAGCGCTGCTGGTGCTGGCCGCGTCTGGTCCAACACAGTTTTCTGAACGGCGCAGGGTTCCAACGATGACGAGGAGGATGCTAAAGACGATGAAGACGACGTCTACAGAGTCAAGTCCAACACAGGACTAATGGAACTTCACAGAGCTGTGGCTCAAAATCACTACCACACTCACGGCGTCTCTGCTGATGACAAGGTGACAGTCTCACACAGAAGCTGTGGCTCACACAAAAACACAGAACACAGCGACGGCCTGGCCAACAGGTCGCTGGATCAAATCTCGGGAGCGGCGCTCTGGCTTGGCAGCAGCGGCGTCTCCAGCCCAGCTGGCTCAGCGGGTAGTCGGTCCCGGGCACAGTGGCAGGTAGGGTGATTGTCGGCACTCAGGCCGACCTCTCCACGCCGACACAAGGCGGAGAACAAGGGGGGTAGACCACAGCTACGGCCCAGAGAACTGATAAATGCCAATCCTAGGCCAGCTGCTCCTCAACTAGTTTCGGAGCAGCTGACCCTAGGAATTGGCATTTATCAGTTCTCTCATACTCAGTAGACTTGATTCCACTGGGCATGCGCATTAACGAGGTAAAACCAACCTGCATTACACAGTTCAACCAGTTTCGACCGGTTGACTTCAATAACCAAAAAATAACGACCCTACAAACAAACATACTGTGTAGGATTATCCGTTTTCAATACTAATTTACTAAACTTTTCAGATTTTAATAACATCATTTTCACGCATACAGTCTATAACTGTTCTCTAAAGTATGTTTTCAATGAAAGTGTAAAGAAATTCTCATGGTAGTCAACATAAGCTGTATTTCACAGCGGCCAAACATTTTTCATGGTAGTCATCAGGTGCTGTGATTTCCTATCTACCCCGTGGAGATGTCTTCTTGTTTACGGGTAATATGAGAAAGGTAAATGACGTGGGGCAAATCCTCTAATTGCTGGTGCTGGTGGTAAGAACTTGTACACAGGCATGGAAATACGGAGCTAGGCTGACACATGATTACTTAATTTGTGCTGTGGGGCTTTACGACTTGGTAGGGTGCAATAAGGATTCC
>CM031615.1:66366366-66373866 GCA_018398815.1 Conus ventricosus
GAAATCCAGAACCGACAGCAAACGACGCAAAATTCTCAAAAAGAAAAGGAAATGAACTAAACCAGTTCGCTTCTATCACCAAGAACATGAACACGATCTTCCGCAGGTCATAGGACCGATTTTTCCACGATTTGGTCATGAATTTATAGTCACAAAGATCTGTAAAGAGTATAGACGAAATTCAGGGATCAGAAAAAAACAAATGTAAACTGCAAGGATCAGTCACTCCACCCTATCTATTCAACAATGTCTGGTAGAATTCTCCAAATTGTTTATTAAACAATGCTGTCCTTGCGCAGTGTTCTGACGCCATTTGCATGTGGATAGAAACAAACATGAAAAACACAGTTTCTAAGAGAGATGGTGTGACGTCAGCGTCAATTATGACGTCAACTTAAAATGACATAGGTAACTACATGACGAAAATAATAATAGGAGACAAGAGAAGGGAGCAAGAAATAACGGCCGCGGATTTGGTGCCCAGTCTAATTTATTTGTTTAATCATAGTTTTCTCCGTAGTGTTACTATGTGGAGAGGCTGACTTTTAAGTCAGTAGTGCATCGATGTTCACTGTGTATGTGGGATGCTTTTGGGATGACGGTACCAGCGGAATATGTGGCAGGAAATGTATTAGTTATAAAATTGTTGTGAATGCTATGTCGCCGAGAGTGACTTAAAACTCCTGTAAGAATATTTATATGCTCTAATTGTACCACCGCATGTGTGTCGGTGGGCTGAATTTATTGATGTGGACACTGTAGTATCAATACACGGAGAAGTTTAATATTTGTTTTAGATCAACGGTACGTCGAATCAAAGTTTATGTGTTTCTATGGGACTTTGGTGAAATTGTGTTCTCCGGGGATTCAATATTGATTTGCTGTGCTTATGAATCTGCGGTTCTTCTTCTTGGAGTAATGTGCTTATGAATCTGCGGTTCTTCTTCTGTGGAGTACTGTGCTTTATGAATCTGCGATTCTTCTTCTACGGAACGCCGTGCTTTGTGAATCTGGGGTTTCCTTCTGCTATGGATTACTGTGCCTTGTGAATGTAAATCTGCGGTTCTTCTTCTGAATTCTACGTGATTTATTGTGCTTGTTACGTGGAGATTCTGTTTCCTCTTCTTCATCGCTTGTGTTTGTGAACGGCTGTGCTTATCATGTGGGGACCTTGGTTATCATTCTTTGTCTTCTTTTAGTGTGTAGACTGTGACTTGGGTTCTGTGGAACCGAGTGTGATGATTGTATCTGTGAGACATTGTGGACGGCGCCGGCGAGATATGTGAGTGATATCAATATATGTAATATGATATATCTTGATCTATATGCTATGTAGTGACATGTATTAATTTGTACCAATTCACATGAATGTATGTTTTGATGGTTTCAGGCAGCATAATTATAAAGAAAAGAAATCTAACTCGTGTGTTGCCTGGCTATCCATGTACGTATGGTGGGGTGTGTGTAGGGAATAATTATTACACGCATCCAACTTTTGAGAGCGAGAGTCAGACAACAAAACACGCACCGCACTCCATCCGTAACATCTGGTGACCCCGTATTTAAAGTTCTTTTGCTATTGAATTAAAAATAGCCTTAGTGGTAGGATTTGTTTTTGTACACCTATAATTGCCCAATTAGAAGTGATAGGTCACGTTTACAGACTTTCCTTTTGAACAATTGAGTTGTGTTGTATTGTTTTGTTTTATGACTGTTTTGTCTACTTTCTTTCCCGTCTCCAGCGTAACGGGGTATCTCCTTCTGTATAGTTTCAGGAGATACGAGGGCCTAGTTCCTAGTTCTTCCTTCCTTTGTGGGCTTTAATTTTATTATCTTCAGTCATCTCTCTGATTATTTCTGTTTCTATCTTTACTTGGGGATTGTGTTGCTTCTTCAGCATTCTTAGGGTTCTTTTCTCTTGAATGAATGAGTGTGTGAGTGGCTGCCCTGACCAGTTTTGAAAAAAAAAAAAAATTATTAGTTGTTTCATTTGAATGCTTATGTGTAAAACAACAACAACAACAACAACAATACATTGATTATATTGTTATTACTTTCATGTCATTGCTTGATTTATACTTGTTGCTGAAAATTTGGCATTGATTACCGATTGTGTTTTTCTTCTCCCCATATCCCTAAAATCCTGTTTTCGTTGTTTATCTCTGTCTTTGTGTTGGTTGGGTTTGATAATACTTAGTCTTTTTAAGAGTGATTGTCGTTAATGTTTGTTTGAAAAAGAAAAAAAAAAAACCCTCTTGGGAATTCATATATATTTCAATAGACAGAGGTTTTCAAAAGTTTTTTGTGCTTGTGATAGCAATTGTTTGTATTTGATCCACTAGTGTGTGTGTCGGGTTTGACAGGACATTATTTCATATTTTCATCATGGCACAGAAGGCTAAGGAAGAAAGTCCCGTTGTGTCCTCTGTGGACGAGGACAAAGTTTTTGCTAAGTATTTACAACGAGGTAAGGTATGTGGTCTGGAGGGAGAAGATCTGTTGGCCTATGTGGATAAATGCATTGCTCAAGATATGGAAAGAGAGGAAAGAATCAAAATGAAAAGAATGCAGGAAGAAGAGATAACTAAAAGAGAGCAGATACAAGAGGAAACTAAAAGAGAGCAGATACAGATACAAGAGCAGGGGGAAACAAAAAGAATGCAGGAGGAAACAAAAAAGAATGCAAGAGGTAGAGGAAACTAAACGAATACAGTTACAATAACCTCTCAGCAGAGTGCGGTCTCAGGACAGGACAGTGAGAGTCAGGGTTCGGGTTTTCCCAGGTTTAACCCCCCTCGCCCAACCTTTCCTAAGTTGCCCCCTTTTAAAGAAAGAACTGATGATATAGACAGTTACTTGTTTCGTTTGAAACCCATGCTCGTTCCTTGGGATGGTCTGAGAGTTTGGGGGTAAAAATACCTGTCTGCACTATTTGAGGGTTCTGCTTTAACTCTCTATCACAGTCTCGCTGAAAATAATGTTGTGTCTTACGACTTTTGAAAGAGAACTTGCTGAAAAAATTTCAATGTACTCCAGATGGTTTTCGTAAGCGTTTTCGTGAGGCTAAGCCTAGCTCCGATGAACCTTTCGAGACCTTTGCAGTTGAACTTAGGCGTTTGTTTGACCGTTGGGTCTCTTTGTCAAAAATTGAAAAAGTCTTTTGAAGATCTGGTGGATCTTACCTTGCGTGAGCAGTTTTTGGAGTGTGTCTCTAAGGACCTGGCTACTTTTTTGTGTGAAAGAGATGTGAAAACTTTTGATGAAATGATCAAGTCTGCAGAGTCATACAGACGTGCTCATCCAACTAAGGTGCTTTCTAGGAAATCTGATGTAAACATTTTTGCTTCTGTTGGGTACAAAACTCCTGGTCAGTTTGACAGAAATGCATATCCCGGTCAGTCTGATAGAACTCCGTACTGTGGTCAGTCTGACAGAGGAAACAGATACTCTACTTTTCAAAACAGTGGCCACTACTACTTGTTCCTCAGCTTATCGTGGAAGTAACTTTGGTGGTAGCTGTTACTGTGGTCATCAGAGCTTGGTTACTCAGCTGGTCGTGGAATAACTTTGGCGGTAGCCGTTATCGTGGTCGTGGCGCCCGTTATACTTCTGGCAGTAAGAGTTCCTCAGAAAGTGCTTCTGATCAGTTTGCAGTGTTGTGTGTTTTTTGTGAAAAAAGACGGGAAACATGTAGCTGCTAGGTGTCCATGGAAGTCAGGTAGAAACCCTTGTAGAATTTGCACCCTTAGCCACCCAGACACGTGTCCTTTTGTGGTTGGCAACTCTACTTTTATCGAGAACTCAGCTGACAGCAAGCAGTCCAGTGCTTGTTGTTCTGTTCTTGATACTCCTTTTGCTTGTCTAGCTGCTGGTGAGTTCACAGGCAAATTGCATTTGGAGTCTGGTTCTGTGAATGGCACTTTGAGTTCTGTTCTGCGTGATACAGGTGCTACTATTTGTGGCGTTCGCAAACGGTTAGTTTCTGACAGTCAGATGCTAGGAACCACAGTGAAGTGTGTTTCTTTTGGTGGTCGTGTAGATGAGTTTCCACTGGCTACAGTTTCAGTCAGTTGTCCTTATTTTTGGGGGTTTGATTTGACATGTTGTGTCTTGGATAGCCCTGTTGCAGATCTCATTGTGGGTAATGTACCTGGAGTTTTTTGTGAGCGTCGAGTTTAGTGATGTATCTGGTGAACCTTTCTCTTTAGCCGCCGTTACGAGGGCTAGAGATAAACATGTTGTGGACAAAAAGCCTTTGTGTCAGATCCCTGATGATCTGAACATTTCCCGTTCTGATCTTGTTCAGAAACAGGATGAGTCATTGAAGTCTTGCTTTCAGTTAACGTCTTCTGATGTGTCTGCTGTGTCTACTTCTGATGTTGTACCTACAGTTCGTTCTTTCACAAGGTACTTCAGTGCCTGGGTCAGAAATAACACCTTTGGCTTGTGAGCAAGAGCAGGGTTCCTTGGACAGTTCTCCTGGAATTGGTCTTTCTGTGGATCCCTCTCTGGAGTCTTTTTTGTACTGTTCATGAAGTGGTTTGTACAGTTGGTGTCGTCCCGGACTGTGATGACGCTTTACCCATCCCCACTTTAACTGTTCCGATGGCGTCTTCTATGCCAGATGAAGATGTTCGTTCTGTACAGTTTGATTGTGCTTTGTCTGACAGGCAGTTCCAGGGAGTTGCGTGCAGTCTTTGATGATTTTCAGGACATTTTGACTTCGAAACCAGGTTCTTTCTCAGGTGATGCACTATTAGAGATCCCTCTTACAACAGATGTCCCGGTTAGAAAGAAGTGTTATGATATCCCCTTTTCTGCGAAAGAGGTTGTTGAGAGAGAGATTGGTATCATGTTGGATCTTGGAATCATTGAGCCATCGAATAGTCCGTATACATCTCCAGTTGTGTTCGTCAGGAAGAAAAGATGTACGTGTCGTTTCACTCCTGTGTGTGCTGAAGCTTTGAGGAAGATTCAGGGAATCTTCTCTTCTGCACCTGTGTATTGTTACCTTCACTGCGTAATCCTTTTATTCTCAGGACTGAAAGCTAGTTCTGTTGGTTTATTTGCTTTATTGTTCCAGTAAAATGATGATGTTCTTCACCCAGTCCCTATCCACTAGTCGAAAGTTGCTGAATCGGAAGAAGGCATACAGCACTATTGAGCGGGAAGTTTATCCATTGTCTCTACCCCGTGGGGGTATGGAGAGGCTGACTGAGTGGTCAGTAGACATTGTATGTGCATTTCATCTGGGTGTGGGGTGCAGCCCGTGCCCAACCATTATCTCTACCTGTGTGGGTATGGAGAGGCTGACCGAGGTGGTCAGTAGACATGTAGGTCTCTACCCAGTGTGGGTATGGAGAGACTGACCGAGTGGTCAGTAGACATCGTATATGCATTGCCATCCAGGTGTGGGGTGCAGCCCATGCCCAGCCGCCGTCTCTACTCTGTGTGGGTATGGAGAGGTTGTCCGTGAGGTCAGCAACAAGCTAGCATGTCAAAGGGCTTCAGAGTTCGTTAGGACGACAATTGTGTTCTTCTGTTGTGTGAGAGTCCCTGGAAGGACTCCACGAACTGCTTCCGTGAGCGGCTTCGTTTTCCGTCGAGTGAATGTAATTTGTAGGTTTGTGTATTCTGCTGTTTGTTTACTTCTTTTTCAAAAAAAAAACAATTCGGTCATTGTTTTTTTTTTCTTGAGGAGGGGGAGTATTGTGACGTCAGCGTCAATTATGACGTCAACTTAAAATGACATAGGTAACTACATGACGAAAATAATAATAGGAGACAAGAGAAGGGAGCAAGAAATAACGGCCGGCGATTTGGTGCCAGTCTAATTTATTTGTTTAATCATAGTTTTCTCCGTAGTGTTACTATGTGGAGAGGCTGACTTTTAAGTCAGTAGTGCATCGTATGTTCACTGTGTATGTGGGATGCTTTTGATGACGGTACCAGCGGAAAAATGTGGCAGGAAATGTATTAGTTATAAAATTGTTGTGAATGCTATGTCGCCGAGAGTGACTTAAAACTCCTGTAAGAATATTTATATGCTCTAATTGTACCACCGCATGTGTGTCGGTGGCTGAATTTTTTTGATGTGGACACTGTAGTATCAATACACGGAGAAAGTTAATATTTGTTTTAGATCAACGGTACGTCGAATCAAAGTTTATTGTGTTCTATGGGACTTTGGTGAAATTGTGTTCTCCGGATTCAATATTGATTTGCTGTGCCTTATGAATCTGCGGTTCTTCTTCTGTGGAGTAATGTGCTTATGAATCTGCGGTTCTTCTTCTGTGGAGTACTGTGCTTTATGAATCTGCGATTCTTCTTCTACGGAACGCCGTGCTTTGTGAATCTGCGGTCCTTCTGCTATGGATTACTGTGCCTTGTGAATGTAAATCTGCGGTTCTTCTTCTGAAAGTTCTACGTGATTTATTGTGCTTGTTTTCGTGGAGATTCTGTTTCCTCTTCTTCATCGCTTGTGTTTGTGAACGGCTGTGCTTATCATGTGGGGACCTTGGTTATCATTCTTTGTCTTCTTTTAGTGTGTAGACTGTGACTTGGGTTCTGTGGAACCGAGTGTGATGATTGTATCTGTGAGACATTGTGGACGGCGCCGGCGAGATATGTGAGTGATATCAATATATGTAATATGATATATCTTGATCTATATGCTATGTAGTGACATGTATTAATTTGTACCAATTCACATGAATGTATGTTTTGATGGTTCAGGCAGCATAATTATAAAGAAAAGAAATCTAACTCGTGTGTTGCTGGCTATCCATGTACGTATGGTGTGGTGTGTGTAGGGAATAATTATTACACGCATCCAAACTTTTGAGAGCGAGAGTCAGACAACAAAACACGCACCGCACTCCATCCGTAACAGATGGGTAAACTCTTACCTGAAAAGTATCAACTTGAACTCGATAAACTCAAAAGCCAATCAATTACGAATGATTTATCATCATCTACTGAAAAGTCGTATTTTGTTCTTTTAGATAATAGCATTGACCCGCTCGTGCGAAAAATGATAACATTCTAAAATATAAACATGAAACTTTTAAAGATATCGTAGCTAACGAAAACCAAGAACATTTTCAAATTTTAAAGAGTAACAAGTGTGTGTGTGTGTGTGTGTGTGTGTGTGTGTGTGTGTGTGTGTGTGTGTGTGTGTGTGTGTGTGTGTGTGCGCGAGCGCGCGCGCGCGGGCGTGGCTATTCTTCTACATTATCTCTGACTGTCGGATACTGACATGGAAAAAAAAGTCTGTTACATCACAAGTACGGGAATTGTTTGGATCTGAATGAAATCAGTCATACACATTGTCACATTGTGCAAACAAGCAAACAAACGAACCAACACACACAACACACACACACACACACACACACACACACACACACACACACACACACACACACACACACACACACACACAACAAAACTCATTTCTCGGTATTACAGTTTGGACAACATTTGATAAACTATAGCACG
>CM031615.1:66381366-66386366 GCA_018398815.1 Conus ventricosus
TTCATGGATTTAGAGTCTGTTCACACTTGGTGATATTAGACTTTAAAAAAAAAAAAAAAGCAAGGGGAAGGGAAGCGTTTATAAAAATCTATTAATTTGATGCATGGAAAGCACTTTTGCTATTTGCACGATGTCTGGGTTGTGGGTTATTGTTTTGATAGAATCGTGTACAGTCACATCCACGTTCGATTCTTTATACAAGGAAGTTAATATTGAACAATGAAAAAGAATACGGTCCACTGATAGAAGATTTGAACAACCACATGCTACACTTTGGGAAAACTTGGTTTTCCACGAATTGAGACGAAGCTTGTATATTAAAGATGACAAATATCGTGGACATGATAAGATTTCATACTTCTCTTGAAGGTGTTCACTGTTCACGCATTTTTCTAATAGCGAATTAATTTCTTGTACGTCAAGCTTTAAATTACTCTCAGGTGTTTTCTTAACGCACCATCTCTAGCTAATAATCTGCTGTTTCATTACCGGATATCCCACAGTGTGATGGAATCCAGCAAAAAGATACCCCAATTCCTTTCAACATAATAACATGTATGTAATGTCTTATTTCAAAAAGTAAGTCTTTCTTATTTCTGATTCCCAATTTTGCAAGCTATATAGAACTGCCTTGGAATCAACGCAAAAAAGTATGTTATAGACAGCAGTGTTATCGCCACACATAAAAATCAACGCCATAAGAATAGCATACAGTTCTGCCGTAAATATGGAGAACCCTTTCCCTAGAGAAAAGGATCTACGAAACTTCAGCAATGGAATCACAAAACCAGACCCTGCATATGAGTCTAAAATCGAGCCATCTGTAAAAATCTTCAGATGATATGGATAAACGGTTTCAAGGTGTTCTTTTGCCTCGCATGACTGAATATTAATGTTATCAACCTTCTTCATGTCAGTGTAATCTATATCGAATTTAGCTAGGATATGCTCCCAATGAGGTATGCTTGAAACTACTTGCATATCTGAAATAATTTCAATATCAATGTTACACTTTTCAAATATTTCATTTGTATAATCCCTAACAGGCTGGAGAGAGGTAAGGTGTTGAGCTCTTTTAGGATAGTCCTTTTCAGAAAATACTAATACATTATGTTTGACAGAATTTGAAACATGTAGGCTTCTTGCAACATATTTAGCCATTGCCAGTTTTCGTTGATCTGACAGTGGTAATAAGTTCGCTTCTTTATAAGCATTTTAACGAATTCGTGTGTACACCAAGTGGGACACCAAGTGCTACCTTAACAGTTTTACTGTCAATTGACTGTAATTTCTTCAACAGGGTTTCTGGGCATTGAAATAAACCTCTTGCCCGTAAATAAGCTTTGATCGAACTAAGCTAGTAGCTAAATGTAACAGAGTTTTGGTATCCTGACCCCACGGGTGTGCACTGATTATTTTTAGTAGATTTAGCCTTTGTCTTGCGTCATATTACCAATTTTTCAATGTACAACCGCCAGTTTAATTTACAAGTTAAGGCCAAACCCAGAAATTTTACATTTCGTGAATATTCTAATATTTTGTCATTTAACACTAGCTGAGGCAAATGCTTAGGATTTTCCCCGTTATTGAAAAGAACTAATTGTGTTTTTTTTTCTCCAGACAATGAAAGCCCGTTTTCAGTCATATATTTGTTGATTTTATCTATTTCCAGCTGATATATTTTTTGAACATAATTTATTGCTCTCTTTTTGTGTGCTTTCTAATACTGGTATTCAACCAAATGGCTAGATCATCAGCTTATTGCACTAAATGTATGTTATTGGATATGATCTTGGGAAGGTCATGAATAAGTATATTGAACAAGACAGGTGCTATGACGGAACCTTGTGGAATTCCTATGTTAATGTCTTTAAAAGAAGAATAGACTTTGCCTATTTTTGTGCAAATAGATCTTCCACTTAAGAAACATTTTATATACTGATATGATAATCCACTTATTTCAATAGTCTTTAACTTGTAAAGCAGATGTGCATGCCAAACACTGTCTGTCACGGACAAAAATAGAAAAACCGAATTCGTGGTCAGTCGCCAGCCAGTTCAATCGGACATAAGTCCAAACCCAAACATTCTGGTCTCCAGGCAGACGACTTTGGTGTCGCGTCAGCCAATTAGGCACAGCGAATAGGCTATTTTTAGTCCTCACGGAGACAGCACTGTCCAGCAGACAGACTAAGTGGCTGGACAGACGTCTCGATAGGTCTGGCCAGACGGGTCTCGGCGCCTGGGTCAGACTGATCTAGCCAATTTGCGACCAGCGCCCACAGTTAAGCCAGACGTCGCCGGTTGAAGTAGGAAGGGGGAAGGCATTGTGTGGTGGGGGTAAAATCAAGCTAATTAATTAATGACCCATTGACCACCACAGAGAGCAAGGTCAGTAGATGTGACTGTGACGATTTGAACGTCCAATGGAATTAGAAGGGAGGCAACCTTTTACAAGGCGGGAAAAATTCTGACCAATGGTACTCACCCTTTGACAGATGGGAACGGGATAAGAAAGTGAGGGGAGTGAGAGAGGGGAGGAGAGGAGAGAACGAACAGAGAGAGAGAGAGAGGAAGAGGTTCTGGGTGTAGGCTCTGCATGAGAGAGAGAGCAGAGAGATGAGAGGAGGAGTGAAGAGAACCGAGTTGAAGCATTAGCACCAGATAGAGTCTGCAGAGGAAGGACTAAGGAGAGATGTTGAGAGAGAGAGTTGCTAACTGATGAAGAGAAAAAAAAAAAAAAGAAAAGAAAAGAAAAGCAACCATGTCCATTTGATAGAGCAGACTAGAAGAGAGAGAGAGAGAGAGTGCAATGCGTTAATGCAGGAAGAAAGAAAGGAGAACAGATCGATGTCTGGTAGTCACTGTTCAATCTGAACCGGGGTTCGACCTCATACCTGGCCGCGCCACTTTCATCAGCAGTCCAACCTGACCAACGCCAGCGGTCTAACCTGACCAGTGCCAGCAGTCCAACCTGACCAGTGCCAGCAGTCCAACCTGACCAGTGCCAGCAGTTGTGTCGTGACTGGTGTTTGTGAAAGTCACAGTGAAAAGAAAAGAAAAAAAAAAAGAAGAAAAGGAAAGACAGTGATTTGTGAATAGTTTAAGATCACCTGGCCAGGTAAAGTAGAAATCTATTTATACCTGGGTTAGTTATGATGATTTAGATAAATGGTTTTGTGAAGTTCAAGAAAAGAGAGAATGTTTTATGTTGTTTGACTCCATGCGCATTGATGTTTCCTTCCATGATTATGTGTAGTAAAGTTATAGACTTTACTAGTGGTTTGATGTGACGAATGCATGATATATGAATGAGATTGTAAGCAAGCTGTGAGTGTGTTTGGGCTGTGCGCTAGTCCTTCCTCCACTGACATACCCCGAGGTTGACACTGTCATACGCTTTTTGTATATCTAAAAAAGTAGCTAATGTGCTTTCTCGTCGCGCAAATTGTTTTTTAATGTGTGTTGTAATCTTTACAAGATGATCTATCGTGCACCTACCTTTTCGAAAACCTGCTTGGTTATTTGGGATTATGTTCCGTTTTTCGCAATAATACACAAGACGCTTTTCAATGATTTTTTTCTAACAATTTCCCAGCATGCAAGGTTAGAGCTATTGGTCTATAACTTTCAACCGAAGACCTAGGTTTACCTTTTTTAGGTATAGGTATCACAACTGTCCTCTTCCAGATGCTTGGCAGAGTTTCATTTTGCCAACATTTTTGGTTAAAATGAGTGAAGTAACACCTTCCAGGTCTCGGGCAAGTGGGTTAATAACTGGTATGAGATACCATCAAAACCAACGGCCGTTTTGTTGGAAGAGAAGGATTCCAGAGTTTCACAGAATTCTTCATAAGAGATAGGAGAATTTAAATAGTGTTGTTGGTCTGGAACAGGATCTTCATATATGGATTGTTTCTCTTCTTTTTCTCTGTAAGACTGGATGTCTGAACTTAGATTAGACAACAAATTATTTTCCGAGAATACCTTTACAAACGCCTCTGCTTTGTCCATGGATGTTGGTACAACATTGTTTTCTAGTTTAATGGAAATGATGACAGATTAAATCTATTCTTCATTTCTTTGACTTTTTTCCACACCTTATGTATATCTTTTGAACCCGAAATTTCAGATAGACAAAAACCGGAAAAATAGACCCGTTTGGCTTTGGCAATCACCCTGTTGGAGTTATTTTTAGCACGTCACTAGAACATCAACATACCCAGACGACTGTCACCATTCACACACAACAGAACCACGAGGAAAACTAGCTATGTCAGCACTCACAAGCAGTACATGCATAGACACTGGAGCAACAAGAAACTCAAACACACGCAAGTGCTTCTATCATTTATTGTTTTAGTAACAAAAGGCAAGCACGTAGACTGTATTTATTTCTAGATATAGAAAAATGAAGGAAATGGCATGGTTGGGGTTGAGGGATGGTGATGGGAAATGGGTGGGTGGGGGTGGTGAGCGGAGAGAGAGAGAGAGAGAGAGAGAGAGAGAGAGAGAGAGAGAGAGAGAGAGAGAGAGAGAGAGAGAGAGAGAGAGAGAGAGAGAGAAGTAGGGAAAAAACGGAAGATGGAGGTTTTTGTTTTCGGTTGTCTTTTTCTACTTAAAAGAAATTGTCATAGGTTTACACATATGCTAGAACAGCTCCTGCATGTCTGATACCACATTCTATGATCAGGGTGCAGTAAGACTGTGATTACATTTTGAATGACTTTTGAAATAAGTATGGCTTAAATCACAATCACAGGAACTCGAAGAATACGACGTGTGTTTAAAAACTTTCTTTACACTGCCAACGATTCGTCGGGTGGTTGATTTGCCCATTTGAATTATGACACTGTAATGTGTAATGGCCTTACCATAACCAGTCATTTTTCAGTGAAACATATGACTGAATTATCAACAACAAAAAAGTGAAACATGATAGACAAACCGCGACAGACTTCAAGAACCAGTCATATTATTCGGTGACTCTGACAAGGATA
>CM031615.1:66391366-66396366 GCA_018398815.1 Conus ventricosus
TGTTGGCACTTGGTGTTTATTGGTCAGCATGTTCTGAGTCTTTTTGGCACTGATAATGAGGCCAATGTTTCCCGCAAACTTGCTGATATTGCCTACAAGCACCTGCAGATCTTGAGTGGTGCTTGCAAGAGCGGCAATGTCATCGGCAACATCCAGCTCTCAGAGGCTGTTTCCTTCTGTCCACTTGATTCCCTTTCCTTGGGTTGCGTGTTTCAAAACCCAGTCAATGGTATGTGCAAAGAGGAGAGGGGTGAGGATACAACCTTGCCTTATCCCGGTGACAACTTCAAACCACTCACTGTTGCCATCTTCTGTCCTGACTCTGCTCTTGGAGTTTATGTAAATCTGCTTTATGGCTGACACAGTTTTCTCTGGGATGCCGTAGGATTTCATGATTTTCCACAGTGATAGTCTGTGGACACTTTCAAATGCTTTGGTGAAGTCAATGAAGCTGATGGCCAGGGGTACTCGGTGCTCTCCACACTTCTTGATGATCTGTCTTAGTGTGAAGATCTGCTCCGCACAGGATCGTTTCGGGCGGAAGCCTGCTTGTTGTTCCCTGAGCTCATTGTCCTCTACGTCACGCAGTCGGTTGAGGATGACCTGGCAGTACACTTTCCCTGGTATTGACGGTAGAGTAACTCATCTCCAGTTGTCGCACTCTGAGAGGTTGCCGTTTTAAAGGATGCAGACGACTTCGTCATTTCCAATCCGCTGGGACGATCCGGAGTTCTGCACATCCAAGAGACGATGCAGTCACCAGCACCTTTAAGCATTTCTGCTGTTGTTCCATCGAACCAAGGGGACTTGCTGTTGTTTAATGTCTTGATGGCTGTTCTGATCTCCTCTTCAGTGAAGTCATCGGTGTTGATTGGGAGCAGGAGGGATGGGTCTTCCGCCTCATTGGTGTGGGTAGCTCGGGTATGTTAAGAATTTCTTTGAAGTGCTCGACACGTCTTGCAAGTCTGTTCTCGCCTCTTGACAGACGTGTGCCATCTTTTGCCTTTACAGGTCCAGAACCAGTCCTCACAGGACCAGTTATCTTCTTTGCGACCTGGTAGACAGCTCTCATGTCGTTGCGCTTGGCAGCTTCTTCGGCATCTTTCGCTTGCTTGTCCAACCAATCCCTTTTATCTTTCTGGGCATTTCGCTTCACCTGCATGTCCTTCTCGTACGCTGCTTGGTCTAAGGAGCAGATGCGTCTCTTCTGTTGGAGTTCTTTCCTCTCTGCTATCAATTTCCATGAGTCATCACTGATCCAGGATTCCCGCCGTGGCTTCTTAAACCCTAGGATTTCTTTTCCTGCTGTTGCCACGGCATCCTTCATCTCCTCCCACCGTTGTGTCGATCCTGGCATTGTTTCAGCCAGGACTGAATACCTGTTGCTCAGGAAAGCTTGGAACTGTGACTCTGTAGTAGGGTCCTTCAACTTGATTGCATCATGTCTCTTGGGCCGAGTCTCTTTCTTCTTTCTTCTCTTCAGCTTGGTCTTCAGCTTTGCTGTCACCACATGAAGGTCACTGCATACGTCTGCTCCACGGTACACGCGTACATCTTGCAGACATGGGGTTCTCCACCTCGGCCCAATCGCGATGTGGGTCTGAGTCCTGTGATCATTTGATGTCTATGTGATCTTGTGAATATCATTATGCTGGAATAATAAGGACCCAGTTTTCATGTTGTGAAACAGTCAATGAAAGAGCTATAAAGCAATGAAGAAATGAAGCGATCAATAGTTGATGAAAGAGCTGTAAAGCAATGAAGAAATGAAGCGATCAATAGTTGATGAAAGAGCTGTAAAGCAATGAAGAAATGAAGCGATCAATAGTTGATGAAAGAGCTATAAAGCAATGAAGAAATGAAGCGATCAATAGTTGATGAAAGAGCTATAAAGCAATGAAGAAATGAAGCGATCAATAGTTGATGAAAGAGCTATAAAGCAATGAAGAAATGAAGCGATAAAACAGTCAAAGAAAGAGCTATAAAGCAATGAAGAAATGAAGCGATGAAACAGTCAAAGATAGAGCTATAAAGCAATGAAAAAATGAGGCGATCAATAGTTGAAGAAACAGCTATAAAGCAATGAAGAAATGAAGCAATTTAACAGTCAATGAAAGAGCTATAAAGCAATGAGGAAATGAAGCAATTTAACAGTCAATGAAAGAGCCATAAAGCAATGAAGAAATGAAGCAATGTAACAGTCATTCAGTCGTGGTTTCCGTGGTGCAGCTGTTAGCTACTGTAGCGGTCTGGAGGTCGTGGGTTCGAATTTGCACAGAAGTATTTATCTGTGGGACTTTTTTTGACCCGGCGTCGGTTCTCACCCTGACCCATGGAGTGCCTGTGAACTCTCACATGAAGCCTTGAACCATACTGACGATTTCCATCCCCATAATGTCATGTCATTCTGTGCATGAATGTCCTCACCAACACTCAGTGTGTCTGTATTGTAGCTCTCAGCCTTGATGGGCGCCAGGGGTTACCATGACAGGAAGAGTACAGAACAGCTCTATCACGTCAGTCTAACCCCAGAGTAGAACTCCCAGGCACCGTGTTCATCACCCTCTTCTTTGCTGATCATCACTTTATCATACAACGACAATACCACAGCAGAGGGACGGAGAATGAAGACAAAATGCGTGTACCAGCCCAGCCCAGTAAGATGATTCTACATCATACCAGCCACCACCACCACCCCCTTCCCCCTCGTCTTCCTCTCTCTCTCTCTCTCTCTCTCTCTCTCTCTCTCTCTCTCTCTCTCTCTCTCTCTCTCTCTCTCTCTCTCTCTCTCTCTCTCTCTCCTGTGCCGTTGCGTCGAACAACTGTTCTAAGTGCGTGCACATGTGTTCTTAGACGGCTGACAGTCTGTGTTGCAACAATCCTGATAACTATCGAGGTGTTGCACTGACGAGTATTATTAGTAAAATGTATACACATGTACTCAACAAAAGATTAAAAGCGTGGGCAGAGAGAGAGAAGAGAAAATAATGGAAGAGCAGACTGGATTTCGATCCAGATATAGTACAATAGATCGTATAGCTACTCTGTATGTTTTAGTACAAAAATACTTATCAACAAAATCCAAACTGTATGGTGCATTTATTAATTTCCAGAAAGCTTTCGATTCAGTCAACAGAAATGTTCTGTGCTGTATTCTGAGGAATAATGGCGTAAATGGGAAGCTGTATGCAGCTGTTCATGGAACGTATGAGTTGTTCTTGCATGTGTTCGAGAGAAAGGTACTTATACCAATTATTTCAGCTGCCCGCGGGGAGTGAAACAAGGGTGTCTGCTTAGCCCACTGTTGTTCACATTCTTCATAAATAAATTAGCTACAGAGATATCAGGAGGAGGGAAATATGGAATACAAAGGTTACCTGGTGCTGCTGACTTATTTCTAATGTTTTTCGCTGATGATGTTTTCCTCCTAGCAGATACCCCTGTTGGTTTGCAGAATCAACTAGACATTTTGAAAAGGGAATCAGATAGGTTAAGATTAACAGTGAACCTAACCAAAACTAATGTAATGGTTTTTAGAAATGGTGGTTACTTATTAAAATATGAAAGATGGTTTTATGGTGGGGTAGAAGTTAGAGTGACTAGTTGCTATAAATACCTTGGGATGTTCTTCACACACCAAAAAAAAAACTTGAGTAAGTGCGTGCTTGAGATGTGCAGAAAGGGAAAGAGAGGTGTCATGGATATTCTGAGGACTATGAAAAAATTGAACTCCAGAGATGTAAATCTAGTCTGGAAATTATTCGATTCACAAATACAGCCTATTTTGACATATGCATCAGACGTCTGGGCTCGCTCTTTTTTCCTTCAATCTTATACATGTAAAGTTAGGATATACTAGGTTATTATTTTATTCTTGTTCCCTTTTGCCTTGATTTGTCTTCATCTGATGTATATATATATATATATATATATATATATATATTTTTTTTTTTAAACCCTCTTCATCTGAATCCTATTCACTTACTGATACATGTACAACTACATTTTTGAATTTAAAATCATTGTGAGTGGATCATGACTGATAATGTGATATAACAAATGCTTATGTTGAGGAAGGAAATAAAACGTTTGAAACCAGAAGTCTGGGGTATGTTGGATGATAGCCAAATGGAAAAAGTTCATACGTATGCGATAAAACGTATTAGCCACGCACCCTTTCACGCATCAAATAAAATGGTTTATGGCGAAAGTGGACTATACCCTCTATGTATCATAACTTATGTTAAATGTATCAAATATTGGCTGAAATTAGTAAACCTACCAACAACCAGACTCTGTGCTCGGGCATATGAAATGCTCACGCTGCAACATGAAAGTGGAAAATTTAATTGGGTCTCCTGTGTTAAGAAAATATTGGCAGAGAATGGTTCTGGCATGGTTTGGTTGCCACAAGGAGTCGGTAATAAAGTAACATTTATTTCCGAATTCAAGGACCGTTTAATTTGTACTTACAAACATAACTGGCATGCTGGCATGGATGGAAATGATAACATGGCTGTGTTTCTCTCAGAAATATCGTACAATTATCACACATAAATGGCACAAATATAAAAGTGCTGAGCATTTCAGGCTACCCCAAATGGGCCTGGGACTTACCAGGAAGCAAGAAGACCGCTCCCCACCCCTCCACCAAAGAAAACGAGCCCCACCCTTGGACATGTCACCATCCCCTATGTCAAGGGTGTGACGGAAGCCCTCGCCCGTAAGATCAGGAAGAATGGCATGGTGGTCCACTCTAAGCCCTACAACACCATCAGAAGCAGACTAGTGGCCCCAAAGGACAAAGTGGACAAACTAGAACGATCAGAGGCAGTCTACGAGATCCAGTGTGGAGATTGTGACCAGACCTACGTTGGAGAAACAGAAAGGAAATTGAAACTCCGCATCAAAGAACACAAGAGAGAATCATCACCAGTCGGAGAACACTTGAACACCAGCGGACATGAGTTCTCCCAGGACAATGTCAGCGTCCTGGACCA
>CM031615.1:66413866-66422373 GCA_018398815.1 Conus ventricosus
TATGCAGGCTCATCAAATGCCACACACACAGCACTATGCAGGCTCATCAAAGGTCACAAATACAGTACTATGCAGGCTCATCAAATGCCACAAATACAGCACTATGCAGGCTCATCAAAGGTCACAAACACAGCACTATGCAGGTTCATCAAAGGTCACAAACACAGCACTATGCAGGTGCATCAAATGCCACAAATACAGTACTATGCAGGCTCATCAAATGCCACAAATACAGCACTATGCAGGCTCATCAAATGCCACAACCGACAGTACTATGCAGGCTCATCAAATGCCACAAATACAGCACCATGCAGGCACATCAAATGCCACAACCGACAGTACTATGAAGGCTCATCAAATGTCACAAACACAGCACAATGCAGGTTCATCAAATACCACAAATACTGCATCAAATGTCACAACCGACAGTACTATGCAGGTTCATCAAATGTCACAAACACAGTACTATGCAGGTTCATCAAATGCCACAAATACTGCATCAAATGTCACAAACACAGCACTATGCAGGTTCATCAAATGCCACAAATACTGCATCAAATGTCACAAACACAGTACTATGCAGGTTCATCATATGCCACAAATACTGCATCAAATGTCACAAACACAGCACTATGCAGGTTCATCAAATGCCACAAATACTGCATCAAATGTCACAAACACAGCACTATGCAGGCTCATCAAAGGTCACAAACACAGCACTATGCAGGCTCATCAAAGGTCACAAACACAGCACTATGCAGGCTCATCAAAGGTCACAAACACAGCACTATGCAGGCTCATCAAAGGTCACAAACACAGCACTATGCAGGTTCATCAAATGCCACAAATACTGCATCAAATGTCACAAACACAGCACTATGCAGGCTTATCAAAGGTCACAAACACAGCACTATGCAGGCTCATCAAAGGTCACAAACACCGTACTCTGCAGGTTCATCAAATGTCACAAACACAGCACTATGCAGGCTCATCAAAGGTCACAAACACAGCACTATGCAGGCTCATCATATGCCACAAATACAGCACTATGCAGGCACATCAAATGCCACAAATACTGCATCAAATGTCACAACCGACAGTACTATGCAGGCTCATCAAATGTCACAACCGACAGTACTATGCAGGCTCATCAAAGGTCACAAACACAGTACTATGCAGGTTCATCAAATGCCGCAAATACAGTACTATGCAGGTTCATCAAATGCCGCAAATACAGTACTATGCAGGCTCATCAAATGCCACAAATACTGTACTATGCAGGCTCATCAAAGGTCACAAATACAGCACTATGCAGGTTCATCAAATGCCACAAATACAGCACTATGCAGGTTCATCAAATGCCGCAAATACAGTACTATGCAGGTTCATCAAAGGTCACAAATACAGCACTATGCAGGTTCATCAAATGCCGCAAATACAGCACTATGCAGGTTCATCAAATGCGGCAAATACAGCACTATGCAGGTTCATCAAATGCCACAAATACAGCACTATGCAGGTTCATCAAATGTCACAAACACAGTACTATGCAGGTTCATCAAATGTCACAAATACAGCACTATGCAGGTTCATCAAATGTCACAAATACAGCACTATGCAGGTTCATCAAATGTCACAAACACAGCACTATGCAGGTTCATCATATGCCACAAATACAGTACTATGCAGGTTCATCATATGCCACAAATACTGCATCAAATGTCACAAACACAGCATATGCAGGTTCATCAAATGTCACAAATACAGCACTATGCAGGCTCATCAAAGGTCACAAACACAGTACTATGCAGGTTCATCAAATGCCACAAATGCTGCATCAAATGTCACAACCGACAGTACTATGCAGGCCTCTCAAATGTCATATCACATGGTCGTCATCTCCTCTTCACAGCATTTCACTTACTAAAACTAGTGACTTTATTTGACCAGAAGATATTTTCTGCTGATTTCAAACTCTTGCGGGTGGTGTGTGTCCTTTCCTTTGTAAAATGATGTGTTAAACCATATCTCATACTCATACAGAGGCAAACATGTATGAAAAATAAAGTAAGCTGGTTAAAAAAAATCATTTCTAAGTTCCATTTCACACACACACACACACACACACACACACACACACACACACACACACACACACACACACCACACGCGCGCGCGCGCGCGCGCACGCACGCACGCACGCACGCACGCACGCACGCACGCACGCACGCACGCACTCACGCATGCACGCACACACGCACGCACGCACGCTCACACACACACACACACACACACACACACACACACACACACACACACACACACACACACACACACACACACACACACACACACACACACACACACACTTC
Source organism: Conus ventricosus (assembly GCA_018398815.1). Classification (NCBI taxonomy): domain Eukaryota; kingdom Metazoa; phylum Mollusca; class Gastropoda; order Neogastropoda; family Conidae; genus Conus; species Conus ventricosus. The sequence continues at coordinate 66,416,239 of CM031615.1, forward strand.
ATGTCTGGCTCCAAGAACACCCGACCAAAATTCGTTACTATTTTTCAAAAATAATTAAATTCAGGAATACAATTGAAAACCAAAACTTCAACAGCTGTTGATGACGTTCAACTTAGTGAAGGAACCATTGACAAATCGATCTTGATGGCCACGGCGACCAGTTAACAGGAAAAAGAAAACATGAAAATAAATCCCTAAATGCAACTAGACCTTAAAAGGCAATTAAACAAGTAGAACATCGCTGAAGAAAATGATTCCAAATTCCTCTTGTTCGGTGATCAATGACAAAAAAACAAAAACAAAGAAACAAACATACAAACAAACAGGCTGCTACAGTTACTTGAAAATTTGTTTACAGATGGCAAATGCCACCGTTCAATGTACACTTTGTTTTTGGGGACCAGTCAATTATTTACATGCAGCCATCAAATTTAGTTGCTGCTATGTTTTTAAAGGAAATTAAGTGACGTCTTATCTGAAGCTAAGACTAGACACTCAATGTCAGCACCAGCATAGCATATCATAAGCACAAACATCAAAAGCAGGCTCCATAAAACTTAGCCAGCTGTCTGAACAAGAAAGGCAAACAATTCCAAACATTCTGAAACCAAAGACCTCTTTTCAAAGAGATAATATGGCAGCATGGGTCTGCCATCGAACCTGCTGATGCACGTTCGAATTCACATACACGACTGATGATGTTTAAACATGAGACTATCGTTCTAAAATATGTCATGTATGACACATATATTGAAGAAGAAAATAAACGAACGCGGGGGTGCTGAATGTCAACATTACAACAAAAAACAAACAATATGCTCATATTTTTTTTACGTTTAGCAGGAATTATTCTTTCTTCACTAATTCGTCTTTCTAAAAACATTTATTATAACATCATCATAAGATGAGGTGATACAAGGACAGCACGTGCAGCATTTGTATGGTGTCTGACATCAGTAACATGACAGGGTGAACATGTCCGTCACGATCTCAAAATCCGAAACGGAAGAAATATCTCTCCATGTTTTAGTGTCATAGCCTGCACCTTCTATGTTCTAAAAAGCAACGCTTCGACAGATGAGTTGAATTCATCTTTGTTCGCTCTTACAAGTTCTTGGTGTCAATCACCCTCTCACATCCAGTCAGACTGGTGTGTGTGTGTGTGTGTGTGTGTGTGTGTGTGTGTGTGTGTGTGTGTGTGCGTGCGTGCGTGCGTGCGTGCGTGCGTGCGTGCGTGCGTGCGTGCGTGCGTGCGTGCGTGCGTGCGTGCGTGCGTGCGTGCGTGCGTGCATGCGTGTGTGTGTCCTCATCCTTGTAGCATCACAAAGCAATATGTGCCAGATATTTTTGGGTATGACGTCTCACAAAATGCTCTTTATCATGATCATCTTCATGATCAACATCATGATCTTCATCATCATCATCATTATCATTATCCTGATTAGTTTTATTACAACTATCATCGTCGTGATCATCATCACCATCATCATTATTATCATTATCATGTTATTATTATTGTTATCATTAAATTATCATTATTATTATTATTATTATTATTATTATTATTATTATTATTATTATTATTATTATATTATTATTGTAGTTGTTAGAATTCCATCATTGTATTAAGTTTCGCATCTTTGAATAATAGATCTGCCTCAAACTTTTTTTCTTTTCTTATTTTTTTTTAGTTTGATTTTTGTATATAGTACCAAGTCTACCCTAAAAAATAAACAAGCTTGTCAAAAATATAGTTGAAAGTAAGGTAAACAGAATAAGAATTCAGGCGAAAGTAAATCACGTATCAAAACAAAAAAGTAACATGGCGAGTGATAACCGTTCAAAGTGTTATTTTGTACATTGACATTATTTGTCACCTGGAAATCACTAATCAGGCCTTGAAAGAATCAAAGAGCTATTTGTAAATTTTATGTTATGTTCCAGTTGAAAATGACTCATCAACGTTTGAAATGATGCCTGGACAATATTTGTCAGTTGCTTGAATGGTGCTCTGAAAGGTTTTATTACTCATTTGACCCCATCCCCACCACAACTCTTTTCCCCTCCCATTTCTTTCTCTGCTCCTTCTTCTCCCAGACCCTCCCTCGTCCTCCAACCTCCACTTCTGTACCCCACCACCACCGCATCACATACCAGCATTGATTTGCTGTCTAAGTGTCAGCGGTCAGCTCTGACTGGTGAACTTTTTCTGTCCCGGCAAAACCATCCCACTCGCAATGTAGAAGGCATGTACAACAGAGGGTACCAGACCGCGAGTGGTTTAAACTGTATCAAGCAAAGAAGCGACCAACGATCGAACGAACCAAAGAATACACTATCAAAGAAGAGAATAAGAATCATCCATAAACGAATGAATCAACGGATGAATGAAGGAGTGAACAAGTGAATGCATGAACTGGAATTAATCATGTTATGTATACAGGCGAAGGAGGGAGATACCTCTTCCTCAGTAAAGTTATCGACTTCACCTTTGGTGTGTCTTCTGCATCTGTTTTGGAATTGTCACATGAACACGTGCTTTCTGGAGTAGTCTTGAAAGATGAACTACCAATTCGTGTGAAACATGTGAACGCTTAATATTCTCCCGATTTGTTTATTATTGCAGATGGTGTCACTACTGGCGGAATTCTAGAGCCTAGAGTTTTGTCATCAACATGTTACATTTACAAGTGAAGGTGAAATGAACCTTAATAAACTTCTGTTACTGTCTTCATCAGTCAGCTGAAAAAAAAAAACAATTATGCAGTGGAATGCTATGGTAATGTGATAAAGGGGAGAAAAACAGCTTGTTGGCTTTATACACTGGCTTCGATATTTATGTTTGTTTGAATAATCAAAAAGTAGCGGCGACAGCGGCAGCAGCAACAAACATGAAGAATGAGAGGCGGGAGGCGGAGGAGAGAAGAGCGGAGGGGGCGGGGGGAAGGGGGATAACCAAATGGTCACAAAAAAACAAAATGTATTACAGTGATATATTTTCTCTGGCAACTCGTCTTATTCAGTTCTATGTTTGTTGTAATCCTTTCGTTGTAGTTGTTGTAACTTTACTTTTCGTATTGGAAAACAATGACATCAGAATAAAAACATACGATACTAGTTCCGTAATGTTGACTGGGCACATGACAAGCCGGCACTTCCAAGGCAGCGCATTACATTTGATGAAGTAGCTTTTTTTTTTTTTTTTTTTTACATCAGTCTATCTCTCTGTCTGTCTCTGTGTCTGTCTTTGTGTCTGTCTGTCTGTCTGTCTGTCTGTCTGTCTGTCTCTCTCTCTCTCTCTCTCTCTCTCTCTCTCTCTCTCTTCTCTCTCTCTCTTCTGTTGTCTCCTTCCCTCCTCGTCTTCTCCCCTTCTCTACTCTATGTTACTCCCACCCACCCCCCTTTTTTTTCTTCGTTTGTTTTGTTTTGTCTTAATTATCACTGTGGTAGTACCAGGATCCTGATTTATGTGTTACTGAATCAGTACTGTTCCTACTGTTTGTCCCCAGCTATCAGTGTGGTTTCGTGACTTTCCTAATGCCTCATGTGTGTGTGATGTAGCATGTGTACTGCATAAACGATCTGTGAACGAGACTTACAGAAAGTCTGCTGATGTGATAATGGCCTGGAATCGCTAAGCATCCGCCGTGCTGAACGGTCTCACGCCACACCGAATGACAGCTGGATTCTTTGACCAACGCTTCCTCCGGCAATGTTCGGTACAACGGTATGCTGTTACCAATGATCGCTCTTTATCGTCCGTCCGTCTGTTATTTATCGTCGTCGGTCCACTACTTTCGAGGTCTTGGAAATGGCCGTGAGTGTCAAGCCTGCCTTCCCTGACGTGAAGACCATTCCTGACACACCCAGCAGTCTTGGAGATGGGCAAGGTACAGTGGTAGGTGCTCAACACACTGGACATCTATGGAGGATCTACCCTACCGTTATGGATGCAAGACCTCAGTTCCTAGTTCAAGGCCTTCGCTTAAGAACTACTCTACAGCAAGGTTGTGAGACTAACACTTTCATCCTAAGACAGGATTTAGGAGAGGGAAAGAACCTTCGACGAAAGCCTTTGTTGGAATATATTTCCATTTTAGCTTAGCTTAGCTTAGCTTAGATGCTCCTGCGTCTTGCAACGCATGAGGCAGTCAAGGCGCTCCACTGTCAGTTTGCTGGTGTCACTCCATCCTCTGTCAACGAGTCTGAGGTCTCTCTCCACTGTCTGTCGCCAGCTACGGCGGCAGATGGCAAAACAGAGCACGCTCTGGTGAAAGCTGATTGCGAGCTCCCTACAGCCACAAAATGTGAAGGAGCCCAGCGACAGTGATGATAAGCTAACCAGTTTCTTACAGGACGGAGATTTGTGTTCATTGCAGTCCCGCCCGACCCCCTTGAAAGAAAAAAAAGTACCCACCAGAGTCAGCTTGCTAACGGCTAAACTGTGTCACAAGGAGCAAAAGCTGATAAAAAAAATTAAAAAAACCAAGATGCAAAGCTTATGAACGTACTCCCAGTTTATCTTGAATACGCGCGAGATATTCCATAAAGAGAAAAAACCGTTTTGGGCCTTTCTAGCCGTTAGTAATGGCTATTCTGGTAAACATCGGTCATCATCCGTGACCCATAATGAACACACTTACAAATTTTCAAAAAGATCGGCAAGTACTTTCTGAGATTTTCCATAAAGAAGAAAACCGTTTGGGGCCGTTATATCCGTTAGTAACGGCTGTAACAGTAAAACAAAACATCGGGCATCATCCGTGACCCATAATGAACATACCTACATATTTTCAGAAAAATCGGCCAAGTACTTTTTGAGATATTCCATAAAGAAGAAAAACCGTTATGGGCCGTTATAGCCGTTAGTAACGGATATAACGGTAAAATAAACATCGAACATCATACGTGAACCATAATGAACATACCTACAAATTTTCAGAAAGATCGGCCCAGTAGTTTTGTCTGGAGCGAGTGGAACACATTTTGACCACGGACGGACAGACAGCCAGCCAGCCAGACATACACACACACACACACACAGAGAGAGAGAGAGAGAGAGAGAGAGAGAGAGAGAGAGAGAGAGGAGAGAGAGGAGAGAGAGAGAGAGAGAGAGAGAGAGAGCATTTCTTCGTTCCCATTGTAAAGTACTCCCTGTTCTATAAGAACTGAGAATTCTAAAAGATCAGTTGTGTGCTGCGAGAAGGCAGGTCACAAGGGAGGACACTCAGCATGCTCCCTTTCTCTGGAACAGCAGGCGACAGAGGGGGGTGATGAAGTACACCCTGAACGGAGGAGAGTGAGGGTCGGAGAAAGGAAAGTGAAGGTGAGAGGGGGAAAGTGAGGGTGAAATGGAGGAGAGGGAGGGTGAAAGGAAGATGGCAGAGAGCAAAGTGAGCAGTGGGGGAAAGAAGGGGAGAGAACAAAACAGAGCAGAGGACGACCCGCTACACGGCAGGCAACTCTGAACACCTCCTTGAGTTGATAGTCCAGTCAAGGAACGGTTTTTCATAAGGAAAAAATTGCAACAGTTTTGAACCTCTTGCATTCGGTTCTATAAATCATCAGTAACATCATATCCAAAATCGAGAAAAATCGAGCCCCGGGAAATTTGTAAAAATTAAAATAAACATTTATTCTTTTGAAAAAGACGAGAGTTTTAGCGCCAGTAGTAAGCCGTACAATTTCAGCGCGCTGATCTCCCGCCGTGGTAACATTCGCGAGTGCCGGCTACGCAACAAACTGCACTTGCTTTGGCAGTACAATGGAGGAAGAGTCGTCTGCTACCACGCTTTAGGTATGTAAAAGTGGTACTTTGGTGAATATACCCCAAAAAACAAGTGCATGTGATTGAATTGATGCAAAGTTAAGCAGTGACAAAAGTAACATGAACGAAAAAGAGGAAGCATTAGTACTGGTATTTTTTGGCTGAGGCAATAATTTTGTATGGTTAACTCTTCTAGTCAATAATTGATAATGTGTTATGAGCGACTTTTATTTGGCAAACGTGTGTGTGTGTATGTGTGTGTGTGTGTGTGTGTGTGTGTGTGTGTGTGTAGTGTGTGTGTGTGTGTGTGCGTTGGCTCCGTGATCTTAGTCGCGGCATTTGTCTGGGACAGAAGAGAGATGAATGTG
>CM031615.1:66423373-66435918 GCA_018398815.1 Conus ventricosus
AACAAAAAAACTCATATGAAATCGATAAGAAACAAAAAGTGTGTTTTTAACAAAATTTGGTTTAGTGCCCTCGTTGATTTTTGTAATTAAACGTCCATGTAGAAGCGCTAAAATGTATCTTCATAGCAACGGATTGTATCAGTAGAAAACCAAAGAAGTTGTTACTGGACATAGCTTTCTTTTCCTCATGGTCGGAAAACACATTGCTGTGCAGACTCGCTTCATGTCACAACATACAGGATTGTGCAGGTTCGTCAAATGTTATATCACAGTATTGTGATACGAATTGTATCAGAAAAAAAAAAGGTATTACGGGGTATAGTTTCTCTTTCTTACTGTCGCGACACACACTGCTGTGCACACTCGCCAAATGTCTTACCACAGCATACAGCTATGCAAATTCGCCAAATGCCGTACATGCTTGTCAAATGTCACAACACACGGTACTGTACAGGTTCGTCAGATATCACAACACAGAGTTCTATACTATGCAGGCTCGTCAAATGTCACAACACACAGTACTATATACTATGCAGGCTCGTCAAATGTCACAACACACAGTACTATATACTATGCAGGCTCGTCAAATGTCACAACTCACAGTACTATATACCATGCAGGCTCGTCAAATGTCACGACACAGCACTGTGCAGATTGGTCAAATGTCACAACTCACAGTACTACGGGGGTTTGTATTGCAGTACTATGCAGGCTCATCAAATGCCACACACACAGCACTATGCAGGCTCATCAAAGGTCACAAATACAGTACATGCAGGCTCATCAAATGCCACAAAATACAGCACTATGCAGGCTCATCAAAGGTCACAAACACAGCACTATGCAGGTTCATCAAAGGTCACAAACACAGCACTATGCAGGTGCATCAAATGCCACAAATACAGTACTATGCAGGCTCATCAAATGCCACAAATACAGCACTATGCAGGCTCATCAAATGCCACAACCGACAGTACTATGCAGGCTCATCAAATGCCACAAATACAGCACCATGCAGGCACATCAAATGCCACAACCGACAGTACTATGAAGGCTCATCAAATGTCACAAACACAGCACAATGCAGGTTCATCAAATACCACAAATACTGCATCAAATGTCCACAACCGACAGTAACTATGCAGGTTCATCAAATGTCACAAACACAGTACTATGCAGGTTCATCAAATGCCACAAATACTGCATCAAATGTCACAAACACAGCACTATGCAGGTTCATCAAATGCCACAAATACTGCATCAAATGTCACAAACACAGTACTATGCAGGTTCATCATATGCCACAAATACTGCATCAAATGTCACAAACACAGCACTATGCAGGTTCATCAAATGCCACAAATACTGCATCAAATGTCACAAACACAGCACTATGCAGGCTCATCAAAGGTCACAAACACAGCACTATGCAGGCTCATCAAAGGTCACAAACACAGCACTATGCAGGGCTCATCAAAGGTCACAAACACAGCACTATGCAGGCTCATCAAAGGTCACAAACACAGCACTATGCAGGTTCATCAAATGCCACAAATACTGCATCAAATGTCACAAACACAGCACTATGCAGGCTTATCAAAGGTCACAAACACAGCACTATGCAGGCTCATCAAAGGTCACAAACACCGTAACTCTGCAGGTTCATCAAATGTCACAAACACAGCACTATGCAGGCTCATCAAAGGTCACAAAACACAGCACTATGCAGGCTCATCTATGCCACAAATACAGCACTATGCAGGCACATCAAATGCCACAATACTGCATCAAATGTCACAACCGACAGTACTATGCAGGCTCATCAAATGTCACAACCGACAGTACTATGCAGGCTCATCAAAGGTCACAAACACAGTACTATGCAGGTTCATCAAATGCCGCAAATACAGTACTATGCAGGTTCATCAAATGCCGCAAATACAGTACTATGCAGGCTCATCAAATGCCACAAATACTGTACTATGCAGGCTCATCAAAGGTCACAAATACAGCACTATGCAGGTTCATCAAATGCCACAAATACAGCACTATGCAGGTTCATCAAATGCCGCAAATACAGTACTATGCAGGTTCATCAAAGGTCACAAATACAGCACTATGCAGGTTCATCAAATGCCGCAAATACAGCACTATGCAGGTTCATCAAATGCGGCAAATACAGCACTATGCAGGTTCATCAAATGCCACAAATACAGCACTATGCAGGGTTCATCAAATGTCACAAACACAGTACTATGCAGGTTCATCAAATGTCACAAATACAGCACTATGCAGGTTCATCAAATGTCACAAATACAGCACTATGCAGGTTCATCAAATGTCACAAACACAGCACTATGCAGGTTCATCATATTGCCACAAATACAGTTACATGCAGGTTCATCATATGCCACAAATACTGCATCAAATGTCACAAACACAGCACTATGCAGGTTCATCAAATGTCACAAATACAGCACTATGCAGGCTCATCAAAGGTCACAAACACAGTACTATGCAGGTTCATCAAATGCCACAAATGCTGCATCAAATGTCACAACCGACAGTACTATGCAGGCCTCTCAAATGTCATATCACATGGTCGTCATCTCCTCTTCACAGCATTCACTACTAAAACTAGTGACTTTATTTGACCAGAAGATATTTTCTGTGATTTCAAACTCTTGCGGGTGGTGTGTGTCCTTTCCTTTGTAAAATGATGTGTTAAACCATATCTCATACTCATACAGAGGCAAACATGTATGAAAAATAAAGTAAGCTGGTTAAAAAAATCATTTCTAAGTTCCATTTCACACACACACACACACACACACACACACACACACCACACACACACCACACACACACACACACACACGCGCGCGCGCGGCGCGCGCACGCACGCACGCACGCACGCACGCACGCACGCACGCACGCACGCACGCACTCACGCAGCACGCACACACGCACGCACGCACGCTCACAACACACACACACACACACACACACACACACACACACACACACACACACACACACACACACACACCACACACACACACACACACACACACACACTTCATGTCTGGCTCCAAGAACACCCCGACCAAAATTCGTTACATATTTTCAAAAATAATTAAATTCAGGAATACAATTGAAAACCAAAACTTCAACAGCTGTTGATGACGTTCAACTTAGTGAAGGAACCATTGACAAATCGATCTTGATGGCCACGGCGACCAGTTAACAGGAAAAAGAAAACATGAAAATAAATCCCTAAATGCAACTAGACCTTAAAAAGGCAATTAAACAAGTAGAACATCGCTGAAGAAAATGATTCCAAATTCCTCTTGTTCGGTGATCAATGACAAAAAAACAAAAACAAAGAAACAAACATACAAACAAACAGGCTGCTACAGTTACTTGAAAATTTGTTTACAGATGGCAAATGCCACCGTTCAATGTACACTTTGTTTTTGGGGACCAGTCAATTATTTACATGCAGCCATCAAATTTAGTTGCTGCTATGTTTTTAAAGGAAATTAAGTGACGTCTTATCTGAAGCTAAGACTAGACACTCAATGTCAGCACCAGCATAGCATATCATAAGCACAAACATCAAAAGCAGGCTCCATAAAACTTAGCCAGCTGTCTGAACAAGAAAGGCAAACAATTCCAAACATTCTGAAACCAAAGACCTCTTTTCAAAGAGATATATGGCAGCATGGGTCTGCCATCGAACCTGCTGATGCACGTTCGAATTCACATACACGACTGATGATGTTTAAACATGAGACTATCGTTCTAAAATATGTCATGTATGACACATATATTGAAGAAGAAATATAACGAACGCGGGGTGCTGAATGTCAACATTACAACAAAAAACAAACAATATGCTCATATTTTTTTTACGTTTAGCAGGAATTATTCTTTCTTCACTAATTCGTCTTTCTAAAAACATTTATTATAACATCATCATAAGATGAGGTGATACAAGGACAGCACGTGCAGCATTTGTATGGTGTCTGACATCAGTAACATGACAGGGTGAACATGTCCGTCACGATCTCAAAATCCGAAACGGAAGAAATATCTCTCCATGTTTTAGTGTCATAGCCTGCACCTTCTATGTTCTAAAAAGCAACGCTTCGACAGATGAGTTGAATTCATCTTTGTTCGCTCTTACAAGTTCTTGGTGTCAATCACCCTCTCACATCCAGTCAGACTGGTGGTGTGTGTGTGTGTGGTGTGTGTGTGTGTGTGTGTGTGTGTGTGTGTGCGTGCGTGCGTGCGTGCGTGCGTGCGTGCGTGCGTGCGTGCGTGCGTGCGTGCGTGCGTGCGTGCGTGCGTGCGTGCGTGCGTGCGTGCATGCGTGTGTGTGTCCTCATCCTTGTAGCATCACAAAGCAATATGTGCCAGATTTTTTGGGTATGACGTCTCACAAAATGCTCTTTATCATGATCATCTTCATGATCAACATCATGATCTTCATCATCATCATCATTATCATTATCCTGATTAGTTTTATTACAACTATCATCGTCGTGATCATCATCACCATCATCATTATTATCATTATCATGTTATTATTATTGTTATCATTAAATTATCATTATTATTATTATTATTATTATTATTATTATTATTATTATTATTATTATTATTATTATTATTATTGTAGTTGTTAGAATTCCATCATTGTATTAAGTTCGCATCTTTGAATAATAGATCTGCCTCAAACTTTTTTTCTTTCTTATTTTTTTTTAGTTTGATTTTTGTATATAGTACCAAGTCTACCCTAAAAAATAAACAAGCTTGTCAAAAATATAGTTGAAAGTAAGGTAAACAGAATAAGAATTCAGGCGAAAGTAAATCACGTATCAAAACAAAAAGTAACATGGCGAGTGATAACCCGTTCAAAGTGTTATTTTGTACATTGACATTATTTGTCACCTGGAAATCACTAATCAGGCCTTGAAAGAATCAAAGAGCTATTTGTAAATTTTATGTTATGTTCCAGTTGAAAATGACTCATCAACGTTTGAAATGATGCCTGGACAATATTTGTCAGTTGCTTGAATGGTGCTCTGAAAGGTTTTATTACTCATTTGACCCCATCCCCACCCACAACTCTTTTCCCCTCCCATTTCTTTCTCTGCTCCTTCTTCTCCCAGACCCTCCCTCGTCCTCCAACCTCCACTTCTGTACCCCACCACCACCGCATCACATACCAGCATTGATTTGCTGTCTAAGTGTCAGCGGTCAGCTCTGACTGGTGAACGTTTCTGTCCCGGCAAAACCATCCCACTCGCAATGTAGAAGGCATGTACAACAGAGGTACCAGACCGCGAGTGGTTAAACTGTATCAAGCAAAGAAGCGACCAACGATCGAACGAACCAAAGAATACACTATCAAAGAGAGAATAAGAATCATCCATAAACGAATGAATCAACGGATGAATGAAGGAGTGAACAAGTGAATGCATGAACTGGAATTAATCATGTTATGTATACAGGCGAAGGAGGGAGATACCTCTTCCACAGTAAAGTTATCGACTTCACCTTTGGTGTGTCTTCTGCATCTGTTTTGGAATTGTCACATGAACACGTGCTTTCTGGAGTAGTCTTGAAAGATGAACTACCAATTCGTGTGAAACATGTGAACGCTTAATATTCTCCCGATTTGTTTATTATTGCAGATGGTGTCACTACTGGCGGAATTCTAGAGCCTAGAGTTTTGTCATCAACATGTTACATTTACAAGTGAAGGTGAAATGAACCTTAATAAACCTTCTGTTACTGTCTTCATCAGTCAGCTGAAAAAAAAAAAACAATTATGCAGTGGAATGCTATGGTAATGTGATAAAGGGGAGAAAAACAGCTTGTTGGCTTTATCAACACTGGCTTCGATATTTATGTTGTTTGAATAATCAAAACAGTAGCGGCGACAGCGGCAGCAGCAACAAACATGAAGAATGAGAGGCGGGAGGCGGAGGAGAGAAGAGCGGAGGGGGCGGGGGGAAGGGGGATAACCAAATGGTCACAAAAAACAAAATGTATTACAGTGATATATTTTCTCTGGCAACTCGTCTTATTCAGTTCTATGTTTGTTGTAATCCTTTCGTTGTAGTTGTTGTAACTTTACTTTTCGTATTGGAAAACAATGACATCAGAATGAAACATACGATACTAGTTCCGTAATGTTGACTGGGCACATGACAAGCCGGCACTTCCAAGGCAGCGCATTACATTTGATGAAGTAGCTTTTTTTTTTTTTTTTTTTTTACATCAGTCTATCTCTCTGTCTGTCTCTGTGTCTGTCTTTGTGTCTGTCTGTCTGTCTGTCTGTCTGTCTGTCTGTCTCTCTCTCTCTCTCTCTCTCTCTCTCTCTCTCTCTCCTCTCTCTCTCTCTTCTGTTGTCTCCTTCCCTCCTCCGTCTTCCCCCCTTCTCTACTCTATGTTACTCCCACCCACCCCCTTTTTTTTCTTCGTTTGTTTTGTTTTGTCTTAATTATCACTGTGGTAGTACCAGGATCCTGATTTATGTGTTACTGAATCAGTACTGTTCCTACTGTTTGTCCCCAGCTATCAGTGTGGTTTCGTGACTTTCCTAATGCCTCATGTGTGTGTGATGTAGCATGTGTACTGCATAAACGATCTGTGAACGAGACTTACAGAAAGTCTGCTGATGTGATAATGGCCTGGAATCGCTAAGCATCCGCCGTGCTGACGGTCTCACGCCACACCGAATGACAGCTGGATTCTTTGACCAACGCTTCCTCCGGCAATGTTCGGTACAACGGTATGCTGTTACCAATGATCGCTCTTTATCGTCCGTCCGTCTGTTATTTATCGTCGTCGGTCACTACTTTCGAGGTCTTGGAAATGGCCGTGAGTGTCAAGCTGCCTTCCCTGACGTGAAGACCATTCCTGAAAACACCCAGCAGTCTTGGAGAGGGGCAAGGTACAGTGGTGGGTGCTCAACACACTGGACATCTATGGAGGATCTACCCTACCGTTATGGATGCAAGACCTCAGTTCCTAGTTTCAAGGCCTTCGCTTAAGAACTACTCTACAGCAAGGTTGTGAGACTAACATTTCATCTAAGACAGGATTTAGGAGAGGGAAAGAACCTTCGACGAAAGCCTTTGTTGGAATATATTTCCATTTTAGCTTAGCTTAGCTTAGCTTAGATGCTCCTGCGTCTTGCAACGCATGAGGCAGTCAAGGCGCTCCACTGTCAGTTTGCTGGTGTCACTCCATCCTCTGTCAACGAGTCTGAGGTCTCTCTCCACTGTCTGTCGCCAGCTACGGCGGCAGATGGCAAAACAGAGCACGCTCTGGTGAAAGCTGATTGCGAGCTCCCTACAGCCACAAAATGTGAAGGAGCCCAGCGACAGTGATGATAAGCTAACCATTTTCTTACAGGACGGAGATTTGTGTTCATTGCAGTCCCGCCCGACCCCCTTGAAAGAAAAAAAAAAGTACCCACCAGAGTCAGCTTGCTAACGGCTAAACTGTTCACAAGGAGCAAAAGCTGATAAAAAAAATTAAAAAAACCAAGATGCAAAGCTTTATGAACGTACTCCCAGTTTATCTTGAATACGCGCGAGATATTCCATAAAGAGAAAAAACCGTTTTGGGCCTTTCTAGCCGTTAGTAATGGCTATTCTGGTAAACATCGGTCATCATCCGTGACCCATAATGAACCACTTAACAAATTTTCAAAAAGATCGGCCAAGTACTTTCTGAGATTTTCCATAAAGAAGAAAACCGTTTGGGGCCGTTATATCCGTTATAACGGCTGTAACAGTAAAACAAAACATCGGGCATCATCCGTGACCCATAATGAACATACCTACATTATTTTCAGAAAAATCGGCCAAGTACTTTTTGAGATATTCCATAAAGAAGAAAAACCGTTATGGGCCGTTATAGCCGTTAGTAACGGATATAACGGTAAAATAAACATCGAACATCATACGTGAACCATAATGAACATACCTACAAATTTTCAGAAAGATCGGCCCAGTAGTTTTGTCTGGAGCGAGTGGAACACATTTTGACCACGGACGGACAGACAGCCAGCCAGCCAGACATAACCCCACACACACACACACAGAGAGAGAGAGAGTGAGAGAGGAGAAGAGAGAGAGAGGAGAGAGAGAGAGAGAGAGAGAGAGAGAGAGAGAGCATTTCTTCGTTCCCATTGTAAAGTACTCCCTGTTCTATAAGAACTGAGAATTCTAAAAAATCAGTTGTGTGCTGCGAGAAGGCAGGTCACAAGGGAGGACACTCAGCATGCTCCCTTTCTCTGGAACAGCAGGCGACAGAGGGGGGTGATGAAGTACACCATGAACGAGAGGAGAGTGAGGGTCGGAGAAAGGAAAGTGAAGGTGAGGGGGGAAAGTGAGGTTGAAATGGAGGAGAGGGAGGGTGAAAGGAAGATGGCAGAGAGCAAAGTGAGCATGGGGGAAAGAAGGGAGAGAAACAAAACAGAGCAGAGGACCGACCCGCTACACGGCAGGCAACTCTGAACACCTCCTTAGAGTTGATAGTCCAGTCAAGGAACGGTTTTTCATAAGGAAAAAATTGCAACAGTTTTGAAACCTCTTGCATTCGGTTCTTAAAATCATCAGTAACATCATATCCAAAATCGAGAAAAATCGAGCCCCGGGAAAATTTGTAAAAATTAAATAAACAATTTATTCTTTTGAAAAAGACGAGAGTTTTAGCGCCAGTAGTAAGCCGTACAATTTCAGCGCGCTGATCTCCCGCCGTGGTACACATTCGCGAGTGCCGGCTACGCAACAACTGCACTTGCTTTGGCACGTACAATGGAGGAAGAGTCGTCTGCTACCCACGCTTTAGGTATGTAAAAGTGGTACTTTGGTGAATATACCCCCAAAAAACAAGTGCATGTGATTGAATTTGATGCAAAGTTAAGCAGTGACAAAAAGTAACATGAACGAAAAAGAGGAAGCATTAGTACTGGGTATTTTTTTGGGTGAGGCAATAATTTTGTATGGTTAACTCTTCTAGTCAATATTGATAATGTGTTATGAGCGACTTTTATTTGGCAGCGTGTGTGTGTGTAGTTGTGTGTGTGTGTGTGTGTTGTGTGTGTGTGTGTGTGGTGTGTGTGTGTGTGTGTGCGTGCGTGCGTCCGTGCATGCTTACGTGCGCGCGCATTTGTCTGGGACAGAGAGAGAGATTTAATGTGGCCTTCGTGCAAAAGATGATCCAACTGTAACTGGTTCTTTTTTTTTTTTTTTAATCTTTGTTATCATAAATAATCGGGATTTGATTGTGTGTGTGTGTGTGTGTGTGTGTGTGTGTGTGTGTGTGTGTGTGTATGTGTGTGTGTGTGTGTGTGTGTGTGTGTGTGTGTGTGTGTGTGTGTGTGTGAAAACAGTTATTTCTCATACATCTAAATTGATGAAGTACGTTTTATAGATGTAGTCTACTTGCTAAAACTGACAGCTGTTAGAGGAAAAATTCTGATATTCCAGTATTAAGGGTATCAATAAGGTGTTTTTTTCATGTAATGACAGAGTAGTCCACACAAATATTGTCCTCTAATTTTTATTCCGTCTGTCTCTTTTTCATTTGTAGACTAGGATGAATCCTGCACTTTATGTGGAAAACTACTGCATGATGGTTATAACACAGTACAATGTATCCAATCAGAAAAGGGGCTACAGGGCTTCGGAAGGCATGTGCCAAGAGACAAGATCCCTACACATTTTAATGTCGGACAAAAACTTCACCAGAAATGTCGACGTGACTATACAAACGAAAATGCAATCAAACGTGACCTAAAGCGAAAAGGATGTTCTGCAGAACAATCAGCCATGTGTTCGCCCACCAAATTGCGCAGCACTTTTGACAAGCCATTTGACTATCAGACAGATTGCTTCTTTGTGGGCAACCAGCAAAATATGACAAACATAGGAACAGCAATCCAGAAGTTTTTGCAATTCGTTCTTTTGGCTGTGAAAAAAGCTTCCTTGATAAATGTCTTGAAAGGGGTGACAAATGGGCACAGACTGTAAGAAGTCGAATAGAATCTGTTCATGATTTACATGCAGCAGATGCAGTATATCATCAGCAATGCAGTGTTAATTTTAGAACAAACAAAAACATCCCCAGCACATTCGTTAGTGACAAACCAACGAACCAACAAAGAAGGGGAGACCAGTTGATGAAGAACAAACAGCAGCCTTCTTGAAAGTGACAGAGTTTTTTGAGGAAAACGATGATGAACAACTCACACTCACAGATCTCCGACACAAATGTTACAATTTCTTCAAGAAGCAGGAAGCAAAAAAGTGCCTTACACAGAAAAACATATGCGGCAAAAGCTAGATAATCATTTTGGAGAAACCATTATTTTCACAAGCATTAGAGGGAAAGCAAACGTTGTAACTTTCAGATCAACTGCTGAGAAAATTCTCAAGGACTTTTCCAAAGAAATAGAGAAAGATAGTGAAAGAGAAAAACTTCGTATAAATCAAACAGGCTGCACTACTCCTTCTCTCGGACATCAAGGCTATGGACACATCAAAAGAGGACTAATCCAGCAAATTCTGATGTTGCTAACCTGGACAAAAACTTAGAATTCCTTCCCTCGTCCGTCACATTGCTCCTAAGTACTTTGTTCATGACAAAAAAGGTCACAAACTCAAGATTGCTTCAATTGGTCAGGCTCTGGTCCAAGCAGTAAGACCAAAAGTCTTGATGGCACCACTGCAGTTGGGTCTTGGAGTTGAGATTCATCACCTCTCTGGCTCAAGTATCTAGTTGACCATTTAGCAAAATGGGATTTTCTTCATCTTATTCTGAGGTCAAGAAATATGAACATCTGCTGCACTGACCCAAGGTATTGGCATACAAGGTGTGACTCCAGCAAGCTGTGTGCAATTTTAGCTGATAATGTAGATCACAACATCCAAACTCTAGATGGAACTGGAACATTCCAGGCATGGAATGATTGCTGCTGTCCCCCTGCCCTTAGAAGTGCAGGTCCATCAAACGAGATGTAACTGCAACAGCTGACTGGTTGAAAAACATCGGAAGAATTCCAGTCAACTATTAAGTTCGTCAAACTCTTTGTTGAAATTGGATTATGGTATTCTTCAAAGCACCACAACTCTGCCAATGCTTTATTGATCTTCTGTGGAAAATTTCGTGGCCTCTCGCTCTCCACGACCAGGCTGGTTCAGGAACCATGCAAGCTGTCTGTGATGGCCACTATCCAGGGCAAAGCTGCTTCACATTCCTGCCCATGATTGACAATGGACCCCACCGACATGAGCTGCGTGATTTACAACTCTGCACTTCTTGTCAGCATTGGCAAAGGAATACCATGTAACTCCTGTGGTCACATTGATCAGCCACTCGGTGGAAGGCCAGGATCATTGTTTCCAATGAAACAGATGACAGCCCACTTCGCTCCATTGTCCCTTCGACTGGGCGGCTTTCACACAGAGATGAGCTTCCTGGGTTCCATAGGACGTCGGATGGCAGGATCTGGCCTTCAGCAACTACTGGAAGTGGCATTTGCACCAAATGCATCATTCATATGCTGACAGGAAAGTCAGTGGCCAGAGCTGTTCGAGGGCATTTCATCGTGGATGCTGTTTTGAATGCCATTATTGCGTCCATGACTTTCAACTATTCCTGGAGAACATCGTAGAACTGTACAATGAGGAAGCAGAAGTTGATATTGGAGGCAATGAAGATCGAAGTTAGCTCTCCTATTGTATGATCAGGTCATGGACAAAAACCATTGAAGCTGAAACTTAGAAACCTACTCTGAACTACAGAGACTACAAGAAGAAATGGTTCAGACAAAAAATGAACTGAAAAAGAGTCGCACTTCTGGCCTTTGGCTACAATACATGGACATGGTTGACGTCCTTCGGCGTTTTTTGAGAGCTGAAAGAACAGGTAACTGGCTGCATCATCTTCAAGCACTGCAGGAAATGCTACCTTACCTGCAGCTACTGGCCATAACCTGTACACCAAGTCAGTGTACATCTACTTACAAGACATGCAACAGCTCCAGCAACAACACCCTGACGTTTTACAGGACTTCTTGAAAGGACATCATGTCATCAGAAGAGTGACCGTTATTGGGCTGGTTTATCTACTGACCTGGCGATTGAACAGCTCCTCATGAGGAGTGTCAAGTCTGTTGGTGGGCTGACTCGAGGGAGAGGCATGGATGAGTCACAGCGTGCACAGTGGCTTTTGTCAATGCCAGCATGTGCGATATGAACAGTGCCATGCAGGAAGTCACAGGATGAGTTTTCACACAGTGATCAGCATACAGACTCAACTGAGTCACGGAAGAGAAAGACGACAAAGACATGAGGGCTGTTCTTGGTTACCTTCTTCTACACAATCCGTTTTCTAGCTCTGATCCTGTCAAGCACAGACGAGACGAATAAAAACCACATCAACACAACTTACTCCAAGCGTTCTTACCCAGATTAAACTAGACTTTATAAAAATGTCACACAGCCCGTGTAAGCATT
>CM031615.1:66436018-66441018 GCA_018398815.1 Conus ventricosus
CTGCAAAACAGACTGCAGGTCAAGTTGTGTACATGCAGAAAGCATGGCCTGGATGCTCTCTGGCATGCGTGAATGCAAAGCTTGAGTTGTTATAACTCGCCGAACTTGAAGACGCAGGAGAGTCATTGGATGATATTGGTGCTAATTTGCCTGATCTTGGTGACCTTTCAAACTTCCTGAAGTAAAACCGGTTCATGGATGTGGTTCGGGGATGGAAAATTCTGATAGGTGAGTCGTGCATGTGCATGACAAAACCTAACATGTAACTGTTAAATGTTGACTGTGCATGAAGTGTAAATGAAATATTGACTGTGTTTATACTCACATATTCTAAAGCAAAATGAGAAAAGATTTGGCTAGATGTGTTCCGGGTTTTTGTTTTCCTCTTTTTGTTTTATTTTGGTTTTTCTTGTTTTTGTTTTTTTTATGATTTTATTCGGGAGGGGATTGGGGGGGGGGGGGGGGAGGGGAGGTAATCCTTAGCGTACGAATACCCCGTCCCCTCTCTCCACACACACACACACACACACACACACACACACACACACACACACACACACACACACACACACAAGAGAGAGAGAGAGAGAGAGAGAGAGAGAGAGAGAGAGAGAGAGAAAGTGATGACTGCGAGCGAAATACCATCATCAACACGGAAAAAAAATCAGTTTCTGACCAAAAGTGGGAACCATACACAAGCGACCGCCGACACGCAGCTGATGACAGAAATATCCGCCCGCGCAGACCACAGACAACGCGCTTCCTTTGCTTTTCGCCTCGTAGCTCGTTTCGATTGTGTGCCTAGTATGGCTAACAGGCGTCGCTGAAATGCTGATCTTAACAAAATTATATATCTTTTAATTATTTTTAATGCACTTTCCCGCAACTCTTTTTTTCTCGATTTTGGATATGTTGTTACTAAACATTTTTAGAATCGAACGCAGTTGTTTTTCAAACTGTTGCAATTAGTTCCTAACTTCGTTAATTTTACTCGTTCCGTGACCGGACTATGAGTAGCCTCCCTTGTAACCGCTCAGAGACACCCAGTCGAATTCGAGGGAGACCACCGTCCCCAGGAGCGGCAGGACAACCACAATGCCAAGGAGGACAGAGGGCGGTTTGTGTAACGCCGGATACAGACTGTCACGATGCCAGTGTGCGCCGCTCTTGTCTGCTAAGACAGGGCTGATCTGTACATGCCAACGTGGCTTTCACAATGGACAATAATGCTGGTCTATTTTTCTGATGGTTCGAGATGAAATCCCGTCTTCCACATACAGGATAAGAATGGTCGGACAAAAAGTTCTACGTAGTTTTAAATGAGCAAAGGGCGCATAGCTTCTCTCAACTGTAGGGATTAGAAAAATAACATCAAAAGATTGCAACTTTTGCATTACGTAAGAACTAAACGTTTCATGTTATTTGCTTACAACAAGCGCATAGAACTATTAATGATGTGTACGTATGAGAAAAAACAATTGGGAGGCAAAATATTTCATCATTGAAGTATACACAGAAGTAAGGAAGAAGAATTTTCAGTTGCAAAGAACTTCAGTGGAAAGGTAAAATTAGTAATAGCACAAAACACACTCTTAATTGTATCAGTCTTCTATGATACATGTAAATTTACTTTAGCAACCACTGATGCTCCAAACAGCGCTCTGTAAAAGTTGGCCCCTTCTTTCTTTTTTAGATACTTTCAATAAAAAAAAAATTCAACAACAATACCAATGAAAGGTTTACACTTTTTGTTTGGAGTCTTTAACTATGTTCTTGACTGCAAACTTAATATCGTATCGGGTAAGCCTCATCGTGGTACTGGAATACAGTAGTTTAACAATTCAACAAAAGAACTAAAACCTACTGTTAGTTGGAGAGTTTTTCACGTTGATCAAAAAGATTATACGTGGAACAGGAGCATCCCATATATAGCCCATCGCCGTGACTATGGTTTTAAGTCAGAAAGCGTGATAGAACATTGCGTATCGTGAGAACTTATGACTGATTCCGATTCCAATCATAAATCAGTGACCATCGAGTTGAATGAAACTACATCCGTAGGTGGTCCAGGATACTGGAAATTCAATAACAATTATCTTGAGTTTATTACGTTTGTACAAATAATGAACACCTTGCTTGACACACATCTTAACGATGATGATAAAAGCAGTTTGTGTGCTGTGGATAAATGGCAAATATGCATAGTTAATACTAGAAATTTTGGTGTCCAATTTAGAGACGAACTGTCATGTCAAAGGAAGAAGTACTCCAAGTAAGGTGATTTCTCAGATTTCAGACACAGAAAAAAGAGCTTGTGGAACATCCAGCTAGTGAGGAAACACCAACTACCTTTTCACAGTTATAACAGTTATAACAAAAATTAGAACTAGAGCAATAGAAGCACAGATACAACCCCAAATGAAACCGACTGAGGACCAGAAGTATTTCTTCATGCTAAAAAAGAGCTAGAGGGAAAAGAAAAGGTTACAAGATTAAAAGATTACGTACAGAATCTGGAGAAGAAAAAAATTCTGATAGAGCAGAAAGATATTTTAGAAGAGCTGATCTCGTTTTACACAAGTCTTCGCAATCAATCAACGGCTGCGGTCAGTATCCAAGAAGAGACATAAATTCTTAGAGGCTGAAAATGTCCCACGTTTAAATAAAAATGATGCTGTGTACCGTGAAGGACTAGTCACCGTAGAAGAAACAACAGACAAGTTAATAAAGTTAAGAAATGGTTCAGCTCTAGGCTGTGGTGGGATTACAAGTGGAAGTTTTAAAATACTTTTGTTGTAAGGTAGCCAAAGCGGTGACATACTTTAGTAAGTGAAATTGAAATTCAGGGCATTCATTTTGAATACGACAAAATGGCTAATGATATCGAAGGTTATTGGGTTCATCAAACCGATTAAATAAAAATGCTGATAAAAAAATGGAGTAACTTCGACCTGAACATTCAAGGTAAAGTTGTCGTTGCAAAAACTTTATTCGTTAGCCAGCCCATGTACAATTCTCAGCTGCCGACAATGCTTTGGTTATCAAACAGCAGAGCTGACCGCTCTGACAGTTGGACATCTTTTGAAATCATTTCATGAAACTTTATTTCAAATTTGAATACAGTTGGCCCTTGAATTATATCATCACTAGGTTCTGAACGTCGGAATAACCAGTTTATGAATATAGATACAAAATCCTTTTAGTCACACTGAATTGTTTTGTCCACTGTGGCAAAGAGTCACAAAACAAACAAACAAAAACCGAAATGTGTTTTGTCCACGAAATTGGGGTATGGCTTCCTTAATAGCGGGATAAAAAAAAAAAAACGGTCATACACACAAAACTCCACTCCCTTTATTCAGCAGATGGGATTAATACTTACCTGTCTATACAGGGAGTGTCCGCAAGAGTATCAGCCTGCGCACGTGAAGAAGAAGAGAAGAAGAGAAGAGGAGGAGGAAATGCGTTTTGTTTTTCGCTGTCCAGCGCCTAAAAGCATGAAAAATAGATCTCATTAAAGTCAAAACGTAGTCGATAGCTTCCGGTTTTAACATCTGTTTTCAAAGATGTATATTTACAGAGCTCATCACGGCCAAGGCTGATACATACGAATAGATTCTCTCTCTCTCTCTCTCTCTCTCTCTCTCTCTCTCTCTCTCTCTCTCCTCTCTCTCTCTCTCTCTCTCTCTCTCTCTCTCTCTCTCTCTCTTCAAATCCGATAAGGCCCATTTGATGAGCAGTTGTGGCAGATGACTGGAATTTATGAGTACGGGCGAACGAAGGGAAAACAGCCTGGTAACAGATTGCAAAAGAGACATTGCGTTCTTAGTCCTTCATCCTCAGTATGGTAAATGTGGCGAAAACCCCAGGCTGTAATGCTGACTATGTTTACGTTCCATGGCAGTCAAGTCTTCTTGTGATTAGTGTTAAGCCTTTCCTGTCGCTGTTTCTATCATCTTCTTTGTTCTTTCCACCGAATGCGTTTTGTTTATACTAACATTGGCATTTTTTTGCCCTTTTAAAATTCTCATCAGACTTGAAGGTTTTGTTGTTGTTGTTGTTTCTTAACTGGTTAACACATTTTCGTTGTGTTCCTTCTATGTTTAATAGTACGTTGTGTTAACCTTGCCTTTTGAATATAGCACTACAGATTCTTGCGGCTGCTCATCTTGTCCTGTCAGAGACGTTACACTAAAGCTTTTTAACCCTTTCCTGTCAGTCGTGTTATTTCTGGTGTAAAGACAGTCGCCATATTGTTTCAACGACAGTCTCCTCTGGTGTGAGGTCTGGTGTAAGATGTGTGTCCATGTTCTTCCACGATTGTCCCTTATGGTGAGAAGTCCGAAACCACATTCCTTCAACGGTTGTCCCTTCTGGTGAGGAGTGTGTGCTTATGTTTCACCAACGATTGTACCTTCTTGTGTGGGGCCACACACCTTCAATGATTATCCCTTTTGGTGTGGGGCCACACTCCTTCAATCATTGTCCCTTCTGGTGTGGGGCCACACTCCTTCAATGATTGTCCTTTTGGTGTGGGGCCACAACTCCTTCAATGATTGTCCCTTCTGGAGTGGGGCCACACACCTTCAATGATTGTCCCTTTTGGTGTGGGCCACACTCCTTAAATGATTGTCCCTTTTGGTGTGGGGCCACACTCCTTCAATGATTGTCACTTTTGGTGTGGGGCCACACTCCTTCAATGATTGTCCCTTTTGGTGTGGGGCCACACTCCTTCAATGATTGTCGTTTCTGGTGTGGGGCCACACACCTTCAATGATTGTCCCTTCTGGTGTGGGGCCACACTCCTTCAATGATTGTCCCTTCTGGTGTGGGGCCACACACCTTCAATGATTGTCCCTTTTGGTGTGGGGCCACAACTCCTTCAATGATTGTCCCTTCTGGTGTGGGGCCACACACCTTCAATGATTGTCCCTTTTGGTGTGGGGCCACACTCCTTCAATGATTGTCCCTTTTGGTGTGGGGCCACACTCCTTCAATGA
>CM031615.1:66453518-66471018 GCA_018398815.1 Conus ventricosus
GCATGATGGCTCGCGTAGTGGAAAACGGCACTGTGTCTGACCCCTTCCCCGTGTCCAATGGAGTGAAGCAAGGATGTGTCCTGGCACCAACCCTATTCAGCCTCATGTTCGCCACAATGCTGTTCTCTGCTCTCTCCAGTACCAACACAGGGATTACTGTCCGCTACAGATGTGATGGCTGCCTCTTCGACTTAAGGCGCTTGAAGGCCAGAACAAAAGTTCTTGAAGCTCTTGTGAGAGACTTCCTGTTTGCGATGACTGTGCACTCGCAGCACTCAACGAACCAGGCCTGCAAGAGCTTGCAAGTTGCCTGTCTGCAGCAGCAAAGGCCTTTGGCTTGACGATGATCCTGCGGAAAACAGAAGTAATGCTCCAACCAGCACCCGGCCTCTCTCCTCCAGAACCAAAGATTGTGATCGAGGACACGACCTGAACAATGGTGACAGCTTCACCTACTTGGGGAGCTGCTTGTCTTCATCGTGTGGCTTGGATAAAGAAGTGTCGAACAGACTGGCAAAAGCAGGAGCGTCCTTCGGCAGGCTTCGGAACAGAGTGTGGGGAGAGCGTGGCATCACTCTAAGTACCAAGCTGACAGTCTACAGAGCAGTCGTTGTCACCTCGCTGCTCTACGGCTGTGAGACCTGGACACTGTAAGGAGACAACTGAGGACTCTGGATCAGATCCACGTCCGCTGCCTGCGTAAGATCATGGGCATCACCTGTGTGGACAGGATTTCCAACACAAAAGTGCTTCGCAGAGCAGAGATGCCTGGTATCGAGGCGCTGATCAAGAAATCGCATTTGAGGTGGGTTGGGCATGTGGTACGAATGGACGACACGCGACTTCCAAAAATGGTCTTCTTCTCTGAGCTGGCAGCTGGAAACAAGGAACACTGGGCGGCCACTCAAACGCTTCAAAGACTGCCTGAAAGTTTCACTGGCAGCCTGTGGCATCCAGCTTCAGGGCTGGGAAACACTTGCCACAGACCGCAGTGTCTGGCGACTTGCTGTCCACAAAGGAGTAAACAGCTTCGAAGAGAATCGTTTGCAGGAATCGGACCAGAAGCGCCAAGCCCGCAAACAGGAGACCTGACCTAATGACAGCTGTCGCATGCCCAGAGTGCGGATGTATCTGTGTGTCCAGCTTTGGCTTGTGCCCACACATGCGGAGTCACTGACGTCTTCGTCGACCACGACGGACATCCATGAAAATGAATGAAAGACACGAGGTGGATGCTGGAGAGCCACAGGGAGACTGTGGGATGGGAAGAATCTCCTTGGTGCCCTCTCCTGGTTGGACCCCCTGCCACTGACAAGACATTCAGGTTGGTTGAAGGCCATCCGAGCATTTTTATGTAGCAATCGCATGTGCACTTTATTTCCCATGCATTTGTTTGCCAGATTCTCTTTCCACTTACCTTTGCTTCAAGCGAGAGAGGAGAGAGAGAGAGAGAGAGAGAGAGAGAGAGAGAGAGAGAGAGAGAGAGAGAGAGAGAGGAGGGGTATTGACAGTGAGAATGCGTGTGTATGTGTATGTGCAGGCTCCTCTGTGTGTGTGTGTGTGTGTGTGTGTGTGTGTGTGTGTGTGTGTGTGTGTGTGTGTGTGTGCGTGTGCGCGCGCGCGCGCGCGCGCGTGCGTTTTTCAAGTGTGTGTGTGGGGAGGGGAGAGGTAGGTGAGACAGAGACAATATGTAATTGCTCGTTCTTCATTTTTATTGTACTGACTCTTGTTTATCTTGCCTGAAGAAGACCACAGAGGTCGAAACGCGTCGTGTTTTGTCTTGTAATTTGTTTGTCCCTTTCGTGGGGCGGGAAATTTTTTTTCTTTTAAGTTTGAGACCTTAAAAATCATAATGGTCGCTCACTTATGGACTCAATTCATGAGATCAAATTCATCAAACAAATGAATGAAAAATAATGTTAATTTAAGACCTCTGGGATCATTACAATACTTTGGATGTATTAAACTATGCTTCGAATCTTCAAAAGCAGGATAAACAACACAAAACATTTATTTGTTATATAAGGCACACTCTGAAGTCACCAGACGCCAATTGCTTTATGTCAGTGCCACTGATTTTAAAGGTTGTGGTGATTAACGTTGGAGAAATTAACAGAAAACATTTACGTAATTCATGGTGGAGCTGAAGAAAACATGTTTTCTACACTGGATGATGACAGCTCACCCCTTTCCAAACCCCAAAAAGTTAAAATTATCCCTTCCAGCGGCGCCAACATAATGCCGAGACTTTCTCGTCAAGATCGTTGCATAGCAAAGGGGCAACTGCAGGCCGGGGTTCCAATGAGGCAGGTCGCTATCGCATTCGGAGTCCACATTTCCACCGTCTATCGCCTTCTGGACCGCTTTCAAGCAAGAAACACCACTGATGACAGACCGAGGAGCGGCAGACCGAGGGTCACCACAGCAGCCCAAGACCGCCATCTTCAGCGTCAGCATCGATGGGAGCCTTACCAAACCGCTGCCAACACAGCCAGGAACACCGTCGGCAACCATGGCAGGCCAATCAGCAGCAGGACCATGCCTCGCCGACTGAACACAGTTAGTCTCCAATGCATGCGTCCAGCCCGGCGACCTATCCTGACACTCCAGCATCGCCAGAACCGTCTGCAGTGGGCACAGATCCACGTGCATTGGCGCCATCGGGACTGGGGCCGAGTCCTCTTCAGTGATGAAAGCCGGTTCTGCGTCGACCCAGGCGATGGCCGCATCCGGATCTGGAGAAGAGCGGGGGAACGCTTCACGGATGCCAACATCACCGAAAGGGACCCATGGGGTGGTGAAAGCATTATGATCTGGGGGGCTATCGGCATGAATCGCCGTATTGGGCCAGTCATCTTCCAGAATGTGGGTCCAGGACGTGGTAACGGGGTCACTGCTGTTCATTACATCGACCAAGTTCTGAGGCCTCACATCCTGCCGCATTTCCAGCGGCATCCACAGAACCTGTTTCAGCAGGACAACGCAAGGCCGCACACTGCCCGTGCTACGCAGAACTTCCTGAGGCAGAACAACATCAATCTGGTGCCTCACCCAGCCCGTTCTCCCGACCTTAACCCAATAGAGCAATTCTGGGATGCCCCTCAGAGGCAGTTGAACCAGCTCAACCCCAGACCTCAGACAGCAGCTCAGCTTGCTGTCGCTGTGGGCCAGGTGTGGTGGCAAGTCCCCCAGAGGCAGACCAACACTCTGGTGCGCTCGATGTACCGCAGGTGCACAGCTGTGATCAATGCTCGAGGTGGTCACACCAGATACTGTCATTCTGCTGTTAACACAGGGTCAAGGTCAAGTTCATGTGACCTTATTTTCTACCAGACTGAACTTTGAAAGGACACTTTTGCGGTGTTTGATTGCTTTTTCTCACTTTCTATTACCAGTTCAAAGGAATCGTTGGCCAAATTACATCAAAATTTCTATACAGTTTGTTTTCGCGTTTTTTATGCCTCTGAGTATATATTATATATATTATATATATATATATATATATATATATATATATATATATATATATATATATTATATATATATATATATATATATATATATATAAAATGCTGAACAATTAAGTAGTGGGGGAAAACAAGTGCAGGTTAACAAGTCTTCCGTCATTATAGCAATGACTTGGCAAAGATCTTGGCAGTGTCAAAAGTGTTAGCATATTATTATGACGTAGTCTGTTCCGATTCTGCTGAGTCAAAAATGTTAGCATATGACGTAGTCTGTTCTAGTTCTGCAGAGCCAAAAATGTTAGCATTTGACGTATTCTGTTCCAATTCTGTAGTGTCAAAACTGTTAGCATATGACGTAGTCTGTTCCAATTCTGCAGTGTCAAAAGTGTTAGCATATGACGTAGTCTGTTTCAATTCTGCGGTGTCAAAAATGTTAGCATATGACGTAGTCTGTTACGATTCTGCAGTGTCAAAAATGTTAGCACATGACGTAGTCTGTTCTAGTTCTGCAGAGCCAAAAATGTTAGCATATGACGTATTCTGTTCCAAACCTGCAGTGTCAAAAATATTAGCATATGACGTAGTCTGTTCTAGTTCTGCACAGCCAAAAATGTTAGCATATGACGTATTCTGTTCCAAACCTGCAGTGTCAAAAATATTAGCATATGACGTAGTCTGTTCTAGTTCTGCAGAGCCAAAAATGTTAGCATATGACGTAGTCTGTTCCAAACCTGCAGTGTCAAAAATATTAGCATATGACGTAGTCTGTTCTAATTCTGTAGAGCCAAAAATATTAGCATATGACGTATTCTGTTCCAATTCTGCAGTGTCAAAAGTGTTAGCATATGACGTAGTCTAATCCAATTCTGCAGTGTCAAACCTGTTAGCATATGACGTATTGTGTTCCAATTCTGCAGGTTCAAACATGTTAGCATATGATGTAGTCTGTTCCAATTCTGCAGTGTCAAAAATGTTAACATATGACGTAGTCTGTTACAGTTCCGCAGAGTAAAAATGTTAGCATATGATGTAGCCTGTTCCAGTTCTGCAGTGTCAAAAGTGTTAGCATGATATGACGTAGTCTAATCCAGTTCTGTAGAGTCAAAAACGTTAGCATGATATGACGTAGTCTGTTTCAATTCTGCGGTGTCAAAAGTCTTAGCATATGACGTAGTCTCTTCCAATTCTGCAGAGTCAAAAGTGTTAGCATATGACGTAGTCTGTTTTGCGTAACATAGATAAACTCTTATCCATACTGGTTTTTTTCCACGATTATCACTCACTTTCTGTCATTTTTGACAACAACGTAACATCAATGACACATTGTCAAAGGGCTTTTTTTCTTCTTCTTCTTCTTCTTTTTTCTTTTTTTTTTTTTTCTTCTTCTTCTTTTTTTTTCTTCTTTTTTTTTTTAACAGAGGGGATTCTTATTTCATTTAACATACCCACATCGATTTTTTTCTACGATTAGCACTCATTTTGTGTCATTTTAGTAACAAGCTAAGAGCGCTGACACATTGTCAAAATGCTTGGAAAAAAAAAACCCTAAATCTCTTCTTTTTGCTGTGCTGCAGTTTCATTTGCCTACTTTACCATGCGTGATAGACTTGTATAGTTTGACTTGGTTACGCTTAACAAGGTATGTCTGTATTTGGCCCATAATTATCAGTTTTATATTTAGTAAGATATATGTTTATAACTGCTCTTCTGTTGGGGACATTAATCATTCGTAGAAATTGGTAGAATGCGTTTCAAAGGGGCAGCTTTCTCTTTATAGTACACTGTTGCAGAATTTGTTTTCACGTTTGCAACTTCTCTGTCTGTCTGTGTGTCTGTCTGTGTGTCAGTATGTCTGTCTGTCTCTGTCTCTGTCTCTGTCTCTCTCTCTCTCTCTCTTCTCTCTCTCTCTCTCTCTCTCTCTCTCACACACACACACACACCACACACACACACACACACACACACACACACACACACAAAGCGTATGCGT
This sequence comes from Conus ventricosus, assembly GCA_018398815.1. Classification (NCBI taxonomy): domain Eukaryota; kingdom Metazoa; phylum Mollusca; class Gastropoda; order Neogastropoda; family Conidae; genus Conus; species Conus ventricosus. The sequence continues at coordinate 66,458,976 of CM031615.1, forward strand.
GCGCCCGCGTATATGTTTATCTGTGTGTGTGTTTGTGCTATGTGTGTGTGTGTGGGGGGGGGGGGGGAGAGGTGCGCCCCGGCGCATACATCTGTGTGTCTGTGTTGTCTGCCTGTCCGTGTTCGTGTGCGTGTGCGTGTGCGTGTGTGTGTGTGTGTGTGTGTGTGTGTGTATGTGTATGTGTGCATGTGTGTATGTGTGTATGTGTGTATGTGTGTGTGTGTGCGTGTGTGCGCGCCGGCGCATGCATCTGTGTGTGTGTGTGTGTGTGTGTGTGTGTGTGTGTGTGTGTGTGTGTGTGTGTGTGTGTGTGTGCGCGTGTGTGTGTGTGAAAGACAGTGGTAGTGGTGGTGGTAGGGAGACGGTTGAGAGAATGAGAAAATGTGCTGAGTTTGGCGGAAAATAGAAAGATCTTATCTGCAAGATCCGTTTGCGACCGAATGACTGAAGTACCATTGCTTCTCGGCAGGTGTCTTTGAGGCACTGGAGGGTTATCATGTGAGTGCTGCAATCTCTGCCTGAACTTAACAGACAGTGAGATAAAACTTCATTCCGTTCGCCGGACAACTTGCTTGTGGCGTGACAAGAATCGTTTCGAATTACACATTCTCTCTCTCTCTCTCTCTCTCTCTCTCTCTCTCTCTCTCTCTCTCTCTCTCTCTCTCTCTCTCTCTCTCTCTCTCTCTCTCTCTCTCTCTCACACACACACACACACACACACACACACACACACACACACACACACACACACACACACATACATACACACAGACACACACACACACACACACACACACACACACACACACACACACACACACACACACACACACACACACACACATGCGCGCGCACAACCATACAAAAAACAAACCTATTCTCCCTCCTCCTGGTCTCATATTCTGTATTAATTTATGCATGTGATCAACGAACAAAGAGCGAGTGTGTTCTCTTATCAATTTTTTTTTCACATAAAGTTGGTATTTTGTGCTTGATCTGGTTTTGTTTAGTTCTGAGATAATTTAATTGTGTTTCGTAAATTTGGTATTTGATGAGATTGGTGGTTGATAAATATTTGTTTAATAAAGATCTAATCGCTTCGTAAACACCTGTACTATACATTCATCTGTTCCTTCGTCTGAACCTTTTTGCTTTAGTTTCAAAAGGAAGTAACTGGGGGCGGAAAATGAAGCAAAATTGTGGAGAGATAGGGGCTAGTCACCGCCAAGGACACAGACAGACAGATTACAGGACAAAACACAACGCATTTCGACCTCTTGGGTCTTCTTCAGGCAGAAACAAACAACAATTAGGACAGTGAAAATGATGAACGAGAAACCACTTATCTTCTCATATTCGGCACAAAATGCTACTTTGTGTCGAGGATGAGAAGATCAGTGGTTTCTCGTTCTGTTGTGCCGAGAGCAATCTGAGAAGATCAGTGGTTTCTCGTTCTGTTGTGCCGAGAGCAATCTTGTGGGAGCGAACGTTACCCAGCTTGTTTGTTCTTTATCGAAATGGAGAGACTTGGGAGATTTAGATAGTTTGGACAAATATCTCCACCATCAGTTGTATCCAAACCTTTAAGACATGTTCACAAATTTCTAATTAAGTATATGGAGCACCACAGCTACACCACCCATTTCCGCGCCATTTTCACTCCTGTCATACGATCTTTAACACGATCCTGCGACACACGACTTGCGGTCATCAATCAAAAGAAATGTACCAGAGCTGCTTTCTTAGATTTCAAGAAAGCCTTTGATCTTATGAACAGCAATGTATTGTCAACGGAAAACTGGTTGTGCATGTTCAAAATCCGTCAGTGTTATCCTTCTATCACTCATACCTCTTAAGCAAAAACCACCTCGCTTACTTGAACGGTACTTATTCTTCCAAAGAAATCGTCGCTTTCGGTGTTCTACAAGGTTTTCTTCAAGAACCACTTCTCTTTTGTATTTTCAAAATTCATCTGACAATGCACATATCATGTAACCATGTCATCTGTGCTCCTTTTGTTGTTGATAGTATTCTTCACTATGTTGATACAGACTTTACACATGTACAATTGTTGTTGTTGTTGATAGCATTCTTCATTATGTTGATACAGACTTTACACATGTACAATTGTTGTTGTTGTTGATAGCATTCTTCACTATGTTGATACAGACTTTACACATGTACAATTGTTGTTAATACAGAGTATAAACGATGTAATGAAACGGTGTGGCCAAACCACATGATCTTTACTCCGCACAAAAGCGAACATTTGGACTTAACATCAAGACAAACACAACAACGAGAATGTCTCACCTCACACCTTAAAATAAATGAAAACCTGTCCAAGCAAGTAAACGAACATAGTGTTCTGGACGTAATTATTGATACAAAAAAAAGAGATTTAAATGGCAATCACATGTCAATCATATCTGCAAACTATCGGCTCGCCATTTTATTTTGCTAAATAATCCTACGTATCTTCTTGACCCTTGCACCCGGAAGCTATTTTTCGAAGACCATTACCTTTTTCAAAATAATCACGCATCTGTTGTCTGGTGTTATATAGTATTATTATTATTACTATTGTTATTATCATGAATATTTACATAGCGCCTAGCGTCGGCTAGAGATCAAGCTTAAAGCGCTTTACAATCCACACTCGTTTACACAACGGGCTGCCTACTGAAGAGCTGCCAGCTGACACTTCATTTAGTCGTTTCTCGTGTCATCCAGTCAATATCTTTCACTCAATTTCCTTACTTCCGTCATTCTTTCCATTTCTTACGCAAGGTGCATGCTATGTGTAACGTGTCATCCATACCAACGGCCAAACTGGCCTTCTCTTCCGAAAGTTGATGATGGGATTTTACGTGTGTGTGCAAGATGTTACGCTTGTGTTCACACACGAAACCTCGGTTTAAAGTCTCATTCGAAGGACTGTATGGGAAATGGAGTCAGAACCGATGTTAACTCCGAGGAATAAATCTCCCTGTATCGAAACGGCCTGGCGGAGATTCGAACTTCAGACCCCAGGATCACCAAGATGACACGTCCGGCGCTCTAGCGCTGAACTATTCCGGCCCCCAATTTATGCTGACAACCATCACATCAAGAGAATTAACTAAATGTATGAACGGGGAACTTGCTGATTCTACACGACGGGTCTTTATCAACCACAAACAAACAAAGAAAAGTAAACGCAAGTACTACAAAGCTGACAAGCTGATGACTTGATGTCCATACAAACATGACGCCACATTATCTCACTGAGTTGGTTCAAATGAAAAACTAAAAAAAAAAAAAAAAAAAAAAAAACAAGAAATGCCCATCTTGCGCCGAATTTGAGAAGATAAGTGATTGCTCTTTCTTCGTTTTTCATCGTCCTGAATGTTGTTTACCTTGCCTGAAGAAGAACTAAGATGTCGAATCGTGTCGTGGTTTGTGTCGTAATTTGTTTGTCCATGTTAACCGGCGGTGTTACTTTGAACTCCGTTTAAACGTAGAAAAAGGAACGTTATGATTCGAACAGCTACGTATGCCCCAGATGTTCACATCGATTTGTTCAGACCTAGCTTTGCAATTGTTGGGTCATCATATATGTTGAACTCTCAGTATCTATCAAAGCATGTCATTCATGGTAGTCCTTTAAATTAGCAACACGAAGATTAGTACTTAAGAATGAGATGTTACTGTACTTATGAACATTACACCCAAAACACAAACTTCAGTGACAAGGAAAGCATGATCGTTAGTCTTAGCGGTTGATTCAGATTACTGTTCATGGGCCATATATATATATATATATTGTTTTAGGCACTTTAAATATATATAGATCAGTATATTTAAAGTGCCTAAAACAATTTTTTAAGTGCTCAACCCCTTGGGGAGCAACACTAGTTAAAACAAGTAAAAAGGGAGAATGAAAAGAATGATAACCAATATTGAATTCAAAAAATCTAACAACGGTTTCCAAACAACACTAAAAAAAGAAATAAAACAAGTACAAAATGAAAAAAAATATTTGTGAAGGCTGATAAAACTAGCAATTACTACAAAATGGAACCAAAAGAATACTCTTAACTCCTTGACACAAACATCCAGAAAAACTACAAAAAAGCCGACAAAAATATACATGACAGTATCCGCACTAAAGAAAAAGAACTTGCAGAGCGCATAGACCTAAGTGACAGGATAGAAGCGACAGCAACAAAAGAAGCTTTCAAAACACTAAAAGACCACAAGCCCAATTTCATAACAATCCAACTGTAACAATAAACCCACCAAATCTAATTAGACAAAATAACAGAAAAATTCGGGAAAAAAAATAAAGAAGTAAAATAAAAAATTTGAATAAACCTCGGAAGAACACATACGAATTATCCAAGGGGTTAAAAAAAACTCAATAAAAAAGTAATACTTTATCACTTTTGACAAATGACTTTTACCCACTAAATAAAAAATCTCAACAAACCCCCGAATTTTGCCATAACCACACAGACATAACGGGGCAAATGGAAATCATTCCCACCCCAAAAAAACATTACACCAGCAAAAATAAACCGATCGGAAAACCACAAAATTCAAATTCGACTAACCATGGATCTTTGAGGGTGCAGAAAATGTGAAGGGGTGGGACTTTCAGCGCCAAACCCAAAAAAAAAAACCGGGAAAACAAGTCGACTATACAGAGACATGGTCTTGCTGCACTAACCAAAAATCCAAAACCATCAAACAAAAGAAAGAAAAATGCAAAATTTTCCCAAAACCACAACTTAAATTCCCATTGAAGCAAAAAAAAAGGGTGTGAATACTTAGACAAAAACCCTGGTCTAAAACAATCACTTTTAAAAACCCATCAAGAAACCCAAAAACGACACACCCTTTATGTACACACCAAAAGTAACCACCCCCATCTGTTTTAAGACCATACCCCTGCATAAACAAGGACTATAAAACCTTCAGCAGTGAATTTTTCAAAAATGCGCTAAAACCCCAGGGGGCACAAAAAACAAGGGGATAAAATTAAAAATTACAAAAAACCCCCGACACAACACAAATAAAAGCAAAAAAATGAAAAGAAAAATCATAGGGTAAAACCCCCCCCTACGACAAAAATCAAAAAAAAACTAGGGAAAGAATTCTTAAAAACCTAACAACTTCTTTCCAAAAGAAACAAACGTCCAAAATTTTTTAACAATTTTGACGCATCCAAAAAAGAAAATCAACCAGCAAAAAAGGGGTGAAGAAAGAATCTTGCAATTGCCCCAAAAAAAGAGCAGTGCCATAACAAAAATGTCTTCACAAAAACATTGATACCAGCTACTGGACATCAAAAAATTGAAAAAGAAATACGTGGGATCACTGAAAACCACTTCAAAACCAATATCAAACCACAACACTTTTAAAAAAGAAAAATAAAAAAACCAAACAAACGGGCAAATATCTGGAAACTTAAAGACCAAAACAACTACAATATACCTGGAAATCATAAAAAAGCATCCCAACAGAAATTTTCAAAAAGGGCAACCTATGTCTAACTAAAAAAAGGGTTTAAATACTTTGAAAACCAAAAACTTAGAAATTTTTAAACAAAAAAACAAAAGATAAACAACGCGGGAAAAAGGAAACGTTTAGTGAATACCCCCAAAACAAAACCTGAAACCCCCCCCAAAACACTGCACCAACCCGCACGTCAAAAAACCGCAACGGAGCCCACCCTTAAACATGGGCGGTGGCAAACCAAAACCCAAACCGATGACAGCGCAACGCGCCGAAACAAATTTGGATAGTTTTAAAGACCCCCCTTTTTTACTTGTTTTATATATTTTAATATAATATAATAAAAATATAAATATATTATATATATATATATATATTAATAAAAATTTAAATATATAAAATATAATAAAAATTATTTATATATTAAATTTTAATAAATTCCAAGGTAATACCGCACCTTTTCCCAGCAACTTACGAGCCTTGGTGTTGAATGCTGCAAAATATTAATTATAAACAAAGCTTGCCTTTTTTTAGTTTGAAAAAATAGGGAGAGATCCTTTAATCTGCATGGTAGATTTTCTGCCTAAAACATATGTCAGGGGGGTGAATGGGGAAAAAAATAATACTGTTAGTTAGCAGAATACTACCACTGCAAATGAATGCTATCTCCCCCTTTTTTCTTCAATCTAAGCAAAAGAAAGTTTTGTTTTAATTAAATTTTTTCTTGCAGTCATTAAAACACAACTGCTTTTAAATTTGGAAGGGTGGGGTACTTACCCTTTGGAATTTTAGTTTTTTGTTTTTCCCCCCTTTGCGGTTCATTCCAAAACACCCCAGCCTTTTTTCTTAGAGGAATTTTTTTATTTTTTCTATTTTCACAAAAAATGTATTTGTTTTTGCTCTTTTAGATTTTCTTGTGCTCTAATACCTTGGTTTTTTTTAAAACTCAAAAACTACACGGTATTGACACCCCTTTTCTGGGTTTGCATTCTTCTTAAACTGAAAAGGAAAGGGGATAAAATTCCCTTTTCCGCGGTACTGAGGAAAACCAAAAGTTTCAAAATTCGTAATGCCGATTATGTTATGAGTTTCCCCCCTATGGGGGATGCCCCCTTTGGGGAGTTTTAAACGCTGAACTCATTTGAGGCTTTTTTTTTCCCCCCATTCAACCAGCACATACGTTATTTGCAGAACATCTACCACGCAGATAAAATCGTACCCCCCCATTTTTTTCAACTAAACTAAAGAAACTTTTTTTATAATTCAATATTTGTTTATAATTATATATTTATATTTTAATATATATATTATATAATACCATTTTTAAAAATAAGGTTTTAAAAGAAAAGGAAAAACCCTCAAATTTGTTTCGAGCGGGGGTTGCCCTTGGGAGTACAATCAGGCACGCCACCGGTATTAAAATTGTTTTTGGGGGGTGCGTGACTCTGCGCTGGGCACGTGGCCTGTAGTTTTTTTCTTTTTGGGGCCTTCAGGGGGGGGCCCAAAAAGAATGGTGCATTGACAAAGATTTCCTTTTATCCCTGCAAGTTACCATTTCTATTTTGGGTTCGGGGACTAAGGGGTTACAAACAGCCACTTTTCTTATACATAAGTTCATTTTTTAGAAATGTTTGTATGGTTTCCTTTTTATAATTTCCATGATATGTGTAATCTATTTTCATCTTTAAGCTTCCAAATATTTTACTTAATCGTTTGGTTTTATTTTTTCATTTTTAGACTTTTAGGTTTGCTACGGTTTTGGGCCAACCTTTATGTTTTTTATCACGTCTTTTTACCGTACTTGGTACACAATGTTTTGAACATTTTTTATTCAGGGGGCCTGGTTTTTTTTTTGGTTACAAATTTCCTTTCGCCCCCTCCCACGTTGAGCACGTGGCCTGCAAACAAAATTTTAAAAAGGGAGAAAAACTTTGGCCCCCCAAAAATAACCTTTTTCTAACCACAACTATACTAAAAAACTCTTAAGCAGACGAAATATTTTGCGCAATAGAGAGGGAAAACTTTCTTCTTTTTGAACCCAATTAAAAAGAAAAAAAAAAAACTTAGGGTTTAAGTCATGGATCTCCACCGAAAAAGGGGAAATGAAACCTTTAAGAAAGCATGAAAAAAAATAGCATATTAATTTTAAAAAACCCAATAATAACTTCCAAACAAGTTTGAATAATAACAAAAAAAAAAACCCCCAAAAATGACAAAAACAATTCATAAAGCGAAAGAAAGCAATTTTTTTTAAAAAAGGAAACCCTAAATATTTAAAAAAAAAAATTTTCAAAAAACATTTTAAAAAAAAGCTGATAAACTATTATAAAACATCTGCAAAAAAAAAAAAAATTGGCACCAGGGGTTTTTGGGGAAGGGAAGAAGCAACAGCAAAAAAGAAGCTTTTATAACCCCTTAAAAAACCCAAACCTAACTTCAAAAACAACCCAAAATGTAGACTAATAAACCCATCAAAATCCGAATTGGGCAAATTAAAAAAAACCCTGAAAAGCAAAAGGGGACATAAAAAAAAACACGAATACAATCGCGGGGAAAAATAGTTATAATTACCAAGGGTTAAAAATTGAACAAAAAAAAAAATACGTGTTCATTTTTTTGACATAGGGATTTCTTCCCCTATATGAGAATTACTTGCTAAACCAAGGGTTTGCCAACAAATAACAAATTAAACGATTTGAGATGAAATCTTTTTTCCACACTAAGAAAACCTTCCCCAACAACATGAAATTTGTTTAAAAAATCCACAAAACTCCCTTTGTTCACGGGGGTTTTATGAGGACAAACTTGTGATTAGTTGGACTTTTATTTTTTCTCAATACAGAAATATTTGGGTAAAAGGTTGGCTTATCAGAAATGGCCTTCCATGTTAAACAAAAAACCAAAAAAATCATTGAAAACAAAAAAAAAAACTTTGTAAATTTTCAAAACAACCTAAAAATCCAGTAAACCAACAAAAAAATAGTAAGTTTTTTAGAATAAATTAGCCCTTAAAAGGACCAACTACAAACCATAAAAAAAACCCCAAAATGACAAAACCTTCTACTAGAATCAAAAGAAATCATCCACCCTCCATTTTGAAAACCATACCTAAGGGTAAAACAAAAGTTATCTAAACTATCAGCAAAGAAAGAATTTAACAGGGCAGCACCGATCCCAAAGAGGCGCTGAAAAAGGGCACAACTAAAAAATACAATAACCCAAAAAACTAACACAAAAAAAAAAAAACAAAAAAAAAAAAATTTTTATTTTAAAAACCCCCCATATAGGAGGAACAAAAAACGTGGGAAAAAATTCCTCAAAACCCTTTAAAACTTTCATTCCCAAAAGAAAGTACATCTAAAATATTCAATAAAAACACGTCAACATCGTACTCATGATGCCCAACCAAAAAAATTGTTTTCCAATAAAAAAAAAAAATAAAAAAACCCAAAGAGGGGGACGAAAGAAATCTTAATGCACAAAAAAGCCATGCCCTCTGAAAACAAAACCTCTACAACACAGGGGACCAACACGTAACAACAACAGTATAAAGAAAAATACATAGGATTACGGCAAACCACTTAAAACCAAAAGCAAACATAAACAGTCCTTCAAAAAAAAAAAAATTAAAAAACCAACAGAATTAAAACATATTTGGAAGCTTAAAAATAAGAAAATAATTACAAAATATCATAAAATTATAAAAGAGCAAAACCAACAACAACTTTCTAAAAAAAACAAATTTTACTACAGAAAAGTGCTGAAAATGTAAACCCCATCAGCTCCCTGAACTTAAAATAGAAATGGTAAACAAATTTCGCAAATGGGAAACTTTGTCAATGCACCATTCTTTGCACGTCCCCCCTGAAAAAAGCGCCCCCAAAAGAAAAATCTACAGCCACTGCCACACGCGCAGAGCTCAAAAGCACCCACAAACACACTATTTAAAACCGTGGCTGCCCGATGTAAATCCTGAAAGAGCAACGGCTCAAACAAATTTTATTTTACCTTTTTTATTTAAAACCTATTTTTAAAATGTAGTCGCTCCCACTTGGTTTGGGACTTTTAGTATTTGGTGGCTTATAACTATAATTTTATATATTATTTTATATAAATTATATTTATATATTTTTAATTTATTTATTATTTTGGTGTGTGTGGTGTGTGTTGTGGTGTGGTGTGTGGTTGTGTGAAAAAAAGAAAAACCCGAATTTCCGGGGGACCCCAAAAAGCACTCTTTACCTGCCTTTTGGGAGCCTGTACCACCCCCTTGGAGGCCGCGCTGTTTGACATGGGACAGGGCCCCCCAGGACCCCTTAAGAATCAAGACATAACTCTCCTAAAAAGGGAAATTTACAGGATGCAGCTCATAACACCTTAAATAATCCCCCTGGGTGGACCACCCCTATTTATGACTGCAGACCCACCGCGAAAACACCACCCTCCACGCCCCAGCACACCCCCAGACCCAACCACCCCCGCCACGGGCAGATGAAACATGCCCCTCCAGACACAGCCAACTTTCGCCATACGGGCTTATGTGCCCTCAAGAAGAACCAAAGTTTTGGGCTTTTCCCCTGTCAAAAGGGCTTTCCCCCTTGCATGGGGCTTTTCCCACCCTCACTGGGCCTTCTCCAGGGCCGCCATTAAGGCAAAGAAAAAAAAAGAAACACCCGAAGTGCTGGAAGGGCCCAGAGAAGCACTTCTTCACCGCCTTAGAGCATCCTGTACCACCCCTTTGGGGGCCTGCCTTTGACGATGGGGACAGCACCGAGGACACCCATTAAGATATCAAGGGGCATAACTGTCCTGAACAGAGGGGAAATTAACCAGGATGCACTCATAACACCTTTAAAAAGCACCCATGGGTGACCACCCGATTTTATGACGCAGACCACCGGCAAAAAACACCACCCTCCAGCGGCCCACCACCCCACAGACCCACCACCCCCCCCACGGACGATAAAACAGTGCCATCCAACACAGCCCCAAACTTTCGCCAAAAAGTCTTTTGTGCCCTCAAAGAGAATCTAAGTTATATATTATATAATAATAATATATATATATAATATAAATAAAACAAACTAAAAAATTCCAAGGAAAGTACCGAGCACCGTTCCCCCAACTTACAGAGCAGCTTTGGGGTTCAATGCTGCAAGAAATATTAATTTAAACAAACTTGCCCTTTTTCTTTGATTAAGAAATAGGGGGAAATAACTTTTTTAAAACGCAGGGGAGAGTTTGCCCAAAATAACAGATCCTGAAAGGGGGGGGGGGGGGGGGGGGGGGGGGAAAAGCTTCTCACAAAACCTTCACAAGTTATATTCCCAAGGGGGGGACACCTCCAAAAGGGGAAAGGGAAACTCATAAAATAATTAAACCCTGGGCCCTATACCTATTTTTAAAAATTGGTGGTTTCTCCCTTTACCGGGGAAATGAAATTTTTTTCCCCTGCCTTTTCATTTTTGAAGAAGCAATCCCAAAAAAACTGGGGTGCAAACCGTAGTATGTTTGTTTAGTTTTTCAAAAAACCAAACCCAAAAGGGGCCACCCAAGAACAAAAAAAATGAGAAAGAAAAAAAAACTACATTTTCTTTGAAAAGTAGAAAAAAAATAAAAAAAATCCCCTTTAAAACACAAATCTGAGGGCCAGTACTTGGAATAATCCCAAAGGGGCTACAAAAAAACAAACAAAATTCCAAGGATAAGTACCGAGCATTTTGAGAACATCCCCCCCCCCCCCCCCCCCCCCCCCCCCCAACCCCCACCCCCCCCCCCCCCCATTTCTTAATTAAGACTAAAAACTTTTTTTTAATTCAATATATTTTATATATATATAATATATATATAAAATATATATTTATAATAAAAAAATTTTTAATATATATATAAAACGCACAAAAAAGAGAATAACGCTTTTAAATAAAAAAAAAAAAACACACGATAAACTTTGGCCCAAAAAATTTCCCGCCGGTTTACGGGAAAACAGTGCGTGTTCCTGTTAGGTCACATCTGCAGGAACGTTTGTTCTGAATGGGCCACTTTCTTTTTTTTTCCCCCATTTTAAAAGGTTTTCCAACAACAACAGAGGTCAACAAACGCTTAAAAGAACAGGGAAAACGGGGGATGGGGGGGGGCGTTAGGCGGAACAAGAGAGTGGGGAAAAAGCAAAGAATAAAACAAAAAAAAAACGAACACCAAAAAAAAAAAAAAAAAAAAACGTTCAGACATTTTAATTTAATAACCCAAGAAAGAAGAAAAAAAAAGAAGAATCACAACGAATTACTTTATTTTTTTCGCAACAATCTGAAATTACAAACATGCTATTTTTTTTCGTCTCAAACCGGGGAAAACACAACTCTCCTGCTATGCAACTACGGTGCTTAGATGGGAATTTTACACCTAATTATATGAAAAGAGATTTTAAATTTAGAAATTTTTTGGGTTGCCATCGCAAAAAAGCCGCTGTTTTTTTTCAGCCTCCTTCTCCCAAAGTCCCCCATTTCGTTAAACAAGTGGCCACTTTATTTCAGGCAGGTTCCCC
>CM031615.1:66473518-66478518 GCA_018398815.1 Conus ventricosus
AGATCTTAAGATATAGCAGCAGATCGTATTTTAAACGCTTTATATAAGAATACTGATAATTTTCTGACAATGTGTTCATTCTTAGATGCCAACAGTAAACTCAATCGAAACTGGCTTGGATACTTATAGAATTTCAAAGGTATGTACTGTTTTCGTAAATTAGTTAATGCAGGACAGCATAAGAGAATGTGAACTTCCTCTTCCTTGGCATTTCTACACAATGGACAAATCAAATCTTTTTCTGTATGTAATCTATAACGATAGTAGTGACACGCAATTTCAGACACGCCAAGTCTAAACCTTGTCAATACAAATTTTAAATGCCTGTCTAAATTCAACTTCAAATAGATTTTATCATCGTTTACAGAACAAATGTTCTATACACTTGAAACCGTTCACTGTTATTCACATGGAAATCCCATTCTTGCCACCTACACGATATCAATCTGTCTTTAAAATGATACAAAAATTGACGTATTTCTTCAACACCTTGGTTCTCCTATACATAACCAAAACCATACGCATATAATTTGCATCTAACATTTGAGACCCAATTTCTTTTATTCCGTGCATCTAAATCAAATAACATTCTGTAGGCTTTCCGTGGTAATCTACTCTCTTCTAGTCGTGTTAATTTTAACCAGTATCTCATACACTGCACAATTGAATTGATAATATAGGATACCTGTTCGTCTCCCCATAGATGAGGTCATTTGGTGTTCTCATTTCCACTCCTAAAAACCTTTTAAGTGCGAACATGTGTAATTTTTCAGGATAAAGAGCTGCATTTTCAAGACCCCATATCTCTGCACCATATTGAACAATTGGTTGAATTTGAGCATCAAATAACTTCAGATAAAGACCAAGAGAATTATTCTTCAATTTGTACAAATTTTGCAAAACACATAATAAAGCCCTTTTTGCTCTGCTCACAAGATCCCGGCATGCTGCAGTAAAACTCAGCCTAGTAGAAAAATAGATTCCCAAGTATTTGTATATATTCACCACAGGTATTAGGATCCCATTATAAGTCCACCTTTCTCTGTCGGCCAAATATCCACCTTTTCTAAACACCACTATATTGCTTTTGGTCATGTTTATATTCAAATGAAGTTCTGAGGCTGCGCGGTGTAGACTATTAAACTGCGTCTGTAATCCAACAACGGTTTCAGACAATAGAACTACATCATCTGCCAATAACAAAATGAATAATTCAGAAAAATGATATGAGAACCTTGCACCATGTCTCCCACATCTGATTACTTCTAATGCCAGTTCATTAATGAATAGTGAAAACAATACAGGACTGGTAACATCACCTTGTTTCACTCCCGTGTACAGTTGATGTAATCTGTTAATTTATCTCCAGATCGAATTCTACTTTTAACGTTTATGTACATGCTATTAATACACCGAAAAAGCTTACCTTTTATTCCATTTTTTAAAAGAATAGACCACAGTAAATTTCTTTCTATAGAGTCAAAAGCTTTCTCAAAATCAATGAAAGCTACATAAAGTATACGATTCATACAAAATTGTTTTTGTATTAAGGCTACCAGCGTGAACATATGATCGATAGTGGAATAACCTTTTTCAAATCCTGCTTGATGTTCACCTGTAAGGTTTTGCTCTTCTACCCATTCCTGTAGACGGTTGTTTATTATAGTGCTATAAATCTTGCTACTTGTATCACATAAAGATATGCCTCTGTAGTTGCTTGGATCATTTGGATTTCCTTTTTTAAATAAAGGGACTACAATGGTTTTTGTCCAGTTTTCCGGAAAAAAAACCCTTGTCAAATAACGTATTACATAGCTTGACGAAAAAAAATCAACAACTGGCTCTCCCACATTTTATAACATTTCCCCGATAACCTCGTCGGGTCCGGCAGCTTTGCCATTCTTTAATTTTCTTATGGCTAACACTACTTCTTCCCTAGATATAGGGCGATTCATGTAAGCATTTTCCTCTTGTTCGTTGTCGATTCTATTGACACCCGCATAATTTTCTTCTGTTACTGTATCTCTTTCAAGCAGACTTTTAAAGTGTTCAGACCCGTCATCTATTGTCGTCATCTGTATGAGAGAGAGAGAGAGAGAGAGAGAGAGAGAGAGAGAGAGAGACAGACAGACAGACAGACAGACAGACAGACAGAGAGAGAGAGAGAGAGGACATTTTTAAAAAAACACACCCACACACACACACACACACACACACTCACACACACTCGCCCCACACACACACACACACACACACACACACACACCACACACACACACACACACACACGTGCGCGCGCGCACTCTCTCTCTCTCTCTCTCTCTCTCTGTCTTTGTCTTTGTCTGTCTGTCTGTCTGTCTGTCTATCTCCCTCTCTCTCTCTCTCTCTCTCTCTCTCTCTCTTTCTCTCTCTCCCTCTCCTCTCTCTCTCTTTCTCTCTCTATCTCTCTCTCTCTCTCTCTCCTCTCTCTCTCTCTCTCTCTCACACACACACACACACACACACACACACACACACACACACAACAAAGAGGAAACAAGACGAACACCACCACCACACACCACACTACCAGGGCTCGGCAACCACTACTAATGACGACATCCACTGGGACCCCAATTCTCATCCTCTTCGTCTTCCTCAGATGCCATTCTTCACGCCGGATACACGCACACGCACGCGCGCGCACGCTCTCGTTCGGGCACGTCACATACCACTCACAGCAGTGGCTGCTGATGCAGTTGCTGGTGGCGGTGGCTGGTGTACGTACACACCCACGCGGGGGGGGGGATAAACTAAGCGAGTTGTCAGGGATTTTCTCTCGGTCTCCCACTTCCTCTCACTGATTCATTCGTTCACCTCAGTGCGATTTAGTGCTCAATCCCATCGTCTCTTCTGGTGCTGCTACAACAGCTGTATAGGCAGTTGCGTCTTGCTGATGGCGATGATGACGATGATGATGATGATGCTGATGAGGGTGTGTTGAACTCGGTTGCTGACTAGTGTTCAACTTGACTTTCCCACTTCTGATCAAGTAATAGGCGCAAGAAGTTCAAGAGATTGAGACCTGGGTTGTTGTTTTTTTTTTTTAGACCCACTGTCTATTGTCTTTATTTTGGTTGGAAGCGGAACTTTCTCTTGGCAGTTTTCACCTACAGAAAGGTCAGTTGTATGTTCTGTGATGTTAAAGTTCACGATTTTCTGTTCAAGTTTGTTTGTTTGTTTGTCTATCTGTTTGTCTGCTTTTTGTCTTTTTTTTTCATGAATTTTATGATTTTATCTATTCCTTCATTTATTTGCTTGTTTCTTTGTTTCTTTGTTTACTAATTCATTTGCATATTCACTTATTTATTTATTTATTTATTTACTAATTTATCTCGTTATTTGGGAGAAGGGCGTGGGAGGAAAGAGGGATGGGGGGGGGGGGGTGAACTGAGATATTGGGGTAGTGTCTCTTTCTTCGCACGATTGTTTGATTTTTGTTTTCTTTGTCTCTATCCCCTTTATTTCTCTGCCTCTCGTTTTTTCTTTCTGTCTCTCTGCCCCACGTCTCCCCTTAATCTCTCTTCTCTCTCTCCTCTCTCTCTCTCTCTCTCTCTTCTCTCTCTCTCTCTCTCTCTCTCTCTCCTCTCCTCTCTCTCTCTCTCTCTCTCTCTCTCTCTCTCTCTCTCTCTCTCTCTTATATCCAAACCAGTGAAAGATTTGAAGTGTACTCTTTGTTGAATGGGATATCTCATTCTGTTAAGCCATACCTAACCGTTACATTAAGTCAATCTTTGAAACAGATCACATCTAAGTTTCGATTTGGAGTTTTAGAGATAAGAGTTTATTACGTAAGATACAGGGCTTATGCTGATCATGACTTGATATGTCCACTGTGCAGAAAATCAAAGGAAGACGAAGGACATTTTGTTTTGGTATGCCCAGATACTCAGAATATTAGAGAAAAGTTCATTCCAGAAAAAAAAATAACAGCAGCCCTGTCTCTTCCGGTTGTGTATGCTGATGGGTTCTACCTATGATAATGTAGTGAAAAATGTTAGTCTTTTTCTTTATCACGCCTTCAAACTTAAAGACGTATTGTGTTCTTAGCACAGTTTGATGTTTGTTATGGTTGTGTATGGTACCATTTAGTACATTTTTCTTTGTCTTGAATTGTTTGAATATGTCACACTCCCCTTCTTAATAGGGGCTATGGCCTATGTATAAGAATAAACCATTTTTCATTCTCTCTCTCTCTCTCTCTCTCTCTCTCTCTCTCTCTATATTATATATATATATATATATATATATATATATATATATATATATATATATATATATATATATATATATATATATATATTGAATTATAAACAAAGCTTGCTCTTATGTCTTAGATTGAAGAATCTAAGACATAAGAGCAAGCTTTGTTCATAATTCATTATTTCTTGCAGTCATTGCAACACCAAGCTGCTCTGTAAGTTGCTGGAACGGTGTTCGGTACTATATATATATATATATATATATATATATATATATCGCTCTCTCTCTCTCTCTCTCTCTCTCTCTCTCTCTGATCTTCTTGTTACATTCTCTCTCTCTCTCTCTCTCTCTCTCTCACTCTCTCTCTCTCTCTCTCTCTCTCTCTCTCTCACTGTTTGTCTGTCCTTGTTATATTCTCTCTCTCACTGTCTCTCACTCTATCTATCTATCTCTCTGTCTCTCTGTCTGTCTCTGTCTCTCTCTCTCTCTCTCTCTCTCTCTCTCTCTCTCTCTCTGTGGTCATATTTCCTTCTTCATTCTTTCCTCTTTCTTTTTTTTGTTCGTTTGTTTGTTTCCTTCATTTCTGTTTTCCCCCTTTCCTTCTGTCTCTTGCTTTTTTTTTGCTTCTTTTTTTTTTTGGGGGGGGGGGGGGTGTGGGGGGTTATTCTTTCTTTCCTGACTTTCTCTATTCTTTTCTTTTTTTCTTTTTCTTTTGTTCCTTTCTTTTTTGTTTTGATTCTTTTTATATGTCCTACTTT
>CM031615.1:66483518-66486018 GCA_018398815.1 Conus ventricosus
ACTGAGGAGAAACAATCAGGTTTCGAAATACAGGTATCTGACCAGGAGTTATAATTATGTTAGTGAGTTCCCTCCCCATTTGAGACTGTCTCCCTCTTGGAGACTATAAGCTTGCTGAAGGCTCATTTTGAGAAGCATTTATTTTGGTTTTCCCCATTCACCCACTCAAGCACATACTGTTAGTTAGGCAGAATTATCTACCACTGCAGATATGAATGCTTATCTCCCCCTATTTCTTCAATCTAAGACATAAGAGCAAGCTTTGTTTATAATTCTATATATATATTGTGTGTGTGTTCTTCTTCTTATTATTATTATCATCATCATCATCATTATGAATACTTATATAGCGCCTATCATCCGGCTAGAGACCAAGCTGCCTACCTGGGTAGTGCCGACTGAAGAGCTGCAAGCTGGCGCTTCATTCAGTCGTTTCCCGTGTCATCCCGTCAATATTGTTCAACATCGTTCACTCGATTTCCTTACTTCCTTCATTCTTTCCATTTCTCACGCAGGGTGCATGCTATGTATAATGTGTCATCCATACCAACGGCCAAACTGGCCTTCTCTTCCGAAAGTTGATGATGGGATTTTACGTGCGTGCAAGATGTTATGCGTGCGTTCACACACGGAAGCTCGGTTTATAGTCTCGTTCAAAGGACTGTATGGGACCATTGTTAACTCCGAGGGAAAAATCCCCGCGTACCAAAACGACCCGGCAGAGATTCGAACCCGCAACCCCAGGATCACGAGTCCCGGCGCTCTACCACTGAGCTATTCCAGCCCCTATCTCTATACGTACATACATACATACATGCATACATATACACATATATGTTTGTATGTATGTATGCGTATGTATATGCGTATGTCTGTGGTCTGCAGTTCCTTTCATGCGTATGTTGGCGTCAACCAGGCCTGAGAGACCCAGATAACTGCGGTGTCAGCCAGACACACTCCCTCCCAGAGAAACATCTGTGAAGTAGACAACTAAGGAACAGAGTATCCAGTGCTTTTATTTGAACCCATGCCATGTGCAGTTTTGCAGACAGGGAGACCTTGAGAGAAACTGTTAGAGATGAAATCCAGAAACAGACAGAAGGGAAGGAAAAAAAAAAAGAAAGGAAGGAAAAACAGACCCAAAGAAACTGATTCGTGCAAGCGCCTTGCTTTTATTTTGAGTGTTCTTGTTCTTGTTGTTGCTGTCGTTGTTGCAGTTGTTGTTGTTGTTGTTGTTGTCGTGGCTGTCGTTGTTGTTATTGTTGTCGCTGTGTCGCTGTCATCGTGGTCCTTTTCCAGATGATTCTTCCAAGAGGTCAGCCAGTGTAAGTAAGCGCCTCCTCGATCAAGGTAAGAGTCAGGCTGGTGCTGATTTTCTTTCTCCCAGCAGGGATAGGAAGTTTGCCTGGCCTCAGGGCTGCTCTAGGATTGCCTCTCAGCAGTCTAGCACCCAGTCGCCAATTCTTCTTCCTAGCAGACGTGTGGGCCTCCAGCCTTGGAGAGGACGAGGATTGTTATGAGAGGGGCTTACTCGGTCAGCGGACACTCCCCCACCCCCCAGTGTTTCCTCACGTGGCGACATGACAGACTAACAGGGTGATGCAGACTTTCCCAATACAACCCTTGACAAAAACAGTGACAGCACCAGCTGACTTAGGAAACTGAAAGAAAAGAAAGGAAAGAAGAAAAAAATTGGAGGAAAATGGGGATGTATGGGATGAAAGGAAGGAGGGAATGAAGAAGGGAGGGAGCTGAGAAAGGAAGGACGGGAGGAAGGAAGGAAGGAAGGAAGGAAGAAAGGATCAGAAAGAAATAAAAGAAGGAAGAGAGAAAGCAAAGAAAGGAAGGAATGTAGAAGGAACGGAAGAAAGGAAGGGTAAGAACGAACGAAAGGGGACAAGAAGAACAAAGGAAGGAACGAGAAAGGGAAAAAAGATCTAAAAGAAGAGAGAAAGTAAGAAAGAGAGGAAAGACCAGAGGAAGGAAGAGAAGACGCAAAGAAAAGAGAAAGAAGGGGAGGCGAAAAGGGAAGGAAGGAAGAAAAAAATAACAAGAATGAAGGAAGGAAGATTTAAGATTTTAAAAAGGGAGGAAGGCTAGAAAGAAACAAGCAATCAGGAGAAGAAAAAAAACTGTGACCGAACAGAAAGAGAGAAACTCTAATGAGAAGAATGGAGATCTGTGTGTGTGTGTGTGTGTGTGTGTGTGTGTGTGTGTGTGTGTGTGTGTGTGTGTGTGTGTGTGTGTGTGTGTGTGTGTGTGAACATGTCTGCTTGTGTGCAGAGAACGGAAAGGAAGAGGGGGAGGGAGTATACTACGTTTGCGAGCGGAAGTCTTGCTTCTTTTCCGCACACAACTGTCGACAACGGTTTCATATAGCTCTCCAATTTTCATTAAGAAACAAAGTTACCACACTCAGATGATTCTGTTTGCAGTTTCTTTCCACCCACTTCCAGTCAACAACATCAAACAAAAACCAAAGTGCTTTCTCCGAAACTTC
>CM031615.1:66493518-66506018 GCA_018398815.1 Conus ventricosus
CCTGACAACGACTGATGCAGTAAGGTAGACATTGAGGGGGGCCCCATTATTGACATTGAACAGGGAGAACAAAATTGCTTAGTGCTTTTTTTTTTTTTGTCATGGTGTGGAGGGGAAACAAAGGTATGAAAAACGTATGAGAGCTATGAAAAGGCGATATAAAATATTCTCAGTTGGGAGGGGGAAAAAAGGGAAACCTTGTCATCTAAACAAGTGACTCTTGTGCCCAGCCCTGAGAAAAGTAAGACAAAACAATTTGTAAGAAAAAACGACAGGCCCAGACAGTAAGACGCCCTGGAATCACGAGACACTGTGTGAGATAAAGCCCATGACCAAGCTCTCAACAAAGGAAGATTGCACCCAAATTGTTAAAAACAATAAAAAACGTGTTTTTTTACAAATCGAATTGAGCAGCTAGAGAGCTGGGTTTTTTTGAACTCCAAATGAAAAAATTATATAAAGGGAGGGGGCGCTGGGGGGAGGAAACACTGAACTGGGGAGGCTTTTGACCCAAACACCCAAAGGGAAGCCAGCGACGTCAGGCGCGCCGTCAACGACCAGGAGCAGCATGGCGGAACGGGAAAATCGGGGGTTTTTGGGTGTCCGCGGGGCTAGGAGCAAAAGCGCAACGACTGTGTAAAGAAGGTCGTCGACGTGTTTTCCCAAAGCACGGGGGGTGGCTGTGTCCTCTGCCGATGGCAGTTTGCCCACCGGTCGGGAGGGTGACCACGGCGGGGGGGAGCCACGCCCATCATTGTGGGTTCTTTTTTCCCCGACCGCCCGAGAGGTTTGGTGCGGGTTCCGCAGGAATTTTTGAAAAAACAGGGTGACTGTAAGGAAGATCTAACCCAGACTTATACAAACTTCTGCAAAAAGCACACTCCCACCCCAAAAACCTGGCGTCCGGTCGGCAACGGAAAATCCTGACAAAATTTAAAAAAGGGAAAAAACTCTGAAAATAGACACTGACACAAATATTGATACTTTGTTTGCAAGGGAGAGGCAAAATCTTCCCAATGATTACATCACAGGCTGACAGTGTTTTTACTATGTTTTCCCAAAATGGAACGCAGAGGGTTTTGTTGATGCATTCACTTTAATAGTTTTTTGTTTTTGTTTGTTTTTGAATATTTTTAAAAAATGTATCACCCTTTTTGGGTGTGTGTGTGCGCTGGGGGGGCATGCAGGCGCACGAACATACATCCCCCTCAACCAGCACATGCAGCTCACCTCCTGGCGCGCGCGCGTGCGCGTGTCAGCCGCGCGCGCGGTGCGCGCACACATAACGCGAAAACAATTTGGGAATATTAAAATAAATGGGGGGAGGGGGGAGAGAAAAAAAAAAAAAGAACAAAGAAAAAAAGGAAAAAAAACCCCACCTCGATATTTATACTGTTGTAATAAGGATTAACCTAAAAAGATTTGGAATGTAAAGCAAAACAAGCCCTGATTTTTTTTTTCCCACAACTTTCATTTTTTTTTTAAAAATTGTCTTTGTAGTTTGGGGTTTTTTGCATTGTTTTTCATGACATCTACCTTTGCTCTTTTGGGGGTTTAACTTGCCAAAAAAAATTTAAGATTGGGGCCCCCGCGGCCTTCTTGTCCTTCGTGTTTTTTGTCTGGTAAAATGCTCATTGTTTGCACCCTTTTCTGGTTTCCTAGTTTTTTTTGTGAGGGGTTTTTCCTTCCCTCTTCCCTCCCCCCCGCCCCCTCCCCTCCCCCCCCGCTCCCAGGGTTTATGTGGGGGCAGGATTTATTTCTTCCTCTCTGTATTTGAGGAGCACTGGAGAAAGGGCATGGCTTAGTTGGAAAAAACTGTTTTGATAGGAAAAATTTTTGACAGCACATATGGGTTTTTATAGCCTTTTTAACTGTCGCGGGGAAATGGAAATGAAGTCATGATCTCTCCTCCTTCCCTCTCTCCTCTTCTTCTCTCTCCTCTCTCCTCTCTCTCTCTCTCTCCTCTGTGTTTTGTTGTTGTGTGTGGTGTGTGTGTTGTGTGTTTGAATAAAAAGTTGATTTTTGGTGGTGTGTGTGTGGGGGTTTTGTGTGGTGTGTTTGGTGTGTTTACAAAAAGATAAGATAAATTCTTTGTGTTGGGGTTGCGATCAATTTGAAGTCGATCAATTTTGATAGGGTCATCATTGAAAAAAAACATAATTTTTTTAAACACAGATGCGCGCACCAGAAACACCACGCGCGCGCGCGCACTGCGCGCGCACAAAAGCACACATTTGATGTGTGTTTTTGGGTGTGTGTGTGTGTGTGTGTGTGGGGTTGTGTGTGTGTTGTTTTGTTCCCCTCCCTTCATCACCCTGAAACTTACGGGCACCCAAAGCTTAAACTGCTGCAGATTATGTTTTTTGTTTCGCCTCTGTGACATTTCCTGGAAAGTGGTGTTTCGTTGTTCTTATTTTATTGTGAAAAATAGTTCAAGGACCCGAAAATGCCAACGCTTGCAAGTGATTTATTTTATTTTTTTTTTTAAAAACCTTCTCGTTTTTTAATTTTTTCTGTCTGTAGGGTATATTATGTCCACAACATGTGTTTTTTTTTTGTTTTTTTTTTAAAAAATTTTTTGATTTTTGTGTGTGCTATTTTTTTCCCTTTGGGGCTGGGGAAATTTTTTTTTTTTTTACCTCATGTAATCATCAGCATCAATTGGTTGACAAATGGTTCTTATTTTGTTTAATGTATTAAGTATATTTTGATGTTGGGCCTACCAGAACGATTTTTTCCCTTTTGTGTAAATAAGGATAGCAAAAAATCATATTATCGGTTTAACGCCAAAAGGCCCGAATGGGCACAAAAAACGAGATGTCTTTCATTATTTTTAAAAAACAAAAACTGTTTTTGTCTATTTCTTACAAGACAACGCATTTTGAGAAAAAAATGAGAAACATGTTTTTTCGGGAATGGGGTTTTTCAAGGAATTTTTTAAGTAAACACAAACAAGGTGTTGCGATAATGTTTAATAAAATTTTTTTGTTTAAAGTGAAAAGGGGGGGTTAAAGAGATTTGGGGGGAAATTTTAATTTGGTTGTTATTTAAATCAAAACTCACCTTTCCCTTTTTTTTAACGTAACGGGCCCAAAAAAAGATGACCCTGAGTTTTATTAAAATATTAAATTGAAGATAATGGAGCTTAATGTACAAAATATTAATGGGTGGAGATTTCAATTTTGGGACTTGACCCGTAGGGATTCCAAAAATTTTAAACACATAAATATCCAAAAATCAAAAGGACACAGTTTTAAAACCAGATGGAAACCTCGAATTAAATGATATCTGGCGAGAATTAAACCAAGAATGTCTCCGTTTTACCTGAGAAGAACCAGCCCTTTTCAGCAAGCAAGGTTAGACTTTTTTCTCCTCGGGTTTTTAGTGGTTTTTTTGTTGTAATGATGCAGATATTGATGGGGAATGAACAGATCACTCCCCCCTACCGCAAAACTAAAATTTTAAAAAAAAATGTGAAACATAACCCTTTTTGGAAGTTCAATACATCTCTTTGAAGATAACTATATCAGAGAAAAAATGCGAAAAAGAAAGTTTAAAAAAGAAAACTCGATAAACACAAAAATAAGAAATATTGACGAAGAATTCATTTTCCATCTCTGATGACTGTTCTTAGATTTCCTACTGATGAAAACGGTCAAAAACTATCTCATATGCTCGATGAAAAAAAAAAAAAACAAAAGAAAGGGAAAAAAACGGTTGGAACAAGAATTCTAGTATAGATAAAATTTAAAATAAGAGTGAACAAACTTAGGACTATGGGGAATCAAAAAGAAAAATTAAAAAAAGATACGGGGAAAAAAAAATAGAAGGGGTACTATTGAGGGCGAGGGCCAATGGATACTACGAGAAAAGAATGGGGTATTTTTTCAGTTTAGAAAAACGCATTAGTTAGTAAAAATATGCCCAAAACTCGTAACCACAAGCAAAATTTTTGTGAATCAAAAGACATTAAACCAAGAGGACAGAATTTTATAAGCTTTTTAATGCCGAAAGTGGTGTACAAAACTGTGAAATTAAAGATTTAGTCAATAATGTTCCATGCTTGGATGATACAGAGGCAAGTGAATTGGAAGGTGAAATTACACTAGAAGAAGCTACTTGTGCCCTGAATAATATGAAACATAATAAAAGTCCAGGCACAGATGGTTTAGTGCAGAGTTCTTTAAAGTTTTTTGGAAAAAGATAGGAATATTTGTTGTTAGAGCCCTAAATGCAAGTTTCGGGAAAGGGGGGAACTATCTTGTGCACAGAGGGAAGGTATCATTACGTGCATTCCTAAAGGTGACAGGCCCAGACAATACATAAAGAACTGGAGACCTATCTCACTTTTAAATGTCATTTATAAAATTGGATCGTCTTGCATTGCTAATCGTTTAAAAAATGTACTACCACATGTTATTAATGAAGATCAAACAGGATTTATTAGAATAGATACATAGGTGATAATTTGAGATTAATCTATGACACAATAGCCTACTTAGATAAGCACAATTTACCAGGATTATTACTGAACATAGATTTTGAAAAAGCTTTTGACTCAATTAATTGGGAATTTATGTTTAAGGTATTAAAAGTTTTTGGATTTCAAGAAATTATGCAGATGGATAAATGTGTTTTATAACAATATAAAATCCTGTGTTGTTGTAAATGGTCGGGTATCAGATTGGCTGGAAGTTAAAAGAGGATGCAGACAAGGAGACCCCGTATCCCCTATTGTTTGTACTTTGTGTCGAGGTGCTAGCCATAATGTAAGAGAAAATCCGGATATTCACGGGATCAGTGGAAATAACATTGAATACAAATTGTCTCAATACGCTGATGACACTGAATTCCTACTTGCAGGGGATGAAATCTTTTGAAACATGTATTGATGTTCTTGCTCGGTTTGGGGGGGGGGGTGGGGTCAGGACTTCATATGAACAAAAGCAAAACTAGCGCTATTTGGTTGGGAAGCAGGAAAACTAGTGAAATCCGTTACATGGAACATTTGGGAATGGACTGGGAAACCATCAAATTTAAAATACTTGGAATGTGGTTTACGAACGATCTTAGAGAATGTATTAACATAAATTATCGGAAAGATTGACAGATATAAAGCATTTATTCAAAGTATGGGTGAAACGCCAGATAAACCTCTTGGCAGAGTTGTCATACTAAAATCAATTATTCTTTCAAAATTGACTCATTTATGGTTACTTTTACCGAACCCCACCAAATACATTTTTTCAGACATGTCAACGCATCTGTTACAAATTCGTTTGGAATAACAAGACAGAAAAAAATTAGCCGCAAAATTTCACACAAAAGTATTAAAAATGGTGGCATTGGTATTCCTGACTTAAAGATATTTGTTTTATCTTTAAAGCTGTCTTGGATTAGGAAAGCGGAAAAATCAACTCATAAATGGAAACATGTTTTGTTGAAAAACTTTCCAAAATGGCCTCTGATTAATAAATTTGGTCCTGAGTTTGTCTCTAGTTTTGCAAAATACAATAACTTTTGGAAGGATGTCTTCGAGGCAATGAATGTTTTCTATTATAAATGTACACCTAAGAATTCCGCTGAACTTCTTGCCGAGCCGATTTTTTACAATAATAATAATAATGGTGTTGCAATAACTGCAAGACATATTGAATTATAAACAAAGTCATTGCAACACCAAGCTGCTCTGTAAGTTGCTGGAACGGTGCTCGGTACTTATACTTGGAATTTATTAGTTTGTTGTATTTTAGTCCCTTGCGGATTCATTCCAAGAACTGACCCTCAGCACTTGTGTCTTAGAGGATATCTTTTTATATTTTTTACTTTTCACAAGAAAATGTAGCTTGTTTTGCTCTTTCATGATTTTCTTTTGCTTCTTAGATGGCACCTTTGGTTGGTTTTTTGAAAACTCAACAAACATACTACGGTATTGCACACCAGCCTTTTCTGGGATTGCATTCTTCTTAAAACTGAAAAGGCAGAGGAGTCAAATTACCACTTTCCGCGGTCACTGAGGAGAAACCACCAAGTTTCGAAATATCGGTATATGACCAGGAGTTTTATGTTAGTGAGTTTCCCTCCCTATTGGAGGATGTCTCTCCCCCTTGGAGAATATAAGCTTGCTGAAGGCTCATTTTGAGAAGCATTTATTTTATTTTTCCCCCATCCATCCACTCAAGCACATACTGTTAATTAGGCAGAATCATCTGCCACTGCAGGTATGAATGCGTATCTCCCCCTATTTCTTCAATCTAAGACATAAGAGCAAGCTTTGTTTATAATTCAATATTTCTTGCAGTCATTGCAACACCAAGCTGCTCTGTAAGTTGCTGGAACGGTGCTCGGTACTTATACTTGGAATTTATTAGTTGTTATATATATATATAAATATATATATACACACACACACACACACATATATATATATATATATATATATATATATATATTGCCGAACAATTAAGTAGTGGGGGAAAACAAGTGCAGGCTAACCATCCTCCTCCTCCTTCTTCTTCTTCTATTGCCGAACAATTAAGTAGTGGGGGAAAACAAGTGCAGGCTAACCATTCTCCTCCTCCTCCTTCTCCTTCTTCTTCTATCTTCACTTCACGAGCAGTCACTGGTTGGCGCCATACTGAGGAACAATTCGCCCGCGCCCGCCCCCGCCCCCCTCCTCCCCTCTCCCCCCCTTTCCCCCGCCCCCTCCCCCACCCCCATCCCATCTCCCCCTTCCCCTCCCCTTGCCCAGGTCTGTCGGCTGCGTGTCAAGGCAGGGAGTTCTGCTGCAGATGTTTTTTTCTCTGTCCAGTCTGCAGTGTTGTCAGTCCATCAGTCTTCTTTCTTCCCCTTCGTCCACCATTTTCCACAGTGCCCTTAGGGCATCGTTCTATAGCAAAGGCCACGGCATCTTGTTGCAAATGGCCATACCTTCGTGGTTTTCTTCTTCTTCTTTTTTCGGTTATTTGCAAAGTGAAGTGACTGCATGGAGGCAGAAACTCAAACAAATTTGAAAAGATATTTGAAAGAACTCTACCAGTTAGCATGGAACCAACGAATGACAAGCCAAAACACGACGCGTTTCGACCTCTCAGGTCTTCTTCAGGCAAGATCAACACTCACACACACACACACACACACACACACACACACACACACACACACACACACACACACACACACACACACACAAAACACGCTCACGACAACGAAAATGAAGAACGAGTGATCACTTATCTTCTCAAATTCGGCGCAATTTTAATTTAAGCCGCTGCCATCAGATTTGTGTGTGGTCCCATGTGCTGCATGATGGGTTGACGCACGTGTTTTCAAGGCTGATGTGATCAGTACATCTGTTGTTTAGTGTGTGGTGGACGCATTGTTCAAGGCTGATATGATCATTACATCTGATGTTTGATGTTTAATGTCTGGTTGATGCATTGTTCAAGGCTGATATGATCAGTACATCTGATGTTTAGTGTCTGGTTGACGCATTGTTCAAGGCTGATGTGATCAGTACATCT
Source organism: Conus ventricosus (assembly GCA_018398815.1). NCBI lineage: Eukaryota > Metazoa > Mollusca > Gastropoda > Neogastropoda > Conidae > Conus > Conus ventricosus. Next base: position 66,501,042 of record CM031615.1, read on the forward strand.
GTTCTTTAGTGTCTTGCAATAACACCTCATTTCTATAGCTTGGATTCTCCTGTCCAGATCCGCTGTGAAGGTTCGTATCTTACGTACTCACAGGAAGACTGAAGATAATAATAATGATAATGATAATAATGATAATAATAATAATAGTTATTATTATTATTATTATTATTATTATTATTATTATTATTATTATTATTGTTATTATTATAAATACTTATATAGCGCCTATTCTCGGCTAGAGACCAAGCTCTAAGCGCTTTACAATCAACACTCGTTTACACAACGGGCTGCCTACCTGGTATTGCTGACTGAAGAGCTGCCAGCTGGCGCTTCATTCAGTCGTTTCCCGTGTCATCCAGTCAATATCGTTCAATATCGTTCACTCAATATCCTTACTTCCTTCATTCTTTCCATTTCTCACACAGGGGGCATGCTATGTGCAGCGTGTCATCCATACCAACGGCCAAACTGGCGTTCTCTTCCGAAAGTTGGTGATGGGATTTTATGTGTGTGCAAGATGTTCTGCATGCGTTCACACACGGAACCTCGGTTTATAGTCTCATTCGAAGGACTGTATGGGAAATGGAGTCAGAACCAATGTTAACTCTGAGAGGGAAAAATCCCCCTGTACCGAAACGGCCTGGCGGAGATTTGAACAGGCAACCCCAGGATCACGAGTCTGGTGCTTGACCAAGTGAGCCATTCCGGATTCCCGTACCCGTGCACACGGGAGTTGGATGTTGTCTGTCATGAAGGTGTGACTGGCCTTAACCACGGGTTGTAGCCTGCACAGTACTGGTCCTGTCTCTGAGAAGATTTGTGGGTTGGATCCCTCATTGTTACTGACGGATCCCCGATTACTAACTGTTGAACGTGTACTAAACTTTTGTCCATGGACAGTCATCTATCTATCTATCTATCTATCTATCTATCTATCTATCTATCTATCTATCTATCTATCTATCTATCTATCTATCTCTCTATCTAGCAGTCTGTTTGTCTATCGATCGATCGATCTGTCTGTCTGTCTATTGATCAATCGATCGTTCTGTCTGTCTGTTTGTTTGTCTGTCTATCTACCTATCTATCTATCCATCTGTCTGTCTATCTGTCTGTCAAGAGAGAGAGAGAGAGAGAGAGAGAGAGAGAGAGAGAGAGAGAGAGAGAGAGAGAGAATGATGTGTAGTTCAGATAGATAGATAGATTCATAGATACATACATCAATACATTGATACATAGATGCATAAAACATGCATTAATACAAACCTGCATAGATACATGCATATATACGTACATACATTAATACATACATACATACATACAAACATACATACATACATACATACATGCATACATACATACATACATACATACATACATACATACACACACATGCACACACACACACACATGCACACACACACACACACACACACCGCATGCACGCATGCACGCACGCATGCATGCACACACACGCACACACGCATGCACGCACACATGCACGCATGCATGCATGCACACACACACACACACACACACACACACACACACACACACACACACACACACACACACACGCACACACGCACGCATGCACGCACACACACACACACACACACACATACACACACACACACACACACACACACACACACACACACACACACACACACATAATTATTAGATGCATTGTGGCTGGCCACGGCATATAGACTCGTCGGCGCTGATTCCCATGTCGTAATCTTGCTAATGGTTCATCAAGTCTTTGAACAAACTTGGCGAGTTCTTGTTCACGTCCTGCCAGGCCATCAATATCATCTGCAAGGTTGTGATAGCTGTAATGGTTCTTCCTCCGGTGCTAACTGTACTGTACTGACGTGATCTTTGAGTGCATCCCTCATGATGCTGTGATGTAAACTCAGTTTGCAACGTTCGTCTGTTTGCCCCGACTGGGGAGGAGGGAGTGGGGTGAGGGTTTGATTGAGAGAGGAAAGAAAGAACAGAATGACGTAAATTTTGATAGGGCTCACGTCATCAGGGCGACAAAGAGAGAAGTGGGGGGGGGGGGGGGGGGGGGAGGCATAGATTTGAAATCTATTCTGTGGTTTGGAGTTTGTACAGTTTGTATAAGTGGGACCGATCAGGTGGAGTGGTCAAGCGTTTCGTCACAATGCGTTCCAGGAATATGTTGAAAAATGTAGTAGATGAAAGGCAGCCCCTGACTAACTGTATCTGAAGGATGCAACCACTCTCCAACAACACCCTGTGTGACCACTGCACTAGTCGTTTGGAGTAGGGTTGCTGAAAAGTTCTGGTGAGCTTTTTGCTCAATGTTACGTATCTTCCTTGTAGCCCATAGCGCTTAGTACCAGAGTCTGTCCAACTCCCTCTTGAAGTGTATGAAGACGTAGAACTCCTTCTGGTTTCGGAGAGGCTTTTTGCAAAGGGTATGCATGTGAAAGATATGTTCATTGGTACCTCTGTCTATGTGAAGTTTAGCCTGTTTTTCCACAGTAATGGCATCTGTTTGCAGCTGTAATCTATTCAGAATAGTTTTTAAAATTACTTTGGTGACACGGCCGATCAAACCGGTAGCGTGGTTGCTTTAGCTGTTGGCGATTTCCTCCCTTGGGAGGGGGTGACGAAAAGTGATTTAACCCATGGGAACTGCCCCCCCTCCCCCCCCCCCCCCCCCCCCCCCCCCCCCCCCCCCCCCCCCCCCCCCACCCCCCCTCTCAAATTTTCTCGCAGATGGCTGTCACGATATCAATTACTGCCTTTCCGCCATGTTTTAAGAGCTCTGTAGGGATGTTGGCGAAGCCTGTAGCCTTCCCACATTCCAGCGATTTCATCGCAACTACGACTTCTTCTCAGAGTATTAAAAAATCATCCTCATTTGATGAAAGAGTGTTTGATGAATGACTGTTAGCACACTTAGATCTCCAATTCTCTGTTTATTGTAAAGTTCAGAGCAATATTCAGTCCACCTTTTGATGTCTTCTTCCTGTGTGTCAATTGTCGTCTTTGTCCGAAAACATGTTGGATTTACTTTGTTTTTGTTTGGTCAAGTCTTGTGGAACATCAGAAGTTTTGTTTTTGTCATTGTAGTTTAGGATTTCTCAATGATCTCATGCTGGTTTTTCCCCACGCAATTTTCCTGTGTATTTTTCATTCCCTCACTGATCTGTCTGGTTATGGGGCTCTATTTCTGAACTAAAGTCTTCTCCAGTGGTTTTTTTTAAGCTCTTTCTGGTGAGACAAATCCCCAAGACATAGCTTGCGATCCATGGCTTCGATTTCCACCGGCTTGTTCCTTTGACCTTTGTTGTCGTTTCAACGTCACTTGAATGACATTGTTTTAAAGGGCTTCAAGTCTTTTAGCAGTAGCAGTAGTGCAAATTGTCCTCCTATGGCCTCAAGAAAGTGTTCAGTGATGTCAGAATCTATCAGTTTGTCATGATGGAATTTTAGACAATTGTTTTCCGCTGTCTTTTTGTTCTTCAAAGTGCAGTTAGATATATGTTATTTTCGTTGTGACAACCCCACGGCCACTACCAAATTCAACTCCTTGAAATTTCGCTGTGTTAGACATGTTGATGCCAGATCTGTTCTGGTTCTTCACAGGAATATAGTCTGTCTGACTGTAGTACTGATCGTTTGGACTATAGTCTGTCTGACTGTAGTACTGATCGTTTGGACTATAGTCTGTCTGACTGTAGTACTGATCGTTTGGACTATAGTCTGTCTGACTGTAGTACTGATCGTTTGGACTATAGTCTGTCTGACTGTAGTACTGATCGTTTGGACTATAGTCTGTCTGACTGTAGTACTGATCGTTTGGACTATAGTCTGTCTGACTGTAGTACTGATCGTTTGGACTATAGTCTGTCTGACTGTAGTACTGATCGTTTGGACTATAGTCTGTCTGACTGTAGTACTGATCGTTTGGACTATAGTCTGTCTGACTGTAGTACTGATCGTTTGGACTATAGTCTGTCTGACTGTAGTACTGATCGTTTGGACTATGGTCTGTCTGACTGTAGTACTGATCGTTTGGACTATAGTCTGTCTGGCTGTAGTACTGATCGTTTGGACTATAGTCTGTCTGACTGTAGTACTGATCGCTTGGACTATAGTCTGTCTGACTGTAGTACTGATCGCTTGGACTATAGTCTGTCTGACTGTAGTACTGATCGTTTGGACTATGGTCTGTCTGACTGTAGTACTGATCCCTTGGACTATGGTCTGTCTGACTGTAGTACTGATCGTTTGGACTATGGTCTGTCTGACTGTAGTACTGATCGCTTGGACTATGGTCTGTCTGGCTGTAGTACTGATCGTTTGGACTATGGTCTGTCTGGCTGTAGTACTGATCGCTTGGACTATAGTCTGTCTGACTGTAGTACTGATCGTTTGGACTATAGTCTGTCTGACTGTAGTACTGATCGTTTGGACTATAGTCTGTCTGACTGTAGTACTGATCGTTTGGACTATAGTCTGTCTGACTGTAGTACTGATCGTTTGGACTATAGTCTGTCTGACTGTAGTACTGATCGTTTGGACTATGGTCTGTCTGACTGTAGTACTGATCGTTTGGACTATGGTCTGTCTGACTGTAGTACTGATCGTTTGGACTATAGTCTGTCTGACTGTAGTACTGATCGTTTGGACTATAGTCTGTCTGACTGTAGTACTGATCGTTTGGACTATAGTCTGTCTGACTGTAGTACTGATCGTTTGGACTATAGTCTGTCTGACTGTAGTACTGATCGTTTGGACTATAGTCTGTCTGGCTGTAGTACTGATCGCTTGGACTATGGTCTGTCTGACTGTAGTACTGATCGTTTGGACTATAGTCTGTCTGACTAGTACTGATCGTTTGGACTATAGTCTGTCTGGCTGTAGTACTGATCGCTTGGACTATAGTCTGTCTGACTGTAGTACTGATCGTTTGGACTATAGTCTGTCTGACTGTAG
>CM031615.1:66528518-66531018 GCA_018398815.1 Conus ventricosus
GATGATTTTAGACTCTAGCATCAAAAACAGCAAAACTTTGTTAAATTTTTAACATCATCAAAAAAACAAAACTTTAAAAAAAAAAAACTTTTGCACGTCGTCTTATTGGAGGCACGTGCAATCATGAGATTTTTTTAATTTTGCTGTAAGTCTAGCTGTGCTTCCTTCTACACGGGTCGCTAACTTTCTTAACAACTCTCGTGCTACACACCACCACAACGACAACACGCGTGAAAGCGAGCGATTTGCCTATTTTTATGGTTGGACGGTTTAGGGGTTCAAACTCCCGATCTTCTGTCTGTGGGATTGATGTGTGTGTGTGTGTGTGTGTGTGTGTGTGTGTGTGTGTGTGTGTGTGTGCGTGCGTGCGTGCGTGCGTGTGTGTGTGTGTGTGTGTGCGTGGGTTTATGGGATTGGTGCCCTGGCCACTTGAGCTGGTCGGACGTTTCAAAGGAGGGAAGAGATGGGGTGGAGGGGGGGGGGGGAGGGCGGAGCGGGGGGGGGGGGTGAAGCAAGAAGCGATTGGAGTTCTTCAAGTAGTTAACTTCCTTCCTTCCACGAACAGGATATTGAGACGAGGGTGTATGGGGATTAGGGAGGAGAGAACGTGAAGGCGGAGGAGGGAGAAGTGGGGTGGGGGTGGGGTGATTTATCGCAGTTGTGTAACCTTCAATGCAACAGTCGCATCCTGGTGAAGTAATGGTTTGCTCCCGAGAGCTCCCGAGAAACGTTTGGTGAGGGTTTGGTTTTTATGCACACGGGCGCGCGCTTGTCGAATGTGTGTGTGTGTGTGTGTGTGTGTGTGTGTGTGTGGTTCATGTGGATGGAATTGTGATGGAGCGACGGGGAAGACATAAAAAAAAACCTCATGATTACTGGAAAGGGGCAAGCACAGAAAGCGACGAAAGAATTTTGATGGAGAGAGAGAGAGAGAGAGAGAGAGAGAGAGGACAGACAGACAGACAGACAGACAGAGAGAGACAGAGAGGGAGATCTGGGGTGTGGATATGCTAGGACATATCGCGGGGTAAATGGAGTAAGCATGTATGTGCGAACTCTTTCCCCAATACTGTAGACGATCAAAGTTTATATAAGTGGGAAAGTCATCACTCGTCCAGTCGCAGCTTTCATAGATAGATAGATAGATAGATAGATAGATAGATAGATAGATAGATAGATATATAGATAGATAGATAACATCCTTTACAACCACACTAAGCGATAATCATAGTCTAGATCGTTCTATCAGTATATTGTATTTCTCACTTCCCTCACAGATCATTCAACAAAGCCTGAGTTGTTCCTTCTGTATTATACATGTATCACTTTCTGCACAGATCACACAAGATAGCCTGAGTTGTTCTTTTTGTATAATACATTTCTCACTTTTTCCACAAGCAGATAAAAACGACATAGCCAGAGTCGTTCTGTTTGTATTATTTGTAGCTCACTTTTTTCACATGTCACACAACATAGCGTAGGTTGTTCTTTATGTAGATGCATTTCTCACTTTCGTCGCAAGAAGAGCAATCGATATAGTCTGGATTGTTCTTTCTGGATTAAACAGTTCTCACCTTCCTCACGACCAGATTTGAGCCATCACATTATGTATGCTATCCATTGTGAAATGTGGTCAGATCTACGTAGGTGAGACATCCCACACACTTGATACACGCGTTTCTGAACACGTGGCTCACAACCGTCATCACACACTCGGCGCTTCAACCTTCCCCGACACAACATCAATTATGTGAAAGTCCTGGCGTTTTGGCCATCAGGAATGACAAAATTGAGAATACCATGCAGGAATCCCATCTTCTCGCCAGACTTGGGACCCACTGCCCATTCAGCAGTAACATAGATTATTAATCGTCTAGCGATTGGTCATTTCACAATAACGTGGGATGTGATGCGCGCGCATCTAGCCAGTGATGCTTTATCATGCCAGAGACAAGACACGTGCTTTTCCGCCAAAAGAAATATCGTTTCACGAGGTCAGTCCATTCTTTATATTCTTTTTTTTTAACTTTATTGGTTAAAGATAGCAAGGTTGGTTCCTTTTGGTGACTTTTTAGTAGCTAGATTTCGTGTTGCTGCTCAGATCAACAAAACAGTAATTGCCGGTTTTCAGCCTGGTACCGGTACCAAGTCTGGCACCATGGCTTCACATGATCAAGATGAAAGGCTTGCCGTTGAAGGTAAGGACTTGAGAGATTCCAAACTGGAGGAAAAATTAGAGGACAGGCTTCAAGATGTAGCTCAGAGTTTGGATGAGAAATGGGGAAAGAGGTTCGATGAATTCCTTAAAACGTAAACGTGCCCTCCCATCTCGGCCCTGGATGATTCTCGCTTACCCTCCCAGGTATTGTCCGTTGAATTGAATTTAGAGGTCATTCGTGGCTAAATACTGGCTAGATGCGCACGCATCACCTCTCACGTAATTGCTCATTCCCATCACTAGATTCTACATAATTCCAATTTCACCTCAACTTACAAGTAA
>CM031615.1:66553902-66566402 GCA_018398815.1 Conus ventricosus
CGAACGGCTTACTTTTTTACAATGAAACGCCACCTGAATTTCAACTCTGTCGTTAAAGCTTTCTTGCCAAGGCCGTTAGCATGAAATAATCAGGAAATACACGACTGAAATGGAAAGAACTATCCACATGGGTTTCAGTAAGACAAGCGAAACTGAATGTGAAAAACGTAAGTTATCGGAAACTCACACAGAATTTTAAAGGTGTTTAAAGCAAATCCGCCAGCTGATAAGTTTCAAAGTCAATTGATCACAGGCGGAAGTCAAAACATGAAAATCAATGGTCAAGTAGTGAGCCGGCAAACAAACGCACCAAACACGAAAGTAGTGAGCACTGACATGCTGGCCTTCTTCAGGTAAGACAGGAACAAACAAACAAATAAATTAACAAACAAAACACGCAACAGAAATAAACATATGGTGGAGAAAGCGAAAACACATGCAAGGGGTTAAGTCCTCAGTCACTATGAACATGATTTAACAGGGGCGGGGTGTCAGGACGAAGGAGGAAGAGGAAAAACTGAAGAGATAGAACCAGAAGGACGACGTTGAAATAGAAATGTTAACCCTTTCACTGACAGCGACTGTGAATCTTCGAATTCCGTCTGTTGAACAGAACCATCTGTTTATGCCTGACTTCAGTCAACTTCCGTCTCCTGGGCGAGAGAGAACTCTTCAGTGGTCTCAGGTCTTCAGCAGCTGTGGTAATCCACCCTCGGTATCTAAACCAGAGCACCTTCTACAGCCTTTGTCAAAAGAAACGCGAAACGATCTCCAACGAAGCGACCCAAAAGGCTAGTTTGAAACCCATAGCTGACCTGGACGGCAGACAGTTCAATGTCACATTTCCCGTGTTTTTGGTGTCTGCGTACGTGCAAAGCATGCATAGTCGATAAAAACACTCCACGCATGAGTGTATCCGGAGAGAGAAAGTGACAGAAAGAGGGACGAAGAGACACAAAGTGAGAGAGAGAGAGACAGAGAGAGAGACAGAGAGAGGGGGAGAGAAGAGAGAGGGGGAGAGAGACAGAGAGAGGGGGAGAGAGAGAGGGGGGGGAAAGAGACAGAGAGAGGGGGGGGAGAGAGAGAGGGGGAAAGAGACAGAGAGAGCGGGAGAGAGAGATGGGGGAAAGAGACAGAAAAGAGGGGGAGAGAGAGAGGGGGGGGAAAGAGACAGAGAGAGGGGGAGAGAGAGAGGGGGGAAAGAGACAGAGAGAGGGAGAGAGAGAGGGGGGAAAGAGACAGAGAGAGGGGAGAGAGAGGGGGGGAAAGAGACAGAGAGAGGGGGAGAGAGAGAGGGGAAAAGAGACAGAAAGAGGGGGAGAGAGAGAGGGGGGAAAGAAACAGAGAGAGGGGGAGAGAGAGAGGGGGGAAAGAGACAGAGAGAGGGGGAGAGAGAGAGGGGGGGAAAGAGACAGAGAAGAGGGGGAGAGAGAGAGGGGGAAAGAGACAGAGAGAGGGGGAGAGAGAGAGGGGGGAAAGAGACAGAGAGGGGGGGGGGAGAGAGAGAGAGGGTCTGAAGAGAGAAGGGACATGACAAAAATCAACTCTGTTTGGATTTCGAATTGGTCCTGAAAAGGACCGAGGTAACAGCAGAACGGACATGGATAGTGCCTGCTGTCATATCTGGTTTGACGCCCTGCGTTGTTGATGCCAATCGGCGGCGGTTCGGCATGGAGACCACTAAGCGCTGCGGAAAGCTGTGGAAATTTTGTTCCACTGTCGGACAATTTCTTGTTGGAGTTCGACGGCGTTTCCCTGGTCGGCGGGGTTGTTTGTTTCTGCTGCGCTTCAAGTATGCCCAGACTTGTTCCATGGATTTAAGTCTGGACTGCAAGCGGGCCAAACCATTGTGGGAATTTGATTCCGTCGTAGAAATTGTTGCGTGGCTTGTGCAGCATGTGGCCGGGCATTGTCAATTGAAACTCGTGAGCCGGGTTTCTTTGGAAGAAAGGGACGACAACTGGCTGCAGCACCTGTTTGATGTAACGTGCTGCTTTCCCCCCCTCCTCCCCGACCTCGCTGCAGCTGAAAAAAAACCGGCCTACAACTGTTGACCTACAGGCCCCCCCACATCATGACTGATGGTCCACCCAAAAATTGTGTTCCTTGATGTGACGGGCATTAAAGCGCTGACCCCGTGGTCTCCAGACCCGATCATTGTTATCAACCTTGTCAACGCAGACCCCGGCATTCGTCACTGAACAGCCTTCTTTCCATTCTGCTGCCCAGTTCGCGTGTTGATTGGCCCAGTTCTGCCGATGGAGTCTGTGTTGCAGTCAATCTCGAACCCCCGATATGGACGGCGACAAAAAAGGTGGTTTCGACGCAGCAGACGAATTATTGTCGATGGCGACGTGTTGTTGTGCCTGGCAGTGGGGGCAGCGCTTTGGTAGGGGTCATTCCTAATGAGCGCCCCACCTGTCTCTGTGTCCGTGCGGTCAACGCTTGTGGTCGGCCTGCTCGTGGAACGTCTGCGTGGAGCCATTTACCAGATAGCGGTTCCTCAGTCGAAAAATTGTCGAGTGTGGGCATTCAGTCTGGTGCGATCACCTGGGCTGACGAGCCTGCGTACAACATACCAATGCCCGTTCTCTGCATTTTCGTGAGAAAGCGGCATCTTGCTTTTTTACCTGTGTGTTGCACCTTTGATGCGCTCCTGTTTTTCAACCCATTTCATTTGGAGATGTCAGCAGTATTCTGAGCAGAGCATCTTTTTCACGGGTTGTGCTTGCTTTCAGTGTAAAGCTTGAACAACCGCAATAGCAGTTCCCACGTGCCTCACTAACCACACTGACCACAGCCGAAACTGATGAAAACGAAAGCACATAAAGAAACCATTTTCAGCATGCCTGACCCACAACCCGACTCCACACTATATATAGTCGTTTCCAGAAGCGACAGTAAAGGATTGTTTTTCGCGTTTTTTTTTGACAAAGGCTATATGATTCTGTTCCGTGTCCAGCATCACGGGGTGGGCGGGGAGGGGGGGGAGGGGGGGGGGAGGGTGCGAAGGGGGGGGGGCATCAAAATGCAATGAACTCCCAAACAGGCCGTGAAAAAAAGAAAAAAAAAAGGGTTTAAGGGCCCAAAAACACAAAAGGTTTTCCCCAAATTTTCTTTGTTTCTCGGGCAAAGAAAAACTTAAAAAAAAAAGAAAACCCCGCCCGAACGAAAGAGCCCAAAAAAAATTCAAGACAAACCATTTTCCCTCGGCTTTTAACCGGAAAAAAAACCCTTTTAAAAACAACGAAAAAAAAAAAACCCATACCAAAAGAAGGTTCTGTTTGAATAAAACCACTCCTTTAAAGAAAAAATTATTATTGACCCCCACAAGGACAAAAAAATCCAAAAAGGGGGAAGCTTTTTTAAAAAACCTTTTTGTTATTTTTAAAAGCAAGGGGGCAACAAAACCCAAGCAAAAAAAGAGGGACCGGTTTTCCTTGCGATTAAAAAAGGGGGGAAAATGCAAACAAAGAACGCCGGTTTCGCTTGCGAATTAGCGCAAATGCCAAACAAAGAACCCCCCCCCCAAAAGCCGGGGGTTCGTTCCCCTCCCTTTCCCCCTTTTTTCGAATTCGCGCAGGTGGGCGTTCAACGTGGGCAACCCAAAAAAAAAAAAACGCCGGTCGCTTGTCGAATTCAGGCAGGATGGGCGGTCTTGAAATTGAATAAAAAAGAAAAATTTTCGCAGTGAAATGACCGAAGAGGGGAAACGAAAATTGAAAAAAAATGTTAAAATTTAGTCCCCAATGAAGGCAATAAAACCCCCAAATTAAAAGCCTTGACCTCTCGTCTTTTTCAGGAAGGACACCAACAAAAAAATAACGAAAATAGCTTTAGGGTGTGTGCGTGGGGGGGGGGGGGGGGGGGGGGGGGGGGGGGGGGGGGGGGGGGGAAGGTGGGATAAAACAATCCCTCTGTCAAGCGAGGCCCTTTCGGGTTTTGGGGGGGGGAAGGAGGGAGGATGGAAAGGAAAGATTAATAAAACAGGACGACGTTTGAAAATGAATATTGAATCCTTAAATCTTTGTTTATGTCGGCCGGAGTCGTTTCCCGGGTTCCAGTGTGAAATTCCAGTGGTCAGGGTCCTTCAACGTGTGGTGCCCCGGCCGCAGTATCGACCTATGACCTATGATGCCGCCTGCCCCCCCGCCCCCCCTGGGGGGAAACTCACGATTCAACGGACGTAACAGTGTGTGTGGTGTGTGTGTGTGTGTGTGTGTGTGTGTGTGTGTGTGTGTGTGTGTTGTCTGTGTGTCTGTGGGTTGTGTGTGTTTTGTCTGTGTCTTTTGGGCTGCTGTCAGTGTGCTGTATGTCTGTTGTTGTCTGTTGTTGGTGTCTCGTGTATGAGTGTGTGCGGCGCCCGTGTGTGCGTGTTGTATGCTCAGTGGGTGGATGTTGTGTGTCTATGTGAGGGGTCTGTCGTCTGTCTGTCTGTCTGTCTGTGTCTTTTGTGTGTGTGTTGTGTGTGGTGGTGCTGCGTGTGTGCGTGCGTGTATGGTGTGTGTGTGCGTTGTGTATTATTTGTGGGGGTGCGTGCGTACGTGAGTGCGTCGTGTGTGATGTGTATGTGTGTGTGCGCGTGCGAGTTTTGTGATTTGTGTGGGGTGTGTGTGTGTGTTTTTGGGGTGTGTGTGTGTGTGTTGTGTGTGTGAGTGTGTGTGTGTTTTTGTGTGTGTTGTGTGGGTTGGTGTGTTGTGTGTGTGTGTTGTGTGTGGGTGTGTGTGTGAATGGGGCATTACCAAAAAGACAGCCAACGGGACCTGCCTCGGGCCCCTCACGCGATTTTTAAGCGCAGTTTTTGCAGGCCCTCTGCCCAATTTGTCCCCACGCCAAACTTGTGTTGGCGCGTATTTTGCAGACCCTTCCCCAAATTGTCGCCACGACCAATTGTCTTTGGCGACGTTTTTGCGGGCCCCTCTGCCCAATTGTCGCACGCCCAAAATTGTCGTTTGGGACGTTTTGCGCCCTCCCCCAAATTGTGCCACCCCAACTTGTCGTTGGGACGTATTTGCGCCCTCTGCCAAATTTTGTCCCCCAGCCCCCCCTTTGTCGTTGGGCGTTTTTTTGGGGCCCCTCTCCCCCAAATTGTCCCCACGCCCAATTTGTCTTTTGGCGACAGTTTGCAGACCCTTCCCCAAAATTGTCCCCACGCCAATTTTGTCGTTGGCGAAGTTTTTCGGGCCCCTCCCCCACATTGCGCACACCAAATTTGTCGTTGGCGACAGTTTTGCCCCCTCTGCCCAATTGTCCCCCACGAAACTTGTCTTTGGCGCAGTATTTGCAGGCCCCCTCTGCCCAAATTGTCGCCACGCCAACTTGTCGTTGGCGACGTATTTGCGACCCTTGCCCAAATTGTCGCCAGACCCAAACCTTGTCGTTGGCGACAGTTTTTGCAGCCTTGCCAAATTTGTCGCCAGCCCAAACGTCGTTGACGACGTATTTGAGCCCCTTCCCAAAAATTTGTCGCCACGAAAAACTTGTCGTTGGCGACAGTTTTTTGCAGCCCTTGCCCAAAAATTTGTCGCCACGCCAACTTGTCTTTGGGCGACAAAGTATTTTTTTGGCCCTCTCCCCAAATTGTCGCCCGTAAAAATTGTCGTGGGAAGTTTTGCTGCCCTTCCCCAAAATTTGCCCCACGACCAATTTGTCGCTGGCGACGTTTTTGCAGGCCCTCTCCCCAAATTGTCGCCACGCCAACTTGTCGTGGCGACAGTTTTTGCGGGCCCCTTTCCCCCAAAAATTGCGCCAAACCCAAAATTGTGCTGGCGACAGTTTTGCGCCCCCCTTGCCCAAAAAATTGTCGCCACGCCCAACTTGTCGTTGGCGACGTATTTGCGCCCCCTTCCCAAATTGCGCCACGACCAACTTGTGTTGGCACAGTTTTGCAGCCCCTCTGCCCAAAATTGTCGCCAGGGGACCAACTTGTCGTTGGCGACGTATTTTGCAGGCCCTCCCCCCAAAAATTGTCGACGCCTTTTTTGTCTTTTGCGACAGTATTTGCAGACCCTTGCCCAAATTGTCCCCACGACAATTTTGGTCGCTGGGCAGTTTTTCGCCCCTCTCCCCAAATTGCGCCACGACAACTTGTCGTTTGGCGACAGTATTTGCTGGCCCTTTGCCCAAATTGTCGCCAAAACCCAAAACTTGTCGCTGGCGCAGTTTTTTTTGGCCCTCTGTCTAAATTGTCGCCCAACCAATTGTCGCTGGCGACAGTATTTGTGGGCCCCTCTGTCCAAATTGTCGCCACAAAACTTGTCGCTGGCGACAGAAATTTGTGGCCCCTCTGTCCAAAATTGTCGCCAAAACCCAAAATTGTCGCTGGCGACGTTTTGTAGGCCCCTCTGTCCAAATTGTCCCCAAAACCAATTGTCGCTGGCGCAGTTTTGTGGCCCTCTGCCCAAAATTGTCCCCACAAAAAAATTGTCGCTGGCGACAGTATTTGTAGGCCTTCCCAAATTTGTCGCCACAACCCAACTTGTCGCTGGCGCGTATTTGTAGGCCCTCTGTCCAAATTTGTCGCCCACCCAAATTGGTGCTGGCTGGCGACATTTTTTTGCGCCCCTTCCCCAATTGTCGCCACAACCACCTTGTCGTGACGACAAAAAGTGGTTTTCCCTACCTTAAATTTTCCCAAAATTTCCCCGACAGCGGAAACATTTCTCTCCAATGAAGCTGCGTACCAAACTGCTTAAATGGTCACATTAGGTAAAGTAGTACAGATGCCCAATGAATAAAAAAAGTATATTAGTTTAGAACAATCGATCAATCAATCGATCAATCGATCAACTAAAGAAGTTTTTGAAAACCCAAACCCAAGCACACAGAGAGAAAAGGGGAGAGAGAGAGGGACGAGAGAGAGAGAGGAGAGGAGAGGAGGAAGACAGACGACGGGACGACAGACAGACAGATAAAGACGACAGAGACAGACGACGACAGGACAGACAGAAAAGACAGCAGGATGGGGGGGGGGGGGGGGGGGGGTTTGTCACAGAAATTAAAATTTACGAGTGGGGGAAGGCTTTCTTTGACAGGGCCTTAAACGGGTCAAAGGGTTCAGTTGACGGACAATAACACCCTTTCCTGCCCGTTTAAATCCGTCCCCCTGCACAGGTACACACAAAAAAAAAAGCTCTCACAATTTTGGCTCTGAACAGATAGGAGACCTTTTGTTTTCGCGGGGTTTTCATTTTTTGCCCGGCTTTTTGCTTTGGGAGGAAAAAACAGTGAGATGGGGGGTTTTTAGATGTTGATTTTATTTATTTTTTTTTTGAAAGGGGATAGTTGGCGAAAAGCAAGAACTACGCCAAGGGGTTTTAAAAATTAGTTAGGAGTTTTTTTTTCTTCTTCTTCTTCTTCTTCTCTTCTCTTTTCTTTTTTCTTTTTCCCCTTTAATTCTTCTTTTTTCTTCCTTTTAATTCTTCTTCTTTTTTTCTTCTTCTTCTTCTTCTTCTTTTCTTTTTCTTTCTTCTTCTTTATTATTTTTTTTTTATTTTATTTTTATTATTTTTTTTATTATTTTTTTTTATTTTTGTTGTTTTTGTTGTTGTTTTTGTTGTTTTGTTGTTGTTGTTACTTTTCTTTAAAGTAGCGTAGGAGGAGGAGGGGGGGGAAAGAGGGGGGGAGGGGGAGGGGGGAAGGGGGGTTAGATTAAGTGTATCATTTTATCTTTTTTTTTTTTTTTGTTGTTTTCATTTTATTAATTTTTATTATTGTTTTGTATTTCATTATCATTTTTTTCGTTTTATTTTTATGTTATGTTTTAAATATTTGTGTTGCTTTTATCTAGCTATTTTCCTGGCAGGAAAAAGATCAGTCACAAAATCTATGAAGTGTGAGTTTTATGTTTGGTAGTCGGACCCTACTCCCTTTAAAAACTTTTGCCAGATGCCCACATAATTTCAGTAATGTGTGGGGGGTTTTATTGGAGATGTATTACGAAAAGACCTAAAGATAAGGTCGAAAATGAATGGGGCGGAAATAAAGCTGAAGAAAATTTATAAAAATAATTATAATGTTGTTGTTTTGTCGTACCCTAGCTAAAAGATCAGGGTGCACCCCGAACAAGCCAAAAGAACTTGAACTCTATGGTAAAAAAGCATAGTAGGGAGGGAAAACATTACGTGTGTGCCCGTTTTTACCCCCGCACATGGGCAGCCACACCCCGACTTTCAAAGGATTTTGGAGACTGAAAAATTTTTGTGGGACTTGTCACAACTGAAGACAATCCCCGCAAAACTATGAGGCATGAAACTTTGGGGAGTGCATTGGTGTTCTACTTTCCTCTTTCTCTATACTTACTGCTACGTGACTATGCAGCTGCTATGCTGTACTGGTACTGTCACCAAAAAAAAGCTTGTTGTGGGTTTTGACACTCAAAAGTGATGATAAAAAAACATTTTTTTGTTTGTTTGATTTGTTGTTTCGGTTTTTTTTTGTTTCTGTGTGGGGTGTGTGTGTGTTGTGTGGGGGGGTGTGTGTGTGGTGTGTTGGGGTGTGTGTGTGTGTGTGTGTGGTGTGTGTGGTTGTTTTGTTTGTTTTTTTTTTTTTTTTTTGCTTTGTTTGTTTGTGGCCCACATTAATAGTTTGTAGATACTATTGCGTGTTAAAAAACACGGCAAAAACCCCCACACACACACACCACCCCACCACACACACACCACACACACACCCCACACACCCCACACACACACACAGGTGCGCGCCGCACCAGGGGAGGGGAGAGAGGAAAAGGGAGAGGGGAGAGGGGAGGGGAAGGGGGAAGAAGAGAGGAGGGGAGAGAGAGGGGGGAGATGAGGGGGAAAGGGGAGGAGAGAGAGAGAGTGTTAAAAAAGAAGAAATGAAAGATCAAAAAGGAGTGAAATTTACCCCAGCATTTCACAATGGATAAAGGAATGATTTTTATTCCACCCAGAAACAATGCCAAAAGTTGATCATACCCACCCGGGCGGAGCACTTTCCAGACACAGGCGGCGGAAAAACTTTTCCAAGGCAGTTGGCCAATTTGGGGTGCGCTTGCAGGGGCTGGCCCCTTGTCCAAAAAACCCCCCATGGCTCACAACATTTAAACTCCTGGCTCTTCCAACACAATACAGAAAAAACATGGCACGATCGGTGAAAAGGGGTTCAGCCTAAGAGTTTTTTTCCTTAAAAATGTCAGTATCGCGCATGTTAGGACCCTTTTCGCCAAAAATTCACCCTCAGCGACAATTTTGGCAGGCGCCCTTGGAACAAGACTAGGGGAATGGTGCAAGAAGACAGAGACGGGTGGGTTGTGATTTATTGATTGATTGATTGATGGGAATTTATTTATTGATTGACGAGGTAAATTTATTGACTGACTACTGATTTTTTGATTGATGATGACTGTTAATTGATTGCTTGGTTTAGGGGTTGATTGGTTTTGGTTGGGGATTGATGAATGAGAATGATTGATTGATTGATTTTTGATCATATTCCCAAGGGAGCGGTAAGAAATAAATTTTCAGCAATTTTTCATCCGGCCCCGCCCGCTAAGGGGACTAAAATGTGATCCAAATCAAAAGCACAGAGAGGGAGAGAGAGAGGGAGAGAGGAGGAAAGGGAGAGACGGGGAAAGGAGGGGGGGGAGAGGAGGGAGAGAGAGAGATGGGGTGGGGGGGAACAGGAAAAAATTTTTGATGTGTGCGGTGTTTTTAAGGTGGGGGAATTTTAAAGGGTGGTAGTGGGGGTTTTTTTTAAAAAAAATTTTTTTTTTTAAAAAAAAACCCCCCCCCCAAAAAAAACCCCCCCCCTTTTTCCCCTTTTTTTTTTTTTATTGTATGGGGGATTTTTCCCAAACCCAAAACCCCAAAAACCCCCCCCCCCAAAAAAAAAAAAACCCCAGGGAAAAAATTCCCCCCCCCCCCCCCCCTCCTTTCTTTTCTTTTCCTTCCCTCCTCCTCCTCCTTTTTCTTTTCTTCTTCTTCTCCTTTTTCTTCTTTTATTTTTTTCTTCTTCTTCTTTTTTTCTTCTTTCTTCTCTTTTTCCCCCTTTTTCCTTCTTCTTCCCTTTTTTCTTTTCTTCTTTTCTCCCTTTTCTTCTTCTCCTTCTTCTTCTTCTTCTTTTTCTTTTTCTTTTCTTTTCTTCTTCTTTCTTTCTTTCTTTTCTTTCTTCTTCTTTTTCTTTTTTCTTCTTTTCTTTTTCTTCCTTCTTCTTTCCCTTTTTTTTTCTTCTTCTTCTTCTTTTTTCTTTTTCTTTTCTTTTCCCCTTTTTTTCTTCTTTTTTTTCTTTTCTTCTTTTCTTCTTCTTCTTCTTCTTCTTCTTTTTCTTTTCTTTCTCTATCTTCTTTCTTCTTTTTCTTTCTTCTTCTTCTTCCTTCTTCCTTCTTTTTCTTTTTTTCTTCTTCTTCTTTTCTTTTCTTCTTTTCTTCTTCTTTTTTCTTCTTTTTTTCTTTTTTCCCCCCCCCCCACAAAACACTCGTGCCAGTTTTTTGGTGAATGACGAACATGGGGGCAGTGTCTATCCATTCGCGTGAGGTCCCTGTGTTTCTACAGTGAAATGCGTACAGGGAAAACAAACTTTTGTTCACGGCTGCCCCAAACCCCTTCCTCCATTGGGGAGAGGGGGAAGGAGAAGGGAGGTGGGAACGAAAAGAGGCGGGCCGGGGGGGGGGGGTGGGGGGGGGGTGGGGGGAGGGGGGGGAGCAAAACGATGGGGGAAAGGGAGGAGGGGGGGCAAAAAGAGGGCAGCTGCACAAATTTTTTTTTGCCTGCCGGTTCGCCTGTTGTCTGTTTTTCTGTTGTCTGTTGCTGTCGTCTGATGTATCTCTCCTCTCTCTCATCTTCTCTCTCCCTCTCTTCCCCCCCCCCCCTCCCTCCCTCATGGGGGTGTGGGGGGGGGGGTGGTGGGGGGGGTGTGGGTGGGGGGGGGGCGGGCGGGGGGGGGGTGGTGGGGTGGGGGTGGGTTTTGGGGGGTGGGGGTGGGGGGTCCACCCCTCCCCCCCCCCCCCCCCCCCCCCCCCCCTTTTTCTCTCTCTCTCTCTCCTCTCCTCCCTCTCTCTCCCTCTTCCCCTCTCTCTCTCCCTCCCCCTCTCTCCCTCCCCCTTCCCCCTTTCCTCTCTCTCCTTCCTTTCTCTCTCTCTCTCTCTCTCTCTCTCTCTCTCTCTCTCCCCCTCCTCTCTCTCTCTCTCTCTCTCCTTCCCCCCCCTCTCTCTCTTCTCCCTCTCTCCCCCTTCCCTTCTTCCCCTTCCTCTCTCTCTCTCTCTCTCTTTTCTCTCTCTCTTCTCTCTCCCCTCCTCTACTCTTTCCCCCCCTTCCCCTCCTCTCTCTCTCTTCTCTCTCTCTCCCCCCTCTCTCTCTTCTTCCTCTCATCCCCCTCTCTCTTTTCTTTCTCTTCCCCTCCCCCTTTCCTTTCTTCTCTCCCCTTTCTCTCTCCTCCCCCTTTCTCTTTTTTTTCCCCCTCTCTCCCTCCTCTCTCTCCCTCCTCCCCCTCCTCTCTCTCTCTCCTCTCTCTCTTTTCTCTCTCTTCTCTCTTTCTCTTTTGGGAGAAATTTGGCACTTGCAGTAGGCCTAGCAGTCTTTCCCCTGGCTGTGAATTTTTTCTTTGGGGGGGAGGCAGGCAATGGGAGGGGAGGGTAGTTGGGGGGGGGGGTGGGGGGGGGAGAAAGGGAAAATGAATATGGTTCTTAAAAGGGGTTCTTGCTTAAGAAAATAGTCCGTTTCAAACCCGTGGATTTCTTGTCTGTGTATTCGGAAAGTATTCTTCTTGTTTTTTTTTTTGACACGAGTGTGTGTGTGTTGTGTTGTGTGTGGTGGTGGTTTTGTGTGTGTGTGGGTGTGTTGTGTGTTGGTGTGTGTGTGGTGTTTGTGTGTGTGTGTTGTGTGGTGTGTGTGTGTGGGTTTTTTAGAAATTGATGAGTGTATTTGATCGTATCCAGTGTGTGGGGTGTGTAATGTGTATGTGTGATTCAGGTATGTGTGGTGATTTCAGTGATGTGTGTGTGTTGTGGTGTGTGTGGGTGTGTGTGGTGTGTGTTGTGTGTGGTGTGTGTTTGGGGTGTGTGTGTGTGTGTGTGTGGTTGTTGTGTGGTGTGTGTGTGTGTGTGTGTTGGGGTTTTGTGTGGTGTGTGTGTGTGTGTGGTGGTGTGTGATTGCATGGGTGTGTGTGTGGTGGCATGTAGTGTGTGTGTGTGTGTTATGTGTGTGTGGTGTGTGTGTGTGTGCGCGCGCGCGCGCGCAGTGATGTGTGTGTGCGCGCATTGTTTTTGTTTGGTTTTTTGTGGTGTGTGTGTGTGTGGTGTGTGTGTTGTGTGTGTGTGTGTGTGTGTGTGTGTGGTGCGTGGTGCGTGCGTGCGTTGTGGTGTGTGTGTGTGTGTGTGTTGTGTGGGTGTGTGTGTGTGTGTGGTTTTTGGGGTTTTTGTGGTTGCCCCCTCTCGATTCTTCAGATAAAGTGTGTGTTCATGCGGAAACTTAACAATCGGGACGTTCAAGCAATTCCCTGGCTCACAGAGGAGAGAGAAGGAGAGGAGAGAGAGAGAGGAG
>CM031615.1:66571402-66581402 GCA_018398815.1 Conus ventricosus
TTATACCCTTCACTTGCTGCTTTGGGGTGCTATTGGATTCTTTGTGAGCTCCCCACACCTTCGTTCGTTACATTTACTACCCGTCACAGGCGGCTTTTGGGGGTGCTATTGGATTCTTTTTTGCACCCTTGGTGGTGAGAACACCACAGTATTATGAACTGTGGTGTGTCTCTATTTGACGGCCAGGGGTGCGCCAGACACAACCAGCCGAGTCCTCCCCTAGTGATTCCTTCCGACCCAGCGGACGAAAGCCACTTATCGAGCAGGGCAATAGACAAATATCTTCTGCCTCTTCAAAGGGGATTGTTGCCCATGGTTTCCCCCCTTAATTATGTGTCAGAAAGCTAGTGAAGAGTTTTTTAAAAAAATCTGGTCATAAATTTTTCTTAAAATTTTCAAGGACATGTTCCCAAGTTTTCCTCCCATCTCGCGCGGGCACGGCGCGGCTGTGTGTGTGTGTTTTGTGTGTGTGTGTGTGTGTGGTGAGTTTGGTGTGTGTGTGTGTGTGTGTGTGTGTTAAGTGTGTGGGTTTGAAAGTACTATTGGTGTGGTGTGGTGTGTTGTGTGTTGTGAGTGTTTGGTCATCTGTGGCGGGGTTCTCCGGTTGCGTCTCCCGTGGCGTGCGTAGGCGGCGGGCGGGGGGGGGGGGGGGCGTTCCCTCCGTCCCCGTGCCGGCGCCGCGCCGGGGTTCCCGGGGGTCCCGGCGTGCGTTGTTGTTGGTATGTCTCAGCTCTCTGGTCCCACAGTGCTCGTCTGGTCTCACACCAACCTGCTGGTTGTCGTCTCATGACTCTTCGATCGCTCTTGCTCTGTGTTCCCTCTGTGTTACCTCACCTGTTTTCTTCTTCCTTGTCCTCCTTTTTCTTCTTTTTTCCCTCTGCCCTCCCGGCCCCCACCCCCACTCGCGCCCCCCACACTCCCCAAGCCCCAGCTCCTTTGTGTCTCTGTGGCTGTTTCTTCTTGTGTGGTTTGGGTTGTTGCCGTGGCGTGGCTGTGTATGGTTGTTGTTGTGTGTGGATTCTGGGGGGGGGGGGGGGGGGGGGGGGGGGGGGGGGGGGTGGGGGGGTGGGGGGGGGGGGGGGGGGGGGGGGGGGGGGGGGGGGGGGGGGGGGGGGGGGGGGGGGGGAGGGGGGGGGGGGGGGGGGGGGGGGGAGGGGGGGGGGGGGGGGGGGGGGGGGGGTGGGGGGGGGGGGGGGGGGGGGGGGTGGGGGGGGGGGGGGGGGGTGGGGTGAGGGGGGGTGGTGGTGTGTGGGGGGGTGGGGGGGGGGGTGGGGGGGGGGGGGGGGGGGGTGGGGGGGGGGGGGGGGGGGTGGGGGGGGTGGGTGCGAGAAAATGCTCCGGGTGGCGCGGGCGCCGTGGAGCGTGTGCGTGTCAGTGTGAGTGTAATGCTCGCGGCTATTCGCGGCGCGCCGGCGAGCGAGTGAGCGTGCGGTGCGTGTGAAGAAATCGTTGCTGTCGCGCGCGCGTGATGTGGCCATCCTTGAATGAGGACGTATATCCGTGTGGTGTAGAGTCGTCGTCTGACTGTGTAGTGTGGTTTGATACGTGTCCCATCTGTTCTGTCTGTGTCCTGTCTGTAACATTTTGTAGACTGAAACCATCTTCTGAGTGTGCATGCGTCAGCGTTTCATCTTTGCGGCCAGTGTTCATGTTATGCCCATTAAAGACTTAAATTTTTTACGCGTTTCAAGCCACACTTGTCAGATCATGTTATCATAATTGGTTTATTACAAAAGGTCGTCCCACAGAAACGTATTTTTGAGTTTTAAAACACAAATTCTGTCTGTGCCGAACTATAAACTCCAATATCTTATCTCCACGCCTAATTGGTCACGCATTTGCGGGAACGTTATCAGGACATTGATGATAAAACGGTTTTTTCAAAACACTCTCCCCCATCCCACCCCCACCCCCTCCCCTGCCCCTTTCCCTCCTCTCCTCCGCACCCAAATCCATCTTCTCAAAACTCCCTTTTTTTTAATTTTCTTCCCTGGTGGCCCGCCCTCTCCCCTCCGCTCCCCCCCTACCCTGTCGGGGGGGGGGGCCTCCCGTCCCGTGGCTGTCTGTCCTGTCTGCTGTTCTGTCATTCCTCATCCTCTCTCTACATCCTCTCCCTCTCTCTCACATCTTCCTCTCTCTCTCTCTCTCCTCTCACTCTCTCGATCCTCCCTCCCTCTCATCTTTATCTGCCTATCTGTCCGTCTGTTCCGTCTCTGTCTGTGTCATGTCTGTCCTCCTTCTCCCTTCTCTGCCTATCTATAGTGTCTGTCGGGACTGTGTCTGCTCACCTCTCTCTCTCATTATCCCCACCGTCTTCATCCTCCTCTCTTCTGCTTCTCCTCTCTTTTCTCTCTCGCCGGTCTCTCTCCTCTATCTCCTCGTCGTCTCTCTCTCCTCTCCTCCTCTCTCTCTCTTGAGAGAGAGAAGAGAGAGAGAGAGAGAGAGAGAGCGAGAGAGAGAAGCGTGACACTTGAGGCCTAATATGTTGAATTATGTGGCTGCAGGTCAAACCCTCCAGCTCAAACAACAGGCCCCTCTTTTAGTTGGATTATTGTAGAGGAAAACCCGGCTGCCACTTTCCTTTTTGGTATGACAACTTTGTAACATGATGGATTAGAAAGTATATAAGAGCAAAAATCCAAATCATATCTTTTTTCTTGTGATTTTAAAACATGTGGATCAGTTAAAAAAACGGCAGCCTCTCTGCCTGGGATGCGACCCCAGACGCATCCACAACCACGTAGGCCATGGTGTGCCAACCCACCCACCCACACTCTTTGGCTTGCAACCAGCTTAATCATAATCCAACCGAGAAATCGCAAAGACAATCTTCTACATTGCTGGATCATATCTACCAACGCACCAACAAAGCCATGTACCACTAATAAACAGAGGGCAAAACAAAAGCACAGCAAAAAAAAAAACAACACTCACTGTCCTCATTTTGTGTACCTTAGTACTTGTAAACTACCCAAAGCACCAGACTAAGGGCCACAACACCCATTCCAATATCGCAGCGTCAAACAAATTAACAGAAAGGAAAATTTTACCACGACATAAGCTTAGCGCCTACTCTATCATACAGAGAACGCCAATTACTCAGCACCCAATGAAAGCGAATCTCTAATACCTGGTAAAAAATCTTCCCTCACACGCCAGGCATAGAATCGTTGATAAACAAGGCCCCACTTCGAAGAAACAGGGACAAAACACAGAGTACTTATCCCCCAGCTGCTCAGGCTGACACAAAGGACATTATTATAGAAAGTGGCACTAAAGGGAGCACTTAAAGAAAACAACCGCAAAAAAATTAATATGCAATATAAATCAAAAGCAGAGAAAACAGAGTATCAGATATAGTTTAGAAAATCCACAAACTGAGCATTTTTAGTAAACTGATAAAAACGCACCACAAAGGGATACAGCAACACTATGGCTTGCTGATACTGAAATAACTGACAAGTCGAGAAAGAAATCAGATAAAACTGCGACTTAAGTGGACTGCTAAACACTTTCACAATCAATTTCCTTACAGGAAAAACTGAATCATACAAACAGTGCATTGCCCATTGTCACATTCTTTCTTTAATCGATAAGAGACTCCAGCTGTTCTCTCAATCGTTTTGCCAAGAGACGATTGAAATTAACTAGAGATGTCAATTAGCATCCTCCCCCCTTGCCCTTGCTATTAAAGAAGTTGTTTCCTTAATTTCAAACTTAAAAATAAAAAAGCAATGGGGGTCCAGATAACTTAAATACTTCTAAACACAAGCTTGCTCTAATGGCCCTAACAATGTTGTATACCCTTACGTATGTTTATACTTTTGAGTAATGGATCAGAATGACTTCACCCATGTGGTCTAAAAGGCATGCAAAAGTATAATTCCCCTTACCCAAATCAAGAGATCTCACTGATTTAAAAACCAAATTTAGGACCAATATCTCTTTAATCCGTTGTATCGAAAACCTCTTGAATGATGTACACAAACTCCTAACTAAACATAAGGAACAATCACAAACTGTTTCCCCCCATTGCCGTCAGGCTATCGTCAAAATCACACCACATGCCACACGGCCCTTACACGCCTCTGGTGATACATAGGCAATCAGCCAATCAACGAAAGAAAACTCACCTGGAACTAGTTTTTCCTCGATTTTACGAAAGCCTTTGCTCTTGTAGACCCACAACAAATTAATAAACCAAAGGACTGCAATATGATCCAAATCCGGCAGTAGTCACCTTTCTTTCAGTCAAATCTTGAAACAGGACCCAGCGTGTATACTTAACCGGTACTTATTCCTCTGAAGGAATAGTGAAGAGCAGTGGAGTTACCCACCAGGGCTCTGTCCTTGGAACCTCTCTTCTCTTCAGTATTTTTATAAATGACCAACCGATGCACATAACCTCCACAATGATGTCCGTCTGTGATCTGTTCGCTGAACGAACAGTTCTCTTTCAACTGTAGAGATACAACATCATTCTGTACAAATATCGGTTTACAACAAAGTATACATTATGTCTTAGCCTGGTGCAAAAACGCCAGAAACCGAATGGTCCATAATATCCCGCACAAAACAAAATGTATGGTCCTAGCACGAGACAAAAAACAATTCAAAACGACAGCAACTTATGTTTGAGCCTAAAAAATGAGTGAAACTTGATCAGCAGGTTACCGAACAACCGTGATCTGTCTTAGGCGTGATAAATTGATGCTATTTTAAATGCAATCACATATCAATCATTTTGCAAAAACAGTTGGCGTCGCAATTTGTTTGTTTTTTGTTTTGCTCAATAACTCAGTTATTAAATTTGAACCACAACATGCGGAAATTTAATTTTTATGAAGCCCGATTTGCCTTTTCTCTCACATCAAACAATGCATATAAACCACCTTGCTGGAGTGGTGCCGGTGAAAAAACACATAAAAAAGATCAACAACTATGCATAGGCGGGGAATTAAGCAGAATCCTCCTGACAAGTTTCTATCAACCACTGGGCAAATTTTCGCAAAAAAAACTAGATGATGCGCAACCACTGCAGAGCCAACCTGATCTATAAAAACGGCATTACTAATGTTCGAAAGAGACCATGCAAAAAAAACGAAGAGCGCCACAAATTCTCCTTGCTGAGTTTATAATTATCCAAATGGCAACAAAACAACCGAAAAGATTCAAATAATATGACACATTTACAAAACCCACGTGTCCCGCATTGATTTTCAAGATCTAGTTTGGCATTTTTTTTGGGTCCATCTGTGTGGAACTATCTCTTCCTGCCGTCTGCCAAAACATGTCAATCACTGCCGACCTTCCAAATCAGCAATACAAAAACATTTACATGAACATAAAATCTCAAACCTTTTGATCATAGTCCACAATCAACACGCCCCTACTTTTAAGTTTGCCTCTATAATATATTAGCTCAGAAGAAAATGAGTATGTATGTATGTGGGTGGGGTGGGTGGTGTGGTGTGTGGTGTGTGGGTGTGGGTGGGTACGGGCGTGCGTGCGTGTAAGGTGTGGGCGTTGCGCGCAATGTGAGCGCGTCACTACGTCTCTGATATGTTGTGTAATTTTTTGTAATGGAATTTTTTTTAAAAATAATTATTATTTCTTATTATAACTATTGTTAATTTATTATAATGTTGCTTGCTATAGTAATTTCCTTCATTGGGTTTCTACCATTATTAATAATGTGCAGTGTGGTTTAGTGTGATGATTGTAGAATAGCAAAGGACAGATTGAAGTAATAGGCACTGCCTAAAATTCTCTATCCTGGAGTAATAAAAGTTTTTGAGTCTTGAGTCTTTGAATCTCACTGCCTATCTGTCTGTCTGTTTCCTGTCTCTCCTCCTCTCTCTCTCTCTCCTCCTCTTCTCCCTCTCTCTCTCTCTCTCTCTTCTCAGTCTCGTATCTCTCTTCTCTCTCTCACTTCTCTCTGCCTATCTGTCTGTCTGTCTGTTCTGTCTGTCTCTCTCCCTCTCTCTCAATACTCTCTCTCGCCTCCTCTCTCGCCCTCTCTTCGACTCCCCTCCTCTCAATCTCCTCTCTCTTCTCTCTCAATTGTTTATAGAATAGAAGCAACTAATTCAGGATCTGCTCGATCAACATTTTCCCTCTGAAATGTCTGGATTTTAATAGACACTCTTCCACATCCAACCTGCCCCCTCCCCCCGTCCCCCCCCCTCAACCACAACAACCCATCAACATTTTTTTCTCTCCCCCTCCCTGCTACAACCCCTCTACAAGGTTCTGTGATGTATCAGTGGTAGATCTGTCCCAGCACCTGTCCGTCCCAGGCAGGTGTGTTGAATTTGGCCATCACCACATAATCTCCTCGCGGCGGCTACAAAACGTGTGTGTGTGTGTGTGTGTGTGCGTGCCCGTGCGTGCGTGCGTGCGTGGCGTGCTGTGCGGGTGCGTGCGTGCGTTGTGTGCGGCTGGTGCGTGCGAGAGTGTGTGTTGTGTGGGTGTGTGTGTGTGTTTGTTGTGTGGTGAGTGTGTGTGTTGTGTGTGTGTGTGTTTTTGTGCCGTGCGTGTGGAGCGTGCGTGCGTGTGTGTGTGTGTGTGTGTGTCTGTTGAATGTAGTGTGCGTGGCGTTGTGCAGGCGTGTGTGTGGTAGTGTGTGTGTGTGGTGTGTGTTGTGTTGGAGTTGTGTGTGTGTGTGTGTGTGTGTGTGTGTGTGTGTGATGTGGTTTGTGTGCCGCGCGGCGTTGCCGCGCGCGGTGCGCGCCGAGTGAGTGTATGATGTAGTCCCTGTGGGCTCTGTGTTGGTGTGTGTGGTGCGGTGGCGGTGGCGGTGTGAGGTGTGTGTTGTGTAGTGTGTGTGTGTGATGTGTGGTGGTGTGCGTGCGGTGTGTGTGTGTGTATAGTGGGTGTCTGTCATGGTGTGTGCCTGTCTTGGCGAATGTGCATGCGTGTGAAGCAGTGGCGTGCGTGCGGTGTGTGTGTGCGGCATGGTTGTGTGATGTGTGTGTTGTGTGTGTGGAGAGTGTGTGTGGTGTGAGTGTGTGGTGTGTGTGAGTGTGGTGAGTGTGGTAAGTGAGTGTGTGTGTGTGGTGTTGTGAGTAATGTTGTGTTAGTGTGTGTGTGGCACCTCTTGAAAAACCAGCACCAAGCATGGGCATACCATTCTCTTCTTGTCTCTCACTTTACCCTTTTCCCCGTCTGCTAGGCTAAACATGAATCAACTTCCTTTTCCCTCCCTCAGGGAGAGAGAGATCATGCCTAGACCAAAACTCGCATATTGTATTCACCCTGATCTTCAAAAGGGTCTGACCAAGCTGGAAAACAATCAGCTCATTTTTGATTGTTTGTTTGGTTTGTTTTTAGCTTCTTTTTTCCGCTCTGGGGAAATAACTAGCATGTCATAGTTACTAGGTCGTACCATAGGCAGACAGACTATGCATGCTTTAACAGCAAGCCAGACCATAACCGGCAACAGATACCTCTGAGATGCTTAACCAGTTACCAGTCCTTACTGCAGACAGATAACTCTATATGCTTTAAACAGTTTACCAGCCTTACCGCAGATCAGATACTCTATGAGCTTTACCAGTTACCCAGTCCTTACCCCCCCCCGCAGACACATACTCTATGATGATGCTTTACAGTTACCAGTCCTTAACCGCAGACAGATACCTTATGGGAATATCTTTATTACAGTAACCAGACCTTACTGCCAGCAGAATACTCCAAATGATGCTTTTACAGTTACCAGTCCCATAAACCGCTGACATATCCTACTCCATGATGCTTTAAAACAGTTTTCCATTCCTTAAACCGCAGACCAGATAACCTCTATAAATGCATTACAGTTTACCAGTCCTTACCGCAGACAGATACTCTTTTTAACACCTTATGATGCTTTATAACAGTAACCCAGGGGGGAGGTCCCCATAACCGTCAACAGATTACTCTATGGGTTTTTACAACAACAGTTAACAGTCCGTACCTTAAAATACCGGCAGGCAAAAGCATCACAGTTTTACCCAGTCCGAGGTTTTCTTCTTACTCGAGCGGTCCGAGGACTGTAGTTATAACCAAGGCAAAATAATCTGTGATGTTCAATCGATACCGGACAAAGTGACAGAAACCGGTGTCACACAAAGCAGGCAATGCACAAGGTTTTAACAATCACCGGACGGACCCACAGACAGACATTTTGTAAAACAGATGTATAATCGCCAAGGTTGACTGTCAGTAGAGTTTTACAGTGTACCCAGACTGTAATACCACATTCTGACAGTCCCCGTACGTGTTAACAAGTAATGTCAGGTTTTACCGGTTAACCAGAACTATAACCACCGGTTGACCTATCAGCCCTGTTAGAGATTACGATTAAACCAGAACCTGTACTCATATATAGACACGATCGTAAGGGCGTACAGTATACCAGAGCCGTACCATATATAGACAGATCGTAAGGGCTTACAGTTACCAGACCGTACCATATATAGACAGATCGTAAGGGCTTACAGTTACCAGACCGTACTACGGGCTGACTGTCTGTAAGGGTTTACAGTTACCAAATCGTACTTTGGGCAGACAGCCTGTAAGGGTTTACACTTACCAGATCGTACCACAGGCAGACAGTCTGTAAGGGTTTACAGTTACCACATCGTACCACAGAGGAACAGTCCGTGAGGTTTTACAGTTGCCATGTCACACCACAGACAGACATTCTGTGAGGTTTTACAGTTACCAGGTCACACCACAGGCACATGTTTATGAGGTTTTACAGTTACCAGGTCACACCACAGACAGACGTTCTTGAGGTTTTACAGTTACCAGGTCACACCACCGGCACATGTTTATGAGGTTTTACAGTAACCAGGTCACACCATAGACATTCTGTAAGGTTTTACAGTTACCAGGTCACACCACAAACAGACGGTCCTGAGGATTTACAGTTACCAGGTCACACCACAGACAGACATTCTGTAAGGTTTTACAGTTATCAGGTCACACCACAGACACCGTTTATGATGTTTTACAGTCACCAGGTCACACCACAGACAGACATTCTGTAAGGTTTCACAGTTACCAGGTAACACCACAGACGCCGTTTATGATGTTTTACAGTTAACAGGTTACACCGCAGACAGACAGTCCGCGAGGTTTTTACAGTTACCAGGTCACATCCCAGACATTCTGTAAGGTTTTACAGTTACCAAGGTCACACCACAGACAGACAGTTTGTGAGGTTTGACAGTTACCAGGTCATACCGCAGACAGGTATTCTGTTAGGTTGTTTTTTCTACAGTTACCAGGTCCCACCACAGACAGACAGTCTGTAAGGTTGTTACAGTTTACCAGGTCCCACCACAGACAGACAGACAGTCTGTAAGGTTTTTACAGTTTACCAGGTCACACCACGAGACAGACAGTCTATGAGATTTTCCAGATACCAATAGACAGTCGTTGGAGCCATTACCGTCATGCCTGTCAGTGGTTTGACCGCTGCGGTGCCAGTAATTCGATTAATTAATCCGACGGTTCCATGGGTTGTTTTTGTGTGTGTCCTGCTTCCAGACAAGCGTTGGAGGATGGACGGGTATCGTCTGTGCTGTCATTTCATAACTTTACGTGAAAAAAAAATAGATAGATAGATAGATAGATAGATAGATAGATAGATAGATAGATAGATAGATAAACATTGTTTGGTCAATCAATGAGAGATTGCATCTCTTAGGAGATCCAAGTAAAGTTTGTTCTGCACAATTCTTAGCCACTGACAATGCTTGGGTTGTTGAACAGCAGAGCTGACCACTCATACTGTTCCACATCTTTTGATCTCCCTTGCATCCTTGAATGGGTCCTCAAGTATAGGCTCAAAGATTGTCCCCCACCTTTTATACTATTTGCAAAATGTTAGTTTTTCAGCAACTTTTTTCCTCCCCACACTTTCCTTTTGTTTCATTTACTACCCTTCGCTGGCTGCTTTCGGGGGTACTGTTGGATTCTTTTTTTTAAAAAACCCTTGGTGGTGAGAACACCA
>CM031615.1:66616402-66641402 GCA_018398815.1 Conus ventricosus
CACCTGGCTGTATTTGTCTCCTACACACATCACCTGGCTGTATGTGTCTCCTACACACATCACCTGGCTGCATTTGTCTCCTACACACATCACATGGCTGTATTTGTCTCCTACACACATCACCTGACTGTATTTGTCTCCTACACATCACCTGACTGTATTTGTCTCCTACACACATCACCTGGTTGTATGGTCTCTCCGAAAGACTGAGACTCAGATCGCAATGAAGGTCCGATAGAGAGGAGAGGGCGATGGGGGTGGGGTGGGGGGTGTAGCGAAGGGAAGGAGGAGCGCTCTATGAGGGACTGGAACCACGGAGCCTAGATGTTTACGGAAAAGGGGTTTTGTCCACTGGATTGAAACGTGAAGGACACATATTTTTTTTTTGTTCTAAGGCAGTGTGTCGTCCACCAGATGACCATCTGAACATGTCACACACAGTTCCTGGCTTTTAGGAGGGTGGGGGTCATCCATTAGATCACTACCTGAAGATGTCACAAACATTTTCTAGCTTTCTAAGAAAGTGATTCTAGATCGCTATGTGAACATGCCACATGCATTTTCTGGCTTTCTAGAAACGATTTCTTTAGATCATTGCCTGAACATGTCTCATGGGTTTTCCGGCTTTCTAAGAAAGTGATACTAGATCATTACCTGAACAAGTCACAAACATTTTCTGGGTTTCTATGAAAAGAATTTTAGATCACTACCCGTCGCCTGCGTTTTCTGACTTCCTATAAAATTAATCTTAGATGCCCACTTGAACATGCTACGCATTTTATGGCTTCCTATCAAATCGGTTTCAGATCACTACCTGAACCGTCACGTCCATTTTCTCGCTTTCCAGGAAAGAAGGACATTAGATCATGACCTTAACATGTCACATACATCTTTTAGGGGGGCTTCCTAAGAAAGCGGTACCCACATCCCTACCGGTACATGTCACATGCAGGCACGCTCATCTCCAAACAGGATGTAGCGCACGATGTCTCCCATGGTGTTGTCCTGCTTGTCCACGCGGGTCTTCCCTGGGAACCATTTGCGCACCATCCTAGTGTAGATATGCACGCCGTGCTGCCGGTGCCAGTCCATCTTCAGCTGAGACCGGCTGGCGGCGAAGAACAACCGCGCCTTGGCCCACCCGGGCTTGAAGAAGGAGTTGACGACCCGGACGAGGTGCGGGAACTGTTTGGAGAGCTTGTGGGGTAGGCGGGTGGAGTGGTAAGCCCACACGTTGTCCTGGAAGGACGTGTAGCCGTTCAGCCACAGCTGCAGGAAGGTGGCGTCAGGCTGGGAGATGAGGAAGCCGTTGCCGACGCTGACCCCTGGTGACTCCACTCCCAGCACGAGCGACTCGTTGAGCAGGTCGTGGAGAGGGCTGACCAACAGGTGGTCGGTGTCCAGGTACACGCCTCCGTGATCTGCGAGAAGAGACAGTGGATCTCGGTTCACTGATCGCCGGGCCTTGGCGCAGACACATGCCAAAGGATCCCTCGTGGAAACAGAAGGCTGGTCACCTTACTTAGTGACGTTATCAATGGTCATGCGGTATGCTTTAGTTGATTGTTGTTTTTTCTTTCAATCTTCAATCTTCATGCCTAGTTCTCTATTGCCGTAGCAACCTTGGCACCATCTTGGTTTTTCTGGGGTCCCCGCCTCTCCCATTGCCTGACATTGCTGTTCCAAGTTTAATCACACCGGGTTGTGTGCCCCTGCCAGTCCTTCGTACAAAGCTGGGCAAGGCTGAACAGGCATTGATGAACGACTGTTGCTGTGGAAAGAGTGCTTGATGAAACGACTGTTTAGCTGTGGAAAGAGTGCGTGATGAAACGACTGTTTAGCTGTGGAAGAGTGCGTGATGAAACGACTGTTTAGCTGTGGAAAGAGTGCTTGATGAAACGACTGTTTAGCTGTGGAAAGAGTGCTTGATGAAACGACTGTTTAGCTGTGGAAAGAGTGCTTGATGAAACGACTGTTTAGCTGTGGAAAGAGTGCTTGATGAAACGACTGTTTTAGCTGTGGAAAGAGTTCTTGATGAAACGACTGTTTAGCTGTGGAAAGAGTGCTTGATGAAACGACTGTTTAGCTGTGGAAAGAGTGCTTGATGAAACGACTGTTTAGCTGTGGAAAGAGTGCTTGATGAAACGACTGTTTAGCTGTGGAAAGAGTGCTTGATGAAACGACTGTTTAGCTGTGGAAAGAGTGCTTGATGAAACGACTGTTTAGCTGTGGAAAGAGTGCTTGATGAAACGACTGTTTAGCTGTGGAAAGAGTGCTTGATGAAACGACTGTTTAGCTGTGGAAAGAGTGCTTGATGAACGAGTAGTGGAAGATGCTTGATGAAACGACTGTTTAGCTGTGGAAAGAGTGCTTGATGAAACGACTGTTTAGCTGTGGAAAGAGTGCTTGATGAAACGACTGTTTAGCTGTGGAAAGAGTGCTTGATGAAACGACTGTTTAGCTGTGAAAAGAGTGCTTGATGAAACGACTGTTTAGCTGTGGAAAGAGTGCTTGATGAAACGACTGTTGCTGTGGAAAGAGTGCTTGATGAAACGACTGTTGCTGTGGAAAAAGTGCTTGATGAAACGACTGTTTAGCTGTGGAAAGAGTGCTTGATGAAACGACTGTTTAGCTGTGGAAAGAGTGCTTGATGAAACGACGGTTTAGCTGTGGAAAGAGTGCTTGATGAAACGACTGTTTAGCTGTGGAAAGAGTGCTTGATGAAACGACTGTTTAGCTGTGGAAAGAGTGCTTGATGAAACGACTGCTTAGCTGTGGAAAGAGTGCTTGATGAAACGACTGTTTAGCTGTGGAAAGAGTGCTTGATGAAACGACTGTTTAGCTGTGGAAAGAGTGCGTGATGAAACGACTGTTTAGCTGTGGAAAGAGTGCGTGATGAAACGACTGTTTAGCTGTGGAAAGAGTGCTTGATGAAACGACTGTTTAGCTGTGGAAAGAGTGCTTGATGAAACGACTGTTTAGCTGTGGAAAGAGTGCTTAATGAAACGACTGTTTAGCTGTGGAAAGAGTGCTTGATGAAACGACTGTTTAGCTGTGGAAAGAGTGCTTGATGAAACGACTGTTTAGCTGTGGAAAGAGTGCTTGATGAAACGACTGTTTAGCTGTGGAAAGAGTGCTTGATGAAACGACTGTTTAGCTGTGGAAAGAGTGCTTGATGAAACGACTGTTTAGCTGTGGAAAGAGTGCTTGATGAAACGACTGTTTAGCTGTGGAAAGAGTGCTTGATGAAACGACTGTTTAGCTGTGGAAAGAGTGCTGTATTGAAACGACTGTTTAGCTGTGGAAAGAGTGCTTGATGAAACGACTGTTTAGCTGTGGAAAGAGTGCTTGATGAAACGACTGTTTAGCTGTGGAAAGAGTGCTTGATGAAACGACTGTTTAGCTGTGGAAAGAGTGCTTGATGAAACGACTGTTTAGCTGTGGAAAGAGTGCTTGATGAAACGACTGTTTAGCTGTGGAAAGAGTGCTTGATGAAACGACTGTTTAGCTGTGGAAAGAGTGCTTGATGAAACGACTGTTTAGCTGTGGAAAGAGTGCTTGATGAAACGACTGTTTAGCTGTGGAAAGAGTGCTTGATGAAACGACTGTTTAGCTGTGGAAAGAGTGCTTGATGAAACGACTGTTTAGCTGTGGAAAGAGTGCTTAATGAAACGACTGTTTAGCTGTGGAAAGAGTGCTTGATGAAACGACTGTTTAGCTGTGGAAAGAGTGCTTGATGAAACGACTGTTTAGCTGTGGAAAGAGTGCTTGATGAAAACGACTGTTTAGCTGTGGAAAGAGTTCTTGATGAAACGACTGTTTAGCTGTGGAAAGAGTTCTTGATGAAACGACTGTTTAGCTGTGGAAAGAGTGCTTGATGAAACGACTGTTTAGCTGTGGAAAGAGTGCTTGATGAAACGACTGTTTAGCTGTGGAAAGAGTGCTTGATGAAACGACTGTTTAGCTGTGGAAAGAGTGCTTGATGAAACGACTGTTTAGCTGTGGAAAGAGTGCTTGCGTTTGATGAAACGACTGTTTAGCTGTGGAAAGAGTGCTTGCAAACTAGCAATTCAGAATCAAACTCTTGCATTCAAATAACACGTGTTTATGAAATGTCTCTTTGAAATCAACCCTGTGTTCATTTACTTGATCATAGTTGCTGTCTGGGTGACCGCCCATCCTAATTAGACATATTTCTTTCTTTTCTTCTTCTTCTTCTTCTTCTTCTTCTTCTTGAACTATGTGTTGAAAAACAATGGGAAACAGTTCCGATAACCAGCAAGAAGGAACAGGATCGAAACGAAGTAGACCTAAAGATGATTGGTCTGTATTTGCAAATTAAAACAAACTAAGCACAATAGAATATCCATATTGCTGTTCAACAATCAGCTCTAAGTAACAAAATATTTTATGATATTGCACTCAGATGTCTTTCAGCTAATATCCCTGTTGTAAATTACGTGCCGAGTCGTTGACTGTAATACAGCAGCAAAAAATATCCGTTTTATTCACAATTATGCGCCATCTTGACACCAAACCTTGGACTAGCTTGACGCCGAACAATCGGACACGGAGCTGGCTTTGCTCACTGAAGGCAACACCAGGTGCAGGGCAGCCACAAGGTCGGCATTCAGGAACAGAGGAGGGCAAGGAACAACAACCTTGTGCCAACCTGCTTCCGAAGGTAAGGCAAGGTAATGTTGCTTATAGCCCAGCCGACCGCAAAGGGCCAGCCATATCAGGGCTGTCGCCGCATTACCTCTGGAGACTCGACACTGATTTTAGTACGAAAACATCACAAGCGGTCTTAAAATTTGAAAGAAACGTGCGAATTTGTGTACTCCAACGAAGTGCAGTTTGATATATGACGTGGGAATAAACTGTCTTCGGATAAGCTTTAAGAATGAGATGCTAACGTCCAGCTTTAAGCTCTTTTCAGTGCAGACCCGAACATTATCCACAAAGTATTTCATACACAAACAACGGCCAAGAGAAGACAAAATAAGGCAGTAGAGGTATCTCCTGAACAGTGATCGAGTGGAAACAGGGAGCTTTACCTGAGTACAGCTGTCCATTGTCATTACGTGACAAATGAAGATGAGTGACAGCGAGAAATGACGATGGCGGACACATGAAGAAAGCAGGAGAAGTATAATTTGGGGTAATACCCTACTCTATTGGTCACCTCAGTTCTGATTCCAGCCACCATTATGTGGGACGAGTCCCTGTCGAAGTGTCGGGTATTGGTGACCTGATGGGAACTGTCGGTGGATCGATGTGGGAACTGAGGCTTCAGCTGTTTAACAAGAGCAACAACCATACCAACACCAACAAAAGAACAGGCCAATGCATACATGCATACATACCTTCATACATACATGCATACACACATACATACATACATGCATACACACATACATACATACATGCATACATACACAGATACATACATACATATATACATACATACATTCCTTCATACATACATACATAAATGCATACACACATACATACATACATGCATACATACACAGATACATACATACATGCATACATACACAGATACATACATACATATATACATACATACATGCATACACACATACATACATACATATATACAAACATACACACATACATAAATACATACATAATTACATACATACATGCATACATGCATACACACATACATACATACATACATGCATACATACATACATACATACATACATACTTACATACATACATACATGCATACAAATATACACTCATACATGCATGCATACATACATACATACATACATACATACATACACACATAATACATACATACATACATACATACATTACATACACACATACTACATACATACATGCATACATACATGCATACACACATACATACATATATGCATACATACACACATACATACATACATACATACACACGTACATACATGCATGCATGCATACATACATACATACATAAAAACATACATACAAACATACATACACACATACATACATGTATACATACATACACACATACATCATACATACATACATACATTACATACATACATACATACATACATACATGCATACATACATGCATACACACATACATGCATACATACATACATACATGCATACATACATACATACATGCATACATACATACATACATACATACATACAAACATACAAATATACACACATGTTGTTGTTCGTCCGTCGAATCGACGAGGACCACTTCAGTCACGTAGGGGTTGAGGGGAGCGGAGGGGAGGGGAGGGGAGAGGAGGGAGGTGAGGGGAGAGTAGGGGAGGGGAGAGGAGGGGAGAGTAGGGGAGGGGGGGGAGAGTAGGGGAGAGTAGGGGAGGGGAGAGTAGGGGAGGGGAGAGGAGAGGAGGGGAGAGGTAGGGGAGGGGAGAGGAGGGGAGAGGAGGGGAGGGGAGGGGAGGGAGGAGGGGAGGTAGGAGGAGGGGGAGAGTAGGGGAGGGGGAGAGGAGGAGGGAGAGTAGGGGAGGGAGGGGAAAGAGGGAGGGGAGAGGAGGGGGGAGAGGTAGAGGGAGAGGGGGGTAGAGGAGGGGAGGGAGGGAGTAGGGGAGGGGAGAGGAGGGAGGGGAGTAGGGGGGAGGGGAGGGGAGAGGAGGAGGAGGGGGAGAGTAGGGGAGGAGGGGAGAGGAGAGGAGGGGAGATAGGGGAGGGGAGAGGAGAGGAGAGTAGGGGAGGGAGGGAGAGGAGGGAGGGGAGGAGGGAGGGAGAGGAGGGAGGGGAGGAGGAGAGGAGGGGAGAGTAGGGGAGGGAGAGAGGGGAGGGGAGAGGGAGGGGAGGTGGGGAGGGGAGAGGAGAGGAGGGGAGGAGTAGGGGAGGGGAGAGGAGGTGAGGGGAGAGAGGAGGGGAGGGAGAGGAGGGAGGAGGGGAGAGTAGGGGGAGGGGAGGGGAGGGGAGGGGAGAGGAGGGGAGAGTAGGGAGAGGAGAGGAGGGGGGAGTAGGGGAGGGGAGAGGAGGTGGAGAGGGGAGGGGAGGGGGAGAGAGGAGGAGGGGGAGAGTAGGGGAGGGGAGAGGGAGGGGGGAGAGTAGGGGAGAGGAGAGGGGGGAGAGTAGGGGAGGGAGGGGAGAGGAGTAGGGGAGGGGGAGAGGAGGGGAGAGTAGGGGAGGGGAGGAGGAGGTGAGGGGAGAGAGGAGGGGAGAGGGGAGAGGAGGGGAGAGTAGGGGAGGGGAGGGGAGAGGAGGGGGAGGGAGAGGAGGGGAGAGTAGGGGAGGGGAGGAGGGGAGAGAGGAGGGGAGAGTAGGGGAGGGGGGAGAGGAGGGGAGAGTAGGGGAGGGGAGGGGAGAGGAGAGGAGGGGGAGTAGGGGAGGGAGGGGAGAGGAGGGGAGAGTAGGGGAGGGGAGGGGGAGAGGAGGGGAGAGGGGAGGGAGGGGAGGAGGAGGGGAGGTAGGGGAGGAGGAGGGGAGAGAGGGGAGGTAGGGGAGGGGAGGGGAGAGGAGGGGAGAGTAGGGGAGGGGAGGGGAGGAGAGGAGGGGAGGGGAGGGAGGGGAGGGGGAAGGGGAGAGGAGGGGGAGGAGGGGAGGGAGGGGAGGGAGGGGGAGTGGGGAGGGGAGGGGGGGAGAGGAGGGGAGGGGAGGGGGAGGGGAGGAGGGGAGAGTAGGGGAGGGGAGAGGGAGAGGAGGGGAGAGAGGGGAGGGGAGGGAGAGGAGGGGAGAGGAGGGGAGGGGGAGGGGAGGGTGAGGGAGGTAGGGGAGGGGAGGGAGCGTGGGGAGGTAGGGGAGGTGAGGGAGGGAGGAGAGAGGGGAGTTGTAGGGGAGGGAGGGGAGGAGAGTAGGGTGATGCGTGCAAGGAGAGGTATGCAGAGCCGAAGGTGCAGGAAGGGAGGGGTGCAGCTAGGGCTGAGGAAGGTAGAGGAAGGGAGGGTAGATGAGCGGAGAGCGCGTGTCTGAGGCGTCTGTCAAGGAGGGGCAGGCTTCAGAGTGTGCGTGCAAGCGGGCTCATCAAGCGATGTCGTGAGGGACTATGTGCTGTTGTGCGCTTGGACACGTCAATGTCGGACTGCTGCTTCCTGTCCATAGCGAACCAGCCTTTCAGTCGCTCTTCACTTCCTCTTCCGCTCCAAAAAGAGGTATAGCCAGAGCCCCTTTCACAGAGTTCGCCCTGTCCTGCAAGCCGGGTCTCACTCAAGGCTGCGATGTCGATGTTATACTGGGCGAGTTCTTTTCCAGTTGGAGTGTTCTCCTCTGAGGCCTGTTTGCATCGTCTCCGTCAAGGAGGGTGCACACATTCCATGTGCCAGGGGTGAGAGGGATAATCCTCGTCTTTTTCTTTTTTTGAATTTTGGCCGCTGTCATAGGGTCCCTAAAGCTGTGGTAGACTGGTAGGGAAGAATGGAGCAGGTAATGTTTGGGACACCTTTTCTAGCCCTTCATCATGCTATGAAGGTGAGCAGTGCTATCCTATAAAGGGCTGCTCAGTCCCTCAGGTGGCTGACCAACTCCACTGCTGCTCCAGTTCAGTGGAGGACGACCCTAGGGCCTGAGCCGCCTGTGTGCAGGTTTGCAGCTACGGCTGCCAGTGTACCCACACCTGCCGCCTTATCACTCGCCCATCGCCACAGGACTTAGGAATGAGATAGGGGCGAGGTGAACAGAGATGGTTGATGATGATTGTGATGATTAAAAGTGCGTGTGCAGTGACTTTGATTAACGTGAGCAGGAGTTGCGCAATTCGTCGACCTCCGTCTCTCGTCTAAGACCACCGAAGTCCCGCAGCAAGACGGGGGTCAAGACGGCAGGACATGGAGTCAGATGCAGTGGATGACCATGGTGTCAGGGTCAAGACGGCGGACATGGAGGCAGATGCAGTGGATGACCATGGTGTCAGGGTCAAGACGGCTGGACATGGAAAGGGAGATGCAGTGGATGACCATGGTGTCAGGGTCAAGATGGCTGGAGATGGAGTCAGATGCAGTGGATGACCATGGTGACAGGGTCAAGATGGCAGGACATGGAGTCAGATGCAGTGGATGACATGGTGACAGGGTCAAGACGGCAGGACATGGAGTCAGATGCAGTGGAAAGACCATGGTTTGTCAGGGTCAAGACGGCTGGAGATGGAGGCAGATGCAGTGGATGACCATGGTGTCAGGGTCAAGATGGCTGGACATGGAGGCAGATGCAGTGGATGACCATGGTGTCAGGGTCAAGACGGCTGGACATGGAGTCAGATGCAGTGGATGACCATGGTGTCAGGGTCAAGACGGCAGGACATGGAGTCAGATGCAGTGGATGACCATGGTGTCAGGGTCAAGATGGCTGGAGATGGAGGCAGATGCAGTGGATGACATGGTGTCAGGGTCAAGACGGCAGGAGATGGAGGCAGATGCAGTGGATGACCATGGTGTCAGGGTCAAGATGGCTGGAGATGGAGGCAGATGCAGTGGATGACCATGGTTGTCAGGGTCAAGATGGCTGGACATGGAGGCAGATGCAGTGGATGACCATGGTGTCAGGGTCAAGACGGCTGGACATGGAGTCAGATGCAGTGGATGACCATGGTGTCAGGGTCAAGACGGCAGGAGATGGAGTCAGATGCAGTGGATGACCATGGTGTCAGGGTCAAGATGGCTGGAGATGGAGGCAGATGCAGTGGATGACCATGGTGGTCAGGGTCAAGATGGCTGGAGATGGAGGCGATGCAGTGGATGACCATGGTGTCAGGGTCAAGATGGCTGGAGATGGACGGCAGATGCAGTGGATGACCATGGTGTCAGGGTCAAGACGGCAGGACATGGAGGCAGATGCAGCGGATGACCATGGTGTCAGGGTCAAGACGGCAGAACATGGAGGCAGATGCAGTGGATGACCATGGTGTCTTTTGTGTCTCACCATGCTCTGTGCACTCCACAGTGCATTTACTGGAGTCGCCTTTCTGCCTTTTGAAATCAGTTTGTGATTTCCTCCGCGCGGTCTGCCGGGATGTATGGCGTGTCCGTTAGAGGTAGCTTCTGTGATGGGCGTGCTTGCGTTAGAGGTAGCACCTGTGATGGGCGTGCTTTCGTTAGAGGTAGCTTCTGTGATGGGCGTGCTTGCCGTTAGAGGTAGCACCTGTGATGGGCGTGCTTGCAGTTAGAGGTAGCACCTGTGATGGGCGTGCTTGCCGTTAGAGGTAGCATCTGTGATGGGCGTGCTTGCCGTTAGAGGTAGCATCTGTGATGGGCGTGCTTGCCGTTAGAGGTAGCATCTGTGATGGGCGTGCTTGCCGTTAGAGGTAGCATCTGTGATGGGCGGTGCTTGCCGTTAGAGGTAGCATCTGTGATGGGCGTGCTTGCCGTTAGAGGTAGCATCTGTGATGGGCGTGCTTGCCGTTAGAGGTAGCATCTGTGATGGGCGTGCTTGCGTTAGAGGTAGCTTCTGTGATGGGCGTGCTTACCAAGTCTTTCTTGTCAGGTATAGCTCTTACCTGTGGCTTCCTGTAGTTGTAAGGATGCGACAGCGGCCACACCCCGGGCAACATCTTTGGCAGGCTGGCAAAGCCAGCCGAGGGTAGCCGATGGGTCCCAAAACCCTTGGTGAGATAGGGCTTGTCCACCTAAGCATGTGAAGACTGGACTCGGCGCGGACTGCGCGGATACATACATACATACATACATACAATACATACATACATACATACATATATACATACATACATACTTACATACGTACATGCAGACATACATCGGAACGTACAGGTCCATACATACAAACTAAGTGTAAAGACATGCAGAGAGAACGACTCGAATATATATGTACGTTATGCGTATGCCGAAAGTGAACACGTTAGACACATTATTCATAATCCTGTATCCTCTATCTCACCAGTCCCGATACAAAAGAAGTTATGCTGAGAGCGTAGAGAATATGGACGAACAGTGAGCAACTGCGATTTACGGACAGACAGATATTTTCTAATTGAAAAAAAAAAAAGCGGAATTCACATACAGTGTATGGTTTGAAAAAGGAAAAATAAAAACAGCTGACAATGTTCTGTGGGAAAAAGTCACAGTGAATAGAGAGTCAATGCCCAGACAATGCGAAACACGTAACAGATGCAGGAAATAAGAAAATAAAAACAACATTAACAACAACCACAACAACAGCAACAACAACCAATAACAACGCGGAGCAGGTTTTTCTGCTTTGTTTTGTTTTGTTTTTTGTTTAGAGCAGAAGGAGGTGGGATCAAGGGAGAGGGACAGGGGGAGGGGGCGGGGGAGAAAAAGAACACAAAAGCAAGAAAGAAGAGAGAAAAAAAACAAACTAACCAATCAGAATCTTCAGGCGAGCGACGTCAGCGCTGTGCTCGACAACCTTGATGACGTGGCCGAATATCTGACGTGGCCGCTCCATGTACACATACACCATCTGAGGCACCATGCGCAGAAGCGCCTTCCAGTACGGGCCTTCGGGTTCTGTGTCTCCATGAAAGACCACCAGACAAGGCTTCAGGAACTTGGCCACGCTGATCACGCTCAGGAAGCAGTCCAGACTCAGATTGTACCGTCCGAAACGCACGTAGTGCGCCACAGGAGGCACGAGCGTGCTGCTGACGTCACAGTTGTTGCTGATGACATCCCGGAGGCATGACGTCACGTTGGGGGCGTGGGATTCTGTCGCCTGCTGGGTTGTGGTGTCCGCTTTGTCCGTGGACTGGGAAGACAGGTTTGTTGCTGGTGAGGTGGTGGTGTTCGCTTTGTCCGTGGACTGGGAAGACAGGTTTGTTGCTGGTGACGCTGGGTGTCGGCACAGCCCGGTGTTCAGATGGGTGGTGAGGCGATGGCGGGCGAGGAGACTGTCGGGGGTCCAGTGACATGGAATGTCCAGGTCACTAGAGGGGTTGGCGAAGGGTGTTGATGGCAGCTGCCCACGCCGTTGAATGCCTTCACAAAACATGAAATGAAGAATAAGTCAGAAACTGGGCAAAACAAAAAACAAAAAAAAGTAGTGGATATACTGAATTCAAAACTTTCAAAAGTCTAAAAGATGCCTACAGCTGCTTCACAAGCACGCACGCACGCACGCACGCAGGCGCGCGCCGCACCACACACACACACACACACACACACACACACACACACACACACACACACACACACACACACACCGACGTTCTTGTGTGTTCACAGTGACATCAAACAGCGAAGATCAAAAACAGATCATTTTCAGTCATCCACCGTGACTTTTTTTCCATCTTACACACTGACAGAACCTACACTTTGTCAGGAAAAGGACAACAGCTTTTCCGGGCAGTTTTAGGACAACAGCTTTTCTTGACAGGAATAAGACAACAGCTTTTCTTGATAGGGAGTAGGACAACAGCTTTTCTGCACAGGAGTAGGAAAACAGCTTTTCCTGGCAGTTTTAGGACAACAGTTTTTCCTGACAGTTTTAGGACAATAGTTTTTCTTGACACTTTTAGGACAACAGCTTTTCTTGATAGGAGTAGGACAACAGCTTTTCTTGACAGGTGTAGGCCAAAGGATTTTCTTTACAAGTGTAGCACACTTTGCCTGAAATAGGACGACAGCTTTTCCTGGCAGTTTTAGGACGACAGCGTTTCTTGACAGGAATAAAACAACAGCTTTTCCGGACAGTTTTAGGACAACAGCTTTTCCTGGCAGTTTTAGGACAAGAGCGTTTCTTGACAGGAATAGGACAACAGCTTTTCCTGGTAATTTTAGGACACACAGCTTTTCCTGACAGTTTTAGGACAACAGCTTTTCTTCACAGGAGAAGGACGACAGCCTTTCTTCATAGGAGTAGGAAAACAGCTTTTCCTGGCAGTTTTAGGACAACAGCTTTTCCTGGCAGTTTTAGGACAACAGCTTTTCCTGGCAGTTTTAGGACAACAGCTTTTCTTGACAGGTGTAGAACAAAGGCTTTTCTTGACAGGTGTAGGACAAACGGTTTTCTTCACAGGTGTAGGACCAAGGGTTTTCTTGACAGGTGTTGCACAAAAGGTTTTTTAAACAGGTGTAGGACAAAGGCTTTTCTTCAAAGGTGTAGCACAAAAGGTTTTCTTCACAGGTGTAGGACAAACGATTTTTTTCACAGGTGTAGGACAAAGAGTTTACTTCAAAGGTGTAACACAAAGGGTTTTCTTCACAGGTGTAGGACAAACGGGGTTTTTTTCACAGGTGTAGGACAAAGGGTTTTCTTTGCAGATGTAGCACACTTTGCCTGGTATAGGACAACAGCTTTATCCTGACAGTTTTAGGACAACAGCGTTTCTTGACAGGAATCAGACACCGGCTTTTCTTCACAGGATTAGGACGCCGGCTTTTCTTCACAGGATTAGGACGCCGGCTTTTCTTCACAGGAGTAGGACAAATGCTTTTCCTGGCAGTTTTAGGACAGCTTTTCCTGGCAGTTTTAGGACAGCAGCTTTTCCTGACAGTTTTTGGACAATATCTTTTCTTCACAGAAATGGGACAACAGCTTTTCTTGACAGGAGCAGGACAGCAGCTTTTGTTGACAGGTGTAGGACAAAGGCTTTTCTTGTCAGGTATAGTACAAAGGGTTTTCTTCACGAGTGTAGGACAAAGGCTTTTCTTGTCAGGTATAGTACAAAGGTTTTTCTTCATGGGTGTAGGACAAAGGCTTTTCTTGTCAGGTATAGTACAAAGGGTTTTCTTCACGGGCGTAGGACAAAGGGTTTTCTTCACAGGTGTAGGATAAAGGGCTTTCTTAACAGGTGTAGGACAAAGGGCTTTCCTTCACAGGTGTAGGACAAAGGGTTTTCTTCACAGGTGTAGGACAAAGGGTTTTCTTCACAGGTGTAAGACAAAGGGTTATCTTCACAGGTGTACGACAAAGGGTTTTCTTCACAGGTGTAGGACAAAGAGTTTTTGTCCTAGGTGTAGGACATAGGCTTTTCTTCATAGGTGTAGGACAAAGGGTTTTCTTCACAGGTGTAGGACAAAGGGTTTTCTTCACAGGTGTAGGACAAAGGGTTTTCTTCACAGGTGTACGA
Organism: Conus ventricosus; assembly: GCA_018398815.1. NCBI lineage: Eukaryota > Metazoa > Mollusca > Gastropoda > Neogastropoda > Conidae > Conus > Conus ventricosus. The sequence goes on from CM031615.1 coordinate 66,630,414, forward strand.
CAAAGGGTTTTCTTCACAGGTGTAGGACAAAGGGTTTTCTTCACAGGTGTAGGACATAGGCTTTTCTTCATAGGTGTAGGCCAAAGGCTTTCCTTGACAGGTATAGGACAAGGGGTATTCATCACAGATGTAGCACAAAAGGTTTTCTTCACAGGTGTAGGACAAAGGGTTTTTTTCACAGGTGTAGGACAAAGCGTTTTCTGATGGGTTTTCTTCACGGGTGTAGGACGAAGCGTTTTCTGATGGGTTTTCTTCACAGGTGTAGGACAACGCGTTTTCTGATGGGTTTTCTTCACAGGTGTAGGACAAATGGTTTCCTTCACAGGTGTTGGACGAAGAGTTTTCTTGACAGGTGTAGGACAAAGGCTTTTCTTCACAGGTGTAGGACAAGGGACTTTCCTCACAGGTATAGGACAAAGGGTTTTCTTGGCAGGTGTAGCACAAAGGGTTTTTTTCACGGGTGTAGGACAACATCTTTTCTTGACAGAAGCTGGACAACAGCTTACCTTAGCTTTTTTTGACAGGAGTTGGAAGCAGGTTTTTCTTGACAGGTGTAGGACAAAGGGTTTACTTGACAGCAGTTGGACAAAGGGTTCTCTTCACAGGTGAAGGACAAAGGCTTTTCTTGACAGGTGTAGGACAAAGGGTTTTCTTGACATGTGTAGGAGAAAGGGTTTTGTTCACAGGTGTAAGACAAAAGGTTTTTGTTTGCAAGCAGTAGGACACGGACTTTTCTTGACAGGTGTAGGACAATGGCTTTTCTTGAAAACGGCTTTTAAACAGGTAAGGACAACGACTTCTATGAAAAAAAACGTGTGGTACAACGCCTTTTGTGAACAAGCGTTGGACGACAACGTTGCTGAACATGTACAGGACATCTTTTCTAAACGGGTGTACGTCCATACTTTTACTGAGTGGGTGTAAGACAACGTCTTTTCTGAGCAGGTGTTGGCGAACAACGTCTCGGAACAGGTGCAGGACAACGCCATTCTGATGAAGTGCAGGACAACCGCCTTTTCTAAACAGGTATACATCAATAATGCTTTTTGTAATCATGTGTAACTCAACGCCTTTTGTGAAGAGGTGTAGGACAACGACGTTTATAAACACGTGTAGGACGCGCCTTTTTCTGAACAGATGAAAAATAAGGGCTCTTCTGACCAAAAAAGAAACAACAAGAAACCAAAAGAAAAAAGGTGCGGGCCAACGCTTTTGCTGAGCAGATGTGGGACAACGACTTCTCCGAACAGGTGTAGGACCACGGCCTTTTTGAACAGGTGTAGGACAATGCCTTTTCTGAACAGGTGTAGGACAATGCCTTTTCTGAACAGGTGTAGGACAATTGTCACGACCGACCCCTGGAGGTCTGCCCTGACAGGATCGGTCTAGGTGGGAGTGAAGGGAGTGATGACCTCACACGCCCCGCAAGAGACCACACAAGAAAGATTACGATACAACACCCCATTTATTCACACAACACACACAGTCATAATAAGCATTCCAACACACACAACATGCACAATCACAATCAAGCATTTCAACACACGACATACACACAATTAAGCATTCCAACACACACAACATGCACAATTATAAATAAACATTTCGCTATACGACGTACACAATCACAATCACAGCATTTCAACACATATGACATATACACAATTATAAGAAACATTTCCACCATCCATCCCTTTCCCACCATGGAGTGCCTCCACACCCTGCCTCTCCAAAGTCTACTGGGAGCACCCTGTCGCACTAGGTGCTCCAACCGGGTCGGTTCTTGAAGAGTCGTTCAAGGCCGACACCCTTGACACGCACAACGGACAGTGGAGAGCGTGCCCCGGGGAGGGGGGAACGTGGCGTTGTTGCGGAGGTCCTGGACGGGGATCAGGACCGGCCAGTCAAGTCCACGGGCTTTTCCATCAGTACGTGGCCTCAACCAGTGCGTGGTCCCAACCAGTGCGTGATCCCAACCAGCGCGCGGTACCAACCAGTGCGCGGTCCCAACCAGAGCGTGGCCCCAACCAGCGCGTGCACCAACCAGTCCAAGCTCCTGGTGAAGCCCCAGGAGGAGGGAAAAGGGTAGCTGGGAGGAGAGAAGAAAGGGAGGGAAGGGTACTGGAACCCCGCCGTCAGTACAGTCTGACCCATGCTGTTAAATCCTAACAGCCACTCGCATGATGGGCGAGGGGAGGTCTACTAAATACACCAACAACCCAGCTCAACACAGACCTGAGCATAACACAGCAAACCAACCAAATCAGGAATGTTCGTTAAAGTCTTCTCACACGAAGCAGGTAAAAGACTGCATTAAATTAACAGGCTATAAAACAAATATGAATTATCTTCATCCTTCTCTCACTCACGTTTAACATTTTCCTTTCTTAGGAAATAAACCAACACAGCAACTATCGCTTTATAACTGCCACCACATTTGCAAATAATAACTCAATGGCATAATTATCACATTTTATAGCCACATTTCAAAATAACAAAATCTCCAACCACGCATCCGAACAACAAATCATGCGTACGCACGCTCGCGAAACATAAAACTCGTTCTCCTTGCACACACAAACAGACGGTGGCCGAAGAATAAGAGTCCGGCGAATGTGACAGGGGCGGACGAGCGAGACCAAGCAAGTACCAACCCTGAATCACCAGGTTCTCTCCCATCCCCACCGACTACCGCATCACCAGATGCATAAACAGGAGAAAGAATTTTGGATATAATTTAGAATGGCCAGGTTAAAGATTGAATTAACCAGAGAAAAGGTCTCAAACAATATTTCTTTTTTACAATTTTGAAAACAAAAGAAAATTGCGCAAAAGAGAAGAATAAGCGGCTAACAACAACAAACCAAAACAAACAAACCACGAAACTGATGCTTACCAGCTACCCGTGGGTGACCCAGAAGAGGCGGGTCAAACGACTCTCTCTGCCCTCTGTCCAGTCGAGAGGACAGAAGCGCAGATGCGGAAAAAAGAAGAAGTGATGTCCCTCCCCTACAGGCCGACTGTAGGAAATGAAGGTACCGACTGTACCTTCGACGATAAGGTGAAGAACCAGGACCGGAGCAGGCGCTCCCAGAGACATCTTCCGCTCGAGTGAAGAGAAAACCTGCCTAAGCGATGGCGGCCAACATGCCACGCTACGTCAAGAGTGAGCATACCTCAAACTAAAAGAAATGAAGCACGTGCGACAGGTAAAAAGACAGGTGAGAGGCCGATAGACAGCAAGTTCGAGAGAAAGGTACCAGCCACCCGTGAACCTGCAGGATGATTTGCACGGGCAGTGGAATTGAGAGAGAGAGAGAGAAAGCAAACCGAACTTGAGCTGAACTACACCAAGGTGCAACCGCACCACAAGCCACATCAAGGGACGGATACACGACCACAGCAACGACAATAAATAAATGAATAATTCCGCCACCCCAGATGGGTCAAACGTCGTAGGCCTCGTGACAAAACTCGTGACAAACCCCCCTTCTAAAAGCATCTGTTTCTCTGAGATACAGTGCTCCTTTGAACCTCGGCGCATGTGCAAATTCACAACAATGGGACCGAACGCAACCCTCTGTGATCGACAGAGTACGATAAATCCAATACAAACATTCCACGATAGAATCACACAGGGAAATACATAATACTACATTTATCAAACAACTAAGCAAACCTTCCAAGAATAAAAGTAACAATCCGGACCATTGGTGATTCACTATCGTTAACATCACTGAAGTGAAAACTATCACTACACCTGATACAGAAACAAAAAGGGAATATAACCCTGGTTGAGGGAAAGTGTCCCTCTGACTGATTTTCCAATGTGCTGACTACGGAGCTCGGCTAAGATAGTCAGCATCCGTATTACAGGAACCCTTGATATGACGGAAAGTGAATGCATGACTCTGCAGTTCCACTGCCTAACTCATGAGTCGACGACTGACTGGCCGGATCCGGTCTAGGCACTGGAGAGGATGATGATCGCTCTCCAGTACAAACTTCCGGCCGTACTTCTTCTTGGGCACGCCCGTGCGCGTCCAAATCTGCCGGAGAGCTTCAGCAATAGTAGGGGTATCGATAGTCCTAAGCGGGGCAGCCTCTGGGCATCGAGTCGCATAGTCTACCGCTACCGAAATGTAGCGGTGACCGCGATTGGATGGTGGATTAATGGGTCCCACCAGGTCGACCCCAACCTTGCTGAATGGCTCCCCAACCGTGGCACTGACCCTAGGGGAACACACTTCAAGCGACCCCTAGGCGTTGTCCGTTGGCAGACATCGCAACTGCGGCAGTACTGCCTAACCTGTGAGTTCATCCCTGGCCAAAAGAAGTCTTGTCTTACTCGCTCGAGAGTCCGCTTTGAGCCCATATGACCTGCCATAGGTGAATCATGGGCCTGCCGGAGAACAGATTCTCTCAAGCTTTGGGGAACAACTAGTTGCTTGGCTACCCGATCTGCCCGAGTGAAAACCCTAAAGAGGATCCCCTTGTGGAGCTTGAAGCTCACCTTGGCGTGTCGGGCAGACTGAGCGGGACGATCCACCAGTTGTCGCAGGCGTTGGACATCCAAGTCCCTGGCCTGAAGGCGGACCATGGTAGCAGGCTCGACCCTGGCCAGAACCTCGTCAGAGATCGGCTGTAGAACGGGACGCAATTCCTGCTTCTGCTTCTTAGCTTTGGCGCGCGGGGTAACTCCCACACACGCATGTACGGGCAGATCCGTAGACACAGACTGACTGCGTCCGTCCGCAAAGGTGATAGTATTCCCTATGAGAAGGGAATACAGAGGTCGCTCCACCGCGATGGCCCATACCTCGCCACAGAAGTAGGGGGTGGAGATAGAAATGAGTACAGAAGGAGGGTGGAGGTAAAACCAACCTCCAACCCGCACACATCGTAACTGGCGCCTCGCTGAGCCTCAGGGGAAACCAAATCCTTATCCACAAAGAGCGTTGATGCTCCCGAATCCCTGATGGTGTCGACCAAGGAAGAACCAACAACAGAAAGAAACACCGGGCACTCTGTACCACCAGAAGCTGGGATGGACCCCACGTTAGCCGAGGCACGAGGACGCTGGGAAGGACTAGCCCATAACTACCGGCGGCTTTAGGGCAATCTTTCCTAATGTGGCCGGGACGACCACAAAGGAAACACAGTCGGGGTGCTGAGGTCCCCGATGAACTGCCTGCCTTGTTTGACCCGCTAGCAGTCGTCGGCGCCTTATCGCCACTAAATCCTGTGGGGGTCTTCCTGTCCATGTCTGAGCGATGCCCATACGCTCTACGGGCTTCAGCAAACACCTCAGCGGTCTGAATCGCAGCCGCGAAATCCTGAGGTGCTGTCTCGCCTATACGGATCCTCAACTCTGGGGACACAGTGTTGGTGAGCTGTTCAATGAGAATCAAATCCTCCAGCTTTAGCTTAGCCAACTGACGCCAGTACCCTAGCGTTTTACGCAGCCTATCTCCAAAATGTACGAAGGTCTCATCGTTATTCTTTTTCATGGACCTGAATTTCCTCCTGTACGTCTCTGGGGTAAGGTGGAAACGCTTACGCAGAGCTAACTGCATGTCTGCATAAGACGCACCTTCATTTAGAGTGAGCACACACTCCCTTGCAGCACCTGATAATCCAGAAAAAAAAGGTGCATGGCCTTTTGTTCCTCAGACAATTGGTATGAACTAGCAACTTTGTCAAAATGCTCTAAGAACATATCAATGTCCTCACTAGGTCTGAACTCTGGAAGCTTTAACTTTGGGCCGCTAACTCTATCACCTGCCTGGTGATTAACCCCCTGACTTACAGATGCAGGAGCCCGCGAAAGAAGTTGTTCCATTTCTTCCCTACGTAGAGCCTCCTGTCTGGCAGCCTCTTCCCTACGTTGATCCAACTCTTCCCGACGGAGGGTTTCCTGTCTGGCAGCCTCCTCCCTACGCCGAGTTTCCTCCTCCCTACGCAGAGCTTCCTGTCTGGCAGCCTCCTCCCTACGCCGAGTTTCCTCCTCCCTACGCAGAGCTTCCTGTCTGGCAGCCTCTTCCTTACGAAGGGCCTCCTGTCGGGCAGCCTCTTCTCTGCGCAGCATAGCCTCTTCCTATGCAGAATCTCCTGTCTGTCAGTCTCCTCTCTGCGCAGAGCCTCCATCCTATCCAACTCTTCCCTCCGCAGGGCTGCCTCTTCCCTACGCAGGGTTGCCTCTTCCCTACGGAGGGCTTCCTGCCTGGAAGCATCCTCTCGTCGCTGCTGCTCTAGAAACATCAGGACAGAGGTGATGTCCTGGGAAGGATTCACCACTCCCGACACGGGAGGATGACCGTCTGACCCGTCTCTTGGGTCTCGACTTTCCCATGAGGAAAGTCTCCCTGGGCGTACTCCTTACGAGGGGAAACATGGAGAGGAGAAGGCTTCGGTTTCTGCGACTCAACAGAAGCCCACAGTTGCTTCGCTATACTCTGACGCTTCGAGCGGAAGTGCCAGTCGGGGTCTCAACAGGAAGATCCCTCAGCGAAGAAGTAGTAAAAGTACTCACTGGACTATCGGCTACAGCACTGGAATAAGTAGAAGTTACCGTAGTCGAAGTACTGGTACTAATAGTAGGGACTACATTTTGAATACCTTTCTTCTTCGACGCACGCGTCGCCATACCACCAGCACCGGACGTTGCCATGACAACAATATCCTACGGTTCTCAAATACAGGGGAAAGACAATTCCACTAGAAAGAAACAAATATTTTAGGGATGTGTGTGTGTGTGTGCGGATGTGTTCCGGCTGCTCCCACTCTGGCAAACACCGCGCTCCACAGCACGAGCAACAGTGCAGTGGGGCTCACCGAAAAAAAAAAAAAAAAAAAAAATGTCCGGCTGCTCCCACTCTGGCAACACCGCGCTCCACAGCACGAGCAACAGTGCGGTGGGGCTCACCGGTAAAAAAAACAAACTGGCAGACGAAATCTGGAGAGAGGGAAAAAGTGACACTAACGTCCGATACACCCACCTGTACTCAATAACCACCCGGTAAAAAAAAACTGGTTAACCACAAAACAGGAATAGCGACTGAGTGGCACCAGAAAGGCGAGACTTACGGCCGTATCCGCGTGAGGCACCGGCGGAAGGAGGTCTGGACGCGGTCGACTCCCCTGGTCTCACCTCGACTCCCCAGCCACACCGGATGTTCCTTCAGGCCACCAAAAGACTCCCTTCACGCTAGAGTCACCCAGCCAACACCCACAAACAAACACGACAAACTAACTAAACGAATACAAAACAGACAGAACTAAACAGGTACTCCGCGAAACGAGAGAGACAGTCAGAGCCCTTCACATCCGGACGAGCCCCCACAATTGTCACGACCGACCCCTGGAGGTCTGCCCTGACAGGATCGGTCTAGGTGGGAGTGAAGGGAGTGACTGACTTCACACGCCCCGCAAGAGACCACACAAGAAAGATTACGATACAACACCCATTTATTCACACCAACACACACAGTCATAAATAAGCATTCCAACACACACAACATGCACAATCACAATCAAGCATTTCAACACACGACATACACACAATTAAGCATTCCAACACACACAACATGCACAATTATAAATAAACATTTCGCTATACGACGTACACAATCACAATCACAGCATTTCAACACATATGACATATACACAATTATAAAGAAACATTTCCACCATCCATCCTTTCCACACCATGGAGTGCCTCCACACCCCTGCCTCTCCAAAGTCTACTGGGAGCACCCTGTCGCACTAGGTGCTCCAACCGGGTCGGTTCTTGAAGAGTCGTTCAAGGCCGACACCCTTGACACGCACAACGGACGGTGGAGAGCGTGCCCCAGGGAGGGGGGAACGTGGCGTTGTTGCCGGAGGTCCTGGACGGGGATCAGGACCGGCCAGTCAAGTCCACGGGCTTTTCCATCAGTACGTGGCCTCAACCAGTGCATGGTCCCAACCAGTGCGTGATCCCAACCAGCGCGCGGGTACCAACCAGTGCGCGGTCCCAACCAGAGCGTGGCCCCAACCAGCGCGTGGCACCAACCAGTCCAAGCTCCTGGTGAAGCCCCCAGGAGGAGGGAAAAGGGTAGCTGGGAGGAGAGAAGAAAGGGAGGGAAGGGTACTGGAACCCCGCCGTCAGTACAGTCTGACCCATGCTGTTAAATCCTAACAGCCACTCGCATGATGGGCGAGGGGAGGTCTACTAAATACACCAACAACCCCAGCTCAACACAGACCTGAGCATAAACACAGCAAACCAACCAAATCAGGAATGTTCGTTAAAGTCTTCTCACACGAAGCAGGTAAAAGACTGCATTAAATTAACAGGCTATAAAACAAATATGAATTATCTTCATCCTTCTCTCACTCACGTTTAACATTTTCCTTTCTTAGGAAATAAACCAACACAGCAACTATCGCTTTATAACTGCCACCACATTTGCAAATAATAACTCAATGGCATAATTATCACATTTTATAGCCACATTTCAAAATAACACAAATCTCCAACCACGCATCCGAACAACAAATCATGCGTACGCACGCTCGCGAACATAAAACTCGTTCTCCTTGCACACACAAACAGACGGTGGCCGAAGAATAAGAGTCCGGCGAATGTGACAGGGGCGGACGAGCGAGACCAAGCAAGTACCAACCCTGAATCACCAGGTTCTCTCCCATCCCCACGACTACCGCATCACCAGATGCATAAACAGGAGAAAGAATTTTGGATATAATTTAGAATGGCCAGGTTAAAGATTGAATTAACCAGAGAAAAGGTCTCAAACAATATTTCTTTTTTACAATTTTGAAAACAAAGAAAATTGCGCAAAAGAGAAGAATAAGCCAGCTAACAACAACAAACCAAACAAACAAACCACGAAACTGATGCTTACCAGCTACCCGTGGGTGACCCAGAAGAGGCGGGTCAAACGACTCTCTCTGCCCTCTGTCCAGTCGAGAGGACAGAAGCGCAGATGCGGAAAAAGAAGAAGTGATGTCCCTCCCCTACAGGCCGACTGTAGGAAATGAAGGTACCGACTGTACCTTCGACGATAAGGTGAAGAACCAGGACGGAGCAGGCGCTCCCAGAGACATCTTCCGCTCGAGTGAAGAGAAAACCTGCCTAAGCGATGGCGGCCAACATGCCACGCTACGTCACAGAGTGAGCATACCTCAAACTAAAAGAAATGAAGCACGTGCGACAGGTAAAAAGACAGGTGAGAGGCCGATAGACAGCAAGTTCGAGAGAAAGGTACCAGCCACCCGTGAACCTGCAGGATGATTTGCACGGGCAGTGGAATTGAGAGAGAGAGAGAGAGAGAAAGCAAACCGAACTTGAGCTGAACTACACCAAGGTGCAACCGCACCACAAGCCACATCAAGGGACGGATACACGACAACAGCAACGACAATAAATAAATGAATAATTCCGCCACCCCAGATGGGTCAAACGTCGTAGGCCTCGCGACAAACTCGTGACAACAATGCCTTTTCTGAACTGGTGTAGGACAATGCCGTTTCTAAACAGGTTTTAAGGCAACGCCTTTCGGACCAGGTGCAGGAGACAGCTTTTTTGTACGATGTATGATAACTACTTTGATGAACAGGTGTAGGACAACACCTTTTCTCAATAAGTGTAGGACAACGGCTTTTCTGAACAGGTGTAGAACAACGTCTTTTCTGAAACAACTGTAATGCAACGGCTTTTCGGAACGAATATAGTACAACGGCTTTTCTGAACAATTATAGTACAGCGGCTTTTCTGAACAATTGTAGTACAATGGCTTTTCTGAAACAATTGTTGGACAACACCTGTTGTGAAAAATTATAGAACAACGGCTTTTCTGAACAATTGTAGTACAACGGCTTTTCTGAAACAATTGTAGGACAACACCTGTTGTGAAAAATTATACAACGGCTTTTCTGAACAATTATAGTACAACGGCATTTCTGAACAATTGCAGGACAATACCTTTTCTGAACAATTGTAGGACAACGGCTTTTGTGAACAATTGTAGAACAACGCCTTTTGTGAATAATCGTAGGACAACGCCTTGTGTGAACAATTGTAGGACAACGCCTTGTGTGAACAATTGTAGGACAACGGCTTTTGTGAACAATTGCAGGACAAAGCCTTTTTGTAAAAAAAAATGTATAGGACAACGGCTTTTTGTAAAACGAAATTGTAGGACAACGGCTTTTCTGAACAATTGTAGGACAATGGCATTTGTGAACGATTGTAGGACAAAGGCTTTTCTGAACAATTGTAGGACAATGGCTTTTGTGAACAATTGTAGGACAAAGGCTTTTCTGAACAATTGTAGAACAACACCTTTTCTGAACATTTGTAGGACAACGGCTTTTCTGAACAATTGTAGGGCAACGTCTTTCTGAACAGGTGTAGTGCAACGTCTTTCTGAACAGGGGTAGGACAAAGTCTTTCTGAACAGGTGTAGGACAAAGTCTTTCTGAACAGGTGTAGGGCAATGCCTTTTCTGAACAACTGTAGAACAACACCTTTTCTGAACAATTGTAGGACGGCAGCTTTTTGAACGATTGTAGGACAATACCTTTTGTGAACAATCGTAAGACAATGGCTTTTGTGAACAATTGTAGGACAACGCCTTTTGTAAACAATTGTAGGACAACAGCTTTTAAACAAATTGTAGGACAACGGCTTTTGTGACCAATTGTTGGACGAGGGCTTTTCTGAACAATTGTAGGACAACGCCTTTTCTTTTTAAAATAAAAAGGTGTTAGGAGGACAACATACGCCTTTTTTCTAAGCATGTGTAGGATAACACCTTTTGTGTACTGGCTCCAAGCCACAATCCTTTCCTAATTAGTTTGAGGACTGTTACACTTGTCAAAACAGGAACAGGACAACAGTAAGGTTGCTCGAGAGGGTTTACCTTCTTGCAATGTTGTAACTCTGGTACGGTTTGTTGGACTGAAAAAAAATAGTTTAAAGAAGTG
>CM031615.1:66663902-66668902 GCA_018398815.1 Conus ventricosus
TGCAGGTTAACAATTCTTCAGTCGTTATAGTAATGACTTGGCAAAGATTTGAACTTTAAAAAAAAAAAAATTGAAGATGAAGAAAATGGGGGGAATATATTATAACTATGAGAGGCCCTTCACTAGCTGCCTGCGGGAACCATCGTAATCCCTCTCGAAGGCGCATTTATTTGTATTGCCTGCTCCTAGGCCTTTCGTCCGCTGGATCGGACTCATCAGGGAGACACGGCTGATTGTGTCTGTGCTCTTGGTGTCAAATAGAGACACACCACAGTCCATAATTCTGTGTGTTCTCACCACCAAGGGTTCAAAAAAGAATCCAACAGCACCCCCAAAGCAGCCAGTGAAGGGTAGTAAAATGGAACATAACAAAGGTGTGGAGAGGAAAAAAGTTGCTGAAAAACTAAAAGCATTATTCAAACAGTATAAAATGTAGGGGACAATCTTTGAGCCTATGCTTGAGGATCCATTCAAGGATGCAAGGGAGATCAAAAGATATGGAACAGTCTGAGTGGTCAGCTCTGCTGTTCAATAACCCAAGCATTGTGAGTGGCTAAGAATTGTACAGAACAACCTTTACTTGGATCTCCTAAGAGATGCAATCTCCTACTGATTGACCAAACAATAGAATGCTGAACAATTAAGTAGTGGGGGAAAACAAGTGCAGGTTAACAATTCTTCAGTCGTTATAGTAATGACTTGGCAAAGATTTGAACTTTAAAAAAAAAATTGAAGATGAAGAAAATGGGGGGAATATATTATAACTATGAGAGACCCTTCACTAGCTGCCTGCGGGAACCATCGTAATCCCTCTCGAAGGCGCATTTATTTGTATTGCCTGCTCCTAGGCCTTTCGTCCGCTGGATCGGACTCATCAGGGAGACACGGCTGATTGTGTCTGTGCTCTTATATATATATGTATGTTTGTATGTATGAATGTATGCATGCATGCATGTAGGTAGGTAGGTATGCATGTTTGCTTGTATTTGTCTGTATGAATGAATGATCATCCTCATGATCGTGGGCACCAAAGGAAAAAATGTATGCATGCATGTATATATGCATGTATGCATGTTTGCCTGTATGTATATATGTATTATGCATGTTTGTCTGTCTGTATGTATGTATGTATGCCTGCATGCATGTCGAAGGAGCAGACGCGAAATGACCCAGCGTCTTGTCCTGCACAGAGATCTGGGGGGCCTGTCACCCTAACTGGGGAGGTAAGTCATGCGTGACGCACGACGCGGAGAACCGGCCCATCATGTCCGCCCTAATACGCTCCACTGCCAGCATCCGTTACGGCCGAGTGGAGGTGGAGGCTCAGCTGCCCAAAGGGGACTGGCTCTGGCCTGGTCAGTGTGCAGACAGGGCCCCCCCCCCCCCCCCCCCCCCCCATATACACACACACTATACTGCTTTGACATTCTGTGTCTCTGCGCTTGCCTTAGCCAGCCCGTAGTTACGATAAACACCGATATTACTACTGTTGGTCCGTGCTGTACAATATCAGTCCTGTGAATGTATTGGGATCAAAATCACTACTTTTAACCTACTCTGGTGTACTGATCCATTGCTTTAGACATGTTTAAGATTGATGTCACTTCTTTGAATATAGTTGTCATCAATGTAATTCCTTTGGATGTATTCTGATCAATAGCACTACCTTTTATATACTCTTGATCAGTACTCCTGCTTGAGACATATATCACTACTTTGGACTATTTTTTTATCAAGATCACTACTTGGGAAATGTTCTGATCAATATCCCTATTTTCAATATGTTCTCGTAAGTCTTATTAATTACATAAGAAATATTCTGAGCAGTGTCACTATTTTAAACATGTTGTCATCAATGTCACTAGTTGTTTTTTTAATAGTCTGATCAATATCACTACTTCGGACATATTCTTATAAATATCACTACTTCGGACATATGCTTATCACTATCACTACTTCGGACATATTCTTATCACTATCACTTCTTCGGACATATTCTCACCACTATCACTACTTCGGACATATTCTTATCACTATCACTTCTTCGGACATATTCTCATTGCTATCACTACTTCGGACATATTCTTATCACTATCACTACTTCGGACATATTCTTATCACTATCACTACTTCGGACATATTCTCATTACTATCACTACTTCGGACATATTCTTATCACTATCACTACTTCGGACATATTCTCATTACTATCACTACTTCGGACATATTCTTTCGATCAGTGTCACTCCGCTGGATCAACATCTCCATGTTTTTTTAATTATTCTGATCAATTATCATTTGTTGGAACATATTTCAATTACTATCACTACTTTGGATATATTCTGATCAATATAACTGTGTTGGAGATATTCTTATCAATAATGGATATGTTCTGGTCGGTATTGCCATCTCAGACACATTTTGATCAGAATCATCACTTTGGACTTTGGTTCTAATCAGCATAATTACTTTGAACTTCTTATCAGTATCACTACTTTGGACATTTTCTGATCAGTATGATTATTTAGGATTTATTCTAATCGACATGACTACTTTGGGCTTATTCCTAGCAGCATAGTACTTTGGACATATTCTGATCTGAATTAGTACTTTGGACATTTTCTGGTCAGTATAGATACAAATCTTAAATAAATGTTAGTGAACCGCCCAGAGAAATGTGGACAAACGAGTCACAAGACAAAACACTACACGTTTCGACCTCTTAGGTCTTCTTCAGGCAAGATACAAACAAATAGGACAACGAAAATTCCTTTAGCTTTGATCGCTTCAGAGTTCAGCGCAAGGATATATGTATCTTGCCTGAAGAAGACCTAAGAGGTCCAAACGCGTAGTGTTTTGTCTTGTGACTCGTTTGTCCACGTTTCTCTGGGCGGTTCGCTAACATTTAGTTAAGATTTGTTTAGATTTCCGCCTGCAGTCTTCTCACTTTGCAAACAGTGTAGATACATCAGATGTTTTCGATCAATATTACAACTGTGGTCGTATCCTGATTAGGTTCGCCACTTTGGGCATTCAGTGTCGCTCTTTTGGACACGTTATTGTCAATATCAATGCTCTAGATATTTGGATATATTCTGATTAATGTCACTACTTTGGTGGATCTGTTTGTTTGTTTGTTTGTTTTTTGTCGTTTGTTCATTTTTCATTTCGCAATTTTTTTTTTTTTTTGGTTCCCCTCTTGGGCGAGGGCTGGATGTAAAAAAGCATGAACTTGCTTATCTATTAATCTATTACCCTCGATAATAAAGAATTTGTCTTGTCTTGTCTCATCAATATAACTACTTTGGATATGTTCTTATTCAAATTAATCGCTTTGAATACATTCTCATTAATATCATCACTTTAGACATATCATGATCAGAATAAATATTTTGTACTTATTCTGAGCAGTATCACTACTAAGGATTTTTTTTAATCAATTTAACAGCTGGGCGTTTCCTGTTTGGCACCACTATTTTAGACTAATCTCATCAACATTACTACTTTGAACATAATCTGATCAATATAACCACTTTGGACATAATCTGGTCGACGTCACTACTACTTCGGACACAATCTGACCAATCTCATCACTTTGGACGTATTCGAAGCAGAGTCACATTCAAACCGATGCCAAGTACTGACCACTTATTCTGACCGATATTACTCTGGAGTTTTCCCTCATTCTGACCATTGTCAGAGCGTGGTGGTCGTTGTCCAGTGTGAAGTGCCTCTGTTCGCTTGATCTGTTGCAGCCCAAAGTGATGCCAGGGAGGCTGACGAGGGAGGCTCTGAGTGTCTTCACTGACTCATCTTTTTCAGTCACATCATCAATGATGATCATGTGTAGAATGAGGCGTCATGGGCAATGAGAACGGTGATGATGATGATGATGATGATGATGATGATGATGATGATGATGATGATGATGATGATGATGATGATGATGATGATGATGATGATGATGACGATGATGATGATAGGACAATACTAAAACAGAAGGTGATCGTAATGACGATGATGATGGTTATCTATGAAAAAGCAGCTTCTCTCTCTCTCTCTCTCTCTCTCTCTCTCTCTCTCTCTCTCTCTCTCTCTCTCTCTCTCTCCTCTCTCTCTCTCTGTATGTGTGCGTGTGCGTGTGCGGGCCTGTGTGAGTGAGTGAGTGAGTGAGTGTGTGTGTGTGTGTGTGTGTGTGTGTGTGTGTGTGTGTGTGTGTGTGTGTGTGTGTGTGTGTGTGTGTGTGTGTGTGTGTGTGTGTGTGTGTGTGTGTGTGTTCGTTCGTTCGTACTTCTGTTTAACGTCTGTTCACTTTGAGTGATATTAGACGTGAATGAAAGAAGAGAGTGACTGACTGACTGAATGGTTAAATGAATAAGCCTATGTGTTGTGTAAGCATGAATGTAGGCCTTTGTATGTGAGTGTGTAAGTGTATGTATCTGTATATGTGTCTAAACTGAACAATAAACAAATCAACAATCTTAAATACAACAATTAGTGGGGGGAAAAAACCCAAACATATAGCAAGAAAGCAAAAATCCTTCACTATCTTAAAACAAAATGAGTTAGCTCAAAAGTATCTAAATAAAAACTCCAATCGGACTATGTAGTATTCAGCAATTTCGATCAGCAGAAAATGATTCGAAAGTAGATCTTGCAAGTTTTTTTCAGAAAAAGTATTGGATCGTAATGATGTTGGTAAGAAAGTAGTCAACTTGTGACAATTGAATAAAATGTGGTTCAGTGTTATTTCTTTACCACAAATACAGTTAGTATTCTTACTAAACTTTGTTTTCAAAGCATTTAGCTTTAACCGAATTATAAGGGAAGATATTTGTCTGGAATAATAAACTGGAAGATCAGGCATTTTTCTTAATACAAGGTCTATTGGAAAAGTTTCCCATTGGTTGGATGAAATCTCGGTTGACGTATCAACATTTGTTTGAGCTCTCTTCTGTGCAGTCGATTCAAGGGAACGATAACATTCCACTACTGACGGT
>CM031615.1:66681402-66683902 GCA_018398815.1 Conus ventricosus
TATAATACTTACTGTTCCTGCCTTGATAACTAAATACTTACTGTTCACCCTGCCTTGATAACTACAATACTTACTGTTCCTGCCTTGATAACTACAATACTTACTGTTCCTGCCTTGATAACTACAATACTTACTGTTCCCTGCCTTGATAACTACAATACTTACTGTTCCTGCCTTGATAACTACAATACTTACTGTTCCTGCCTTGATAACTATAATACTTACTGTTCCCTGCCTTGATAACTACAATACTTACTGTTCCTGCCTTGATAACTACAATACTTACTGTTCACCCTGCCTTGATAACTAAATACTTACTGTTCCTGCCTTGATAACTACAATACTTACTGTTCATCCTGCCTTGATAACTACAATACTTACTGTTCACCCTGCCTTGATAACTATAATACTTACTGTTCATCCTGCCTTGATAACTACAATACTTACTGTTCCCCTGCCTTGATAACTATAATACTTACTGTTCCTGCCTTGATAACTAAATACTTACTGTTCACCTGCCTTGATAACTACAATACTTACTGTTCCTGCCTTGATAACTACAAACTTACTGTTCACCCTGCCTTGATAACTACAATACTTACTGTCACCCTGCCTTGATACTATAATACTTACTGTTCATCCTGCCTTGATAACTACAATACTTACTGTTCACCCTGCCTTGATAACTATAATACTTACTGTTCCTGCCTTGATAACTATAATACTTACTGTTCATCCTGCCTTGATAACTATAATACTTACTGTTCCTGCCTTGATAACTATAATACTTACTGTTCCTGCCTTGATAACTATAATACTTACTGTTTCACCCTGCCTTGATAACTATAATACTTACTGTTCCTGCCTTGATAACTATAATACTTACTGTCCTGCCTTGATAACTATAATACTTACGTTCCTGCCTTGATAACTACAATACTTACTGTTCCTGCCTTGATAACACAATACTTACTGTTCCTGCCTTGATAACTACAATACTTACTGTTCCTGCCTTGATAACTATAATACTTACTGTTCACCCTGCCTTGATAACTATAATACTTACTGTTCACCCTGCCTTGATAACTACAATACTTACTGTTCCTGCCTTGATAACTATAAACTTACTGTTCCTGCCTTGATAACTACAATACTTACTGTTCCTGCCTTGATAACTATAATACTTACTGTTCACCCTGCCTTGATAACTACAATACTTACTGTTCCTGCCTTGATAACTACAATACTTACTGTTCCTGCCTTGATAACTACAATAACTTACTATTCACCCTCCTTGATAACTATAATACTTACTGTTCATCCTGCCTTGATAACTATAATACTTACTGTTCCTGCCTTGATAACTACAATACTTACTGTTCCTGCCTTGATAACTACAATACTTACTGTTCCTGCCTTGATAACTACAATACTTACTGTTCCTGCCTTGATAACTACAATACTTACTGTTCACCCTGCCTTGATAACTACAATACTTACTAATGAGGCTTACCATGTTGTTGACTGAATCAGATGAAGAGGCTTACCATGTTATTGACTGAATCAGATAATGAGACTTACCATGATGTTGATTGAATCAGATAATGAGGCTTACCATGTTGTTGATTGAATCAGATAATGAGGCTTACCATGTTATTGACTGAATCAGATAATGAGACTTACCATGATGTTGATTGAATCAGATAATGAGCTTACCATGATGTCGGTTGAATCAGATAATGAGGCTTACCATGATGTGGACTGAATCAGATAATGAGGCTTACCATGTTGTTGATTGAATCGGATAATGAGGCTTACCATGTTGTCTGTTGAATGAATCAGATGAAGAGGCTTACCATGTTGTTGATTGAATCAGATGGAAAGAGTAATGTGTTGCTAACTGCTACAGACAGAGGGTTACTGTGTGATTGAGTGAATCAGCTTGTCAGAGTTACTGTGATGTTGATTAAATCAGAAAATGACAGTTACTGTGTTGTTAACTGAATCAGATAATGTGGGTTGTTAACTGAATCAGATAATGAAGGTTACTGTGTTGTTAATTGAGTCAGATAATGAGGTTACTGTGTTTTTGTTAATTGAATCAGATAATGAGGGTTACTGTGTTGTTAACTGAATCAGATAATGTGGGTTGTTAACTGAATCAGATAATGAGGTTTACTGTGTTTTGTTAATTGAATCAGATAATGAGGTTTACTGTGTTTTGTTAATTGAATCAGATATGAGGTTTACTGTGTTGTTAACTGAATCAGATAATGAGGTTTTACTGTGTTTTGTTAATTGAATCAGATAATGAGGTTTACTGTGTTTTGTTAATTGAATCAGATAATGAGGGTTACTGTGTTGTTAATTGAATCAGATAATGTGGGTGACTGTGTTGTGTTGTTAGGAAAGTCAAAAGATGAGTTAGAAGATGAGTGTTTTTCTCTGTAACCATAATAAAAAAATTAATCCTTTGTTGTTGATTTTAACAAAGATACTT
>CM031615.1:66688902-66698795 GCA_018398815.1 Conus ventricosus
CTCTCTCATCTCTCATCTCTCTCTCTCTCTCCCTAAGAGAGAAGAAACAAGGAATCATTCTGGTCCCAACTGATCATTGTTCGTTGGCATTCTATACTACCATGCAATCATAGCTAGCCAACCCCAGGGGGTAAACTATAGCAGTGTGCAACTACTGCCAAAACACAATCGCTTGCCCCAACCCAGGGGGTAACAATTAGCAGAGTGCACCTATCTGGCATTCTATACTGCCATACACAATAGCTGGCCACCCAGGGGTAACCAAATAGCATGTGCACCTACTTGGCATTCTAACAGCCATACCACAATAGCTGGCCAACCCCAGGGGTAACTATAGCAGTGTGCCCTATCTGGCATTCTATACTGCATATACACAAAAGCTGGCCAACCCCAGGGGGTAACATAGCAGTGTGCACTTATACTACCTATCGTAAAAGAAAACAATGGATATTATTTTTTTCTTTGGTCAAACGTGAACTCATCGGAAAGTTAGGTCAGTGTCACACGAGAGTCACCGAACAGCATGTCGTAGAGAAATGACGTGTCGCGCTGTCTGTCTGTCATGAGTTTTCCTTGGGTGAATGACTTTTCCAAAACCATTGCACGCATGGCGGGGGCGTCTTTGAAACGGTTGGAATTTCACCTTGAAACGGTGTCATGATCCATAACCCTCGCACTGCCAACACCGAAAGAAATATTTCAATGATTCCGCGCTTAAGAGGTGACTAGTCCGTGTTCTTCCAATCTGACCGACCACCGGGTGGGGCCAGTTTTTATAACACCAAAAGTCTCAGCAGTCGTTCTTTTTTTCTTTTTTTTAAAACTTTTAAGCACTCACTAAGTGATCACAAGTGCTTGTTTTTACTCCAGCTCAAACCAGTGACTATATGTACCGAAGTGACAAAATGTGCCGGCGCTCTTGAGACACGTTGTATTAATACTGTGACAAAACGTGTCGTACTGATTGTTTTGTCATTGTGACAAAACGCGCGGGCGTGTCAAACAGTGCTGTCACAACCTTTCCAGAGAGGACAGTGGGCAGATGTCCAGTCACCGAGGCACAACTTACCAGGACATGGACAGACCATACGGCAAAATGCAATCTTTATACCGTGGACAGATAATAGAGCCCTGCAATCTTTACTGTGGACAGATGATAGAGCCCTGCAATCTTTACCGTGGACAGATATAGAGCCCTGCAATCTTTACAGTGTACAGACAATAGAGCCCTGCAATCTTAACAGTGGACAGACAATAGGGCCCTGCAACCTTTACATTGGACAGGCGACAGACCCTGCAATCTTTACAGTTGACAGAACAATCAGAGCCCTGTAATTTTTTACTGTGGACAGACAATATAGCCATGCAATCTTCACTGTGGGCACACAATAGAGCCCTGCAATCTTTACAGTGGACCGGCGACAGAGCAACTGCTGCTATCTTTACAGTGGCAGAACAATAAGCCCTGCAATCTTCTATAATGTGTGACAGACATAGAGCCCTGCAATCTTACAGTGGGCAGAACAATAGAGCCCGCAATCTTTTACAGTGGACAAAACAATAGAGCCCCTGCAATCTTTACAGTGGAAAACAATATAGCCCTGGCATCATTTACAGTGGACAACAATAAGCCCTTCAGATCTTTACAGTGGACAGCCAATAGAGTCCTGCAATCTTTAACAGTGGACAACAAAAAGAGCCCTGCAAATCTTTAAATGTGGAGCAAGTCACAATAATAGAGCCAGCAATTCTTTACAGTGGACAGACAATAGAGTCCTGCAATCTTTACATGGACAACAATAGAGCCTGCAATCTTTACGTGACAGACAATAGAGTCCTGCAATCTTTACTAGTGGACAACAATAAGCCCTGCAATCTTTACAGTGGACAGACAATAGAGCCCCTGCAATCCATACTGTGGACAACAATAGACCCTGCAATCTTTACAGTGGACAGACAAAAGAGTCCTGCAATCTTTACAGTGGACAGACAATAGAGCCCTGCAAACTTTACAGTGACAGACAATCGAGCACTGCAACTTTACTGTGGAAACAGACACAAAGAGTCCTGCAACTTACAGTGGACATCCAATAAGCCCCTAGAATCTTTACAGTGGACAACAATAGAGCCCTGCATCTTTACAGTGGACAGACAATAGAGCCCCTGCAATCCTTACTGACTGTGGACTGACAATAGAGCCCTGCATCTTTACAGTGGACAGACATTAGAGCCCTGCAATCTTTACAGTGGACAGACAATAAGTCCTGCAATCTTTACAGTGGACAGACAATATAGCCCTGCAACATTACAGTGGAAGACAAAAGAGCACTGCCATCTTTTACTGTGGACAGACAAAAGATCCTGCAATCTTACAGTGGACAGACAATAGAGCCCGCAATCTTTACGAGTGACATCCAATTAGAGCCCTGCAATCTTTACTTGTGAACGTCTCATAAGCCCAGCAATCTTACAGTTGACAGACAATAGAGCCCTGCAATCTATACATAGCACGGCGAATGCTTTAAATTTGTCAGAAAATAATGTAGTCAATCCTTGACCAGGGATAGATAACAATGCACTACAGCCTTTGCAGTGGACAAGACAACACAGCCTTGCATATGATACAGCGGACAGGCGATAAAGCACTGCAATCTTTCAGTAGACATCATAGAGCATCACAATCTGTACATGTGGACAGACAATATAAAGCACTGCAATCTTACAGTAGACATGCAATAGAGCACTACAATCTGTAAATGACAGACAATTAAAGCACTGCTATCTATACAGTAGAACATGCAATAGAGTACTACAATTCTTTTACAGTGGGCAGATAATAAAAGCACTGCAATCTATCTTTACAGTGGTCAGATAATAAAGCCCTGCAATCTGTACAGTGGATAGACAATTAAAGCACTGCACTCTTTATCAGTACACAAGCAATAGAGGACTACAATCTGTACAGTGGTCAATAATAAAGGCACTACAAATCTTACACAGTGACAGACATTAAAGCACTGCAGTCTTTCGGCTTTTTTTCCCAGCAGCATTTCGTTTACACAAAATCGATGCTTGTTTTCAGCGTTTCTGGGTCAAAGGTTCTGTTGTTTGTGTATTAGCATTAAGTTTTTGATAGGTTGGTTTGGTTGGTTGGTTGGCAGGTTGGTTTGTAGGTTGGCTGGCTGGATTTTGTTGGCTGTTGCAATTTTACAAGCTATCTGGCAAGTAAAACGTACTGATGAAATTTCGATGTCTGTCAGTTGTCTTTGTATTGCTGTGAGTCATTCAGTGTTACTAAAATTTAAAAGAGGGACGGGAAAAGGAGGAGGAGGAGGAGAGGAAGAAGAAGAAGAAGAAGAAGAAGGAAGAAGATGAAAGAAGATAGAAGAAGAAGAAGAAAAGGAGAAGCGTGGTAAACCTAGAATAAACTACAGACGGATAAAGAAACAAAACAAATGTGCACGCTTAATTTTATGTTTCTTTTTGTTGAAAATGCACTGCTTTTACTATTGTTATAATCTTATTACATTTTATTATGTTAAAACCACGACTCCCCACTACTGTCTGAACCCACCCAACCCCATGAGAGTGTGTGTGTGAGCGTGGTTGTGTGTGTGTGTGTGTGTGTGAGTGTGTGTGTGAGTGTTGTGGTGAGTGGCGCACGCGCGCGCGCGCCGGCGTGGCGTGCGTGTCCGTGCGTGCGAGCGCGCGAGCGAGCGAGTGAGTGAGTGAGTGAGTGAGTGAGTGAAGTATGTGTGTGAGTGCTCTCTCTCTCTCTCTCTCTCTCTACTCTCCCTCTCTCTCTCTCTCTCTCATCTCTCTCTCTCTCTCTCCCCCTCCCATGTTTGCTTCATGCCGCGTGCTTATCGTTCCTTTAGTTCCGCGAACAACTATGTAAATTTGTTTGTTTTCAGAGTGATGTTTGTCTTTGGCCAGCGGGCTGGCGTTGTCATACTTACCATCCTTCTCCACTGTCTGTTTACGGCCACGCTTCCTGTCTGCCATTCCTTGCTTCCTGGCAAACTCCCCTGTCTTCCTTCTTTCTTCTATCATTCTCTCTTTCTTCCGACCCTCCTGCTCCCTCGTTTCTTTCGTCTGTCTCCTATCCTGCTTCCTCCTCCTCCTCCTCCCCTGCTCCTCCTCCTCCTCCTCCTCCTCCACCCCCCAATTTTCTTCTTCTTCTTGTTTTGATTTCCTTCTTCTTCTTCTTCTTCTTCTTCTTTGTCTTCTACTCTCTTCTTCATTCTTCTTCTTCTTTCTCTCTTTTTGTCTTCTTCCTCTTCTTCTTCCTTTTTTTCTTTGTCATCTTCTTCTCTCCCATCTCTTCTTCTTCATCTGGCTTTCTTCTTTCATGGGCAGACTTCTTCTTCTTCTCCCTTCTTCTGGCTTTCTCTTCTTCTTCTTCTTCTTCTTTCTTCTTCTTCTTCTTCATCATCACTTCTTGTTGTACTGGCTTTCCTTCTTCTTTTTCTCCACTTTCTTCATCTTTCTCCTTCTCTGGGCTTACTTCTTCGTCTTCTTTCTTTCTTCTTCCTCTTCTTCGTCTTCTCTATGGGGTTCGTTCGTCTTCGTCTTATTCTTCTTCTCCTTCTTCTTCTTCTGGTTTTCGTCTTCGTCCTTCGTCTTCTTCTTCTTCTTCTTCTTCTTCTTCTTCTTCTTCTCTCCTCTTACCTCCTACTTTCTTTCTCCTCTTCCATTCTCATCTCCCTCCTCCTCCTCCTCCTCCTCCTCCTCCCCTCCTTCTTCTTTCTCTTCACCTGCTGCCTCTTCTGTTTCACTTTAACAGCTTCCCCCATCTTCCTGTTCTATCCCAACACCCTGAGTTCCCATCCTCGTCCTCTCTTAAAAGTGTTTCATCAGGTTGCTTCGCTTGCGGCCTCTTCTCCCTCTCTCTCTATCTCGTCTCTCTCTCTCTCTCTCTCACTCTCTCTCTCTCTCAAAAAACCGCTCTCGTCTCTCTCCTCTCTCTCTCTCTCTCTCTCTCTCTCTAAAACATCTCTCTCTCTCATCTCTCTCTCTCTCTCTCTCTGTCTCTTCTCTCTCTTTCTCTCTCTCACAACCTCTCTCTCTCTCCAAACCTCTCTCTCTCTCTCTCCTCTCTCTCATACTCTCTCTCTCTCTCTCTCTCGTCCTCTCTCGCTCTCTTCTCTCTCTCCTCTCTCTCATCACTCTCTTCTCTCTCGCTCCTCTGTCTCTCTCCGCCCTCTCTCTCTCTCTCTACTCTCACTCTCTCCTCTCTCTCTCCTCTCTCTCTCTCTCTCTCGCCTCGCTCGCTCTCTGTCTCTCTCTCTCTCTCTCTCTCTCACGTCTCTCTTCTCTCTCTTCCCTCTCTATCTCTCCTCTCTCTCTCTCTCTCTAACCTCTCTCTCTCTCTCTCTTACTCTCTCTCTCTCTCTCTCTGTCTCTCTCCCGCTCTCGCTCTCTCTCTCTCGCTCTCTGTCACTCTCTCCCTCTCTGTCTGTCTCTCTCCTCTCTCTCTCTCTCTCATCGCTCTCTCTCTCTCTCTCAATCTCTCATCTCTTCTCTCTCCTCTCTCTCTCTCTCTCTCTCTCTCTCGCTCTCTCGCTCGCTCGCTCGCTCGCTCTCTGTCTCTGTCTCTCTCTCTCTCTCTCTCTCTCTCCTCTCTCTCCTCCTGTTTTGAAAGCTTTTATGTCTTTTTTTTTCTTACCAGTCTAGCGCCAGACTTTCACATTCGTCTCTTTATTCCTTCATTCTTTTCACATTCCACTTCTTTCACTTGCACTTTATCACCAATTCATTCCTTTAGTAAGGCCTCCATTGGAGTGGAAAGCGTGCGCGCGCGCCGCCGTGTGTGGTTTGTGTGTGTGAGTGTGTGTGTGTGTGGTGTGAGTGTTGTGTGTGTGTGTGTGATTTGTAGTGTGCGTGCATGTGTGTGTGTGTGTTGTTGTGTCGTGCATGTGTGTGGTTATGTGTGTGTGTGTGTGTGTGTGTGTGTGTGAATTGTGCTGTAATGTGCCGCGTGCGCGCCTGTGTGTGTGTTTGTTGTTGTGTGAGTGTGTGTGGTGTGTGTGTGTGTGTGTGCGCTCAAAGCGCGCAGCGCGCACGCGCGTGCTTCATATACCTTGATTTCTTTCTGCCCTTCCTCTATTTTTCTCTCAACTTTTGAAGTTGTTGTTGAACTCTGTATGTCTGACTGTCTTCTGTCCTGACCCATATCCTAGTGTCTGTTAACTCAGACATGATTCCCATGCCATCTCCAGCCGAGCCGGGCGCATAGCCCAACCACATTGAAGCTCCCCTGTCCGCTCTCTACTGTAGGCTGTGTCTCTGTGTGTGTGTGTGTGTGTGGTGTGTGTGTGTGTGTGTGTGAGTGTGTGTTACGTGTGTGTGTGTGTGTTTGAGAGAGAGAGAGAGAGAGAGAAGAGAGAGCTCTGTGTTGTGACGCAGCGCGCTGGGTGTATGTGAGAGAGAGAGAGAGAGAGCAGTGTGTCTGTGTCTGTGAGAAGAAGAGAGAGAGAGAGAGAGAGAAAGAGGGAGAGAGAGAGCTCTGTGTGTGTGTTTGTGTGTGTGAAGCTCTGATGTGTTATGTGTGGTGTATGTTATTGTGTTTAGCTTGCGCGCGCGGCGCGGTGTGTGGGTGAGTGCGTGCGTGCGTGCGTGCGTGCGTCGCGTGCTGCGTGTGTGTGTGTGTGTGGTGTGTGTGTGTGTGTGTTGTGTGTGTGTGTGTGTGTATGTGGAGCTCTATGTCTGTCTGTGTGGCGTGTGTTGTGTGTGTGTGTTGTGTGTGTTGTGTGTTGGTGTGTGTGTGTGTTCCACGCCCGCGTGAGCATATATATGAGTGCCGTTTTGTACGACGTTTGATCGTGCTAGCAAGATTGCCACTGAATTCATATTCTGTATTCATCCCATCATTTAGTTCAAACCCTTGAAATCCTACATACACGCGCACGGCACACGTGGATGCGCACATCGCGTGTGCACACACACACACACCACACACACACACACACACACACACACATACACACACACACACACACACACCCAAAACACACACACACACACACACACACTGACTGAAAACCATACTGTCAGATTAACATAGTGTTGAACTCACACAACACACACACATACACTACACTACGCACGCACGCACGCACTGCCCGACGCCCGCACTCACGCACGCACAAAACGCACGCACGCACGCTCACACACACACACACACACACACTCACACACAACGCAGACGCGTGTGTATATATAATAAATATATATATAAATAAATAAATAAATAAATATATATATATATATATAGATATATATATTTACTATATTTATTTGTTTATATATATATAATATATATATATATATATATATATATTATAATATATATATATAAATTGTTGGTTGTGTGTGTGTGTGTGTGTGTGTGTGTGTGTGTGGGTGTATCACGACAGTATAAAAAGTCCTTTAAAAATCCAAAGAGAACCACCGTCTAGGGACAACATCTGTTAAAAATAATCTAAAAATTAAGTGCTAAAATGTTAGCACATCTCATTTTAGAAATATTTTTAACAAATATAGTTAAATATACATTTCACACATTCGTGCAAACTTTGTGGACAATACTGTCAGTTTTTATTTTGGGGGGGGGGGGTTTTTTCTTCAAGTTGTGACCACACTGTCACTTCAAGTTGTGACAGCACTGTCCCTTCAAGATGTGACAATACACTGTCACTTCAAGTTTGTGACAACACTGTACAGTTTTCTTCAAGTTGTGACAACACTGTCACTCCAGGTCCAGAACAGCACTGTCTCCTCCCTTTATTCACAGTACTGTCTCTAACATGCACCAATGCTATCAATCACGATGTACGGGGATGCGACTACAAATGCAGTGACGGCCCCTTAAAGGTCCATTGCGGCCGCTGGCTTTAAGCAAATTACCTTACATTATCTTACCTTACCTCCAGGTTTTTTTACAATAACTGAAGCGGCCATGGGGTTTGGTGAAGCAAGGAGTGGGAGGGAGTGGGGAGGGGTCCATGCCCTTGCACTGGCATCACCAACCAGCCTCTGTCTTCTAGTTCTGGCATTAGACTGGCAGACCAAGTGAGAAAGAAAAAGGCCCGTATACTTTTTGGGTGTGCTGCTTCATACTGCAGCAAATCCCCGTCAGCATCATGGCAAATTCACGAATTCCTCTGTTTCTTCTCTGTCAGCTTCCTATTTCTGTTCTACCCAGTTAGCTCTCTGACTGTCAACAAACTTCTGTTTCTTCTCGTCAGCTTCCTGTTTCTGTTCTGCCAGTTAGCTCGTCTTGACTGTCAACAACCTTCTGTTCTCTCGTCAACTTCCTACTTCTGTTCTGCCCATTTAGGCTCTCTGACTGTCAACAGTCCTCAGTTTCTCTGTCAACTTTCTACATTTGTTCTGCCCATCGTAGTTCACTGACTGTCAACAATCCTCTGTTTCTCATCAGCTTCCTATTTCTGTTCTCCCTCATAGCTCTCTCTGACTGTCAACAGTCCCTCTGTTTCTCTTCAACTTCCTACTTCAGTTCTGACCAGTTAGCTCTCTGACTGTCCCAACAGTCCCCCTCTGCGTTCGCATGTCCAGAATCCTACTTCTTTTCTGCCCTCCAAGCTCTCTGGCTGTCAACAGTCTCTGTTTCCTCTGTCAAGTTTCCTACTTCTGTTCTACCCATTTAGCTCTCTGACTGTCAACAAACTCTGCTTCTCTGTAAACTTCCCGACTTCTGTTCTGCCCTCATAGCTCTCTGACTGTCCAACAGTCCTCTGCTTCTCTGTCAGCATCCTACTTTCTGTTCTGCCCTCATAGCTCTCTGACGGTCAACAGACCTCTGTTTTCTCTGTCAGTTTCCTACTTCTGTTTCTAACCCGATCGCTCTCTGACTGTCACAATCCCTGCTTCTCCCTGAAACTTCCTACTTCTGTTCTGCCCATTAGTTTCACACCGACCTTCAACCATTCCTTTGTTCTCTGTCAGCTTCCTACTTCCATTTGCCCAGTTAGTTCACACGACCTTCACCATTCCTCTGTTTTTCTCTGTCATCTTCCTTTTCTGTTCTGCCCAGCTTGCTCATGACTGCTATAGTCTGATCTCTATTCTCTACTGCACAGGAAGACTGTTAATTAACAGAACACCTGCTCTCAGCCTGCCACTAAGGTAGACAGCAAAATGCTGTGATGAGTTTCCTGATTGGTTGGTAGAAAGCAATAACGACGATTGGGTGTTCCTTTTGTGGTGTCCTTTTCTAGGGTTAGCTTGAGTTAATTCATGCTGCTAGCAAAGAGCATTTGATGGGTTTCTTATCTGGTTGATGACCAGGGTTATGCTAAATATTGTTTCTAGTTTTGTTTGTACCTACCTATCAGAGCAACTACACATCGTCTCCTTTTCCTCCTCCATCAGCAAGACAAAGAGCAAAAGAGCAGATTAGATGAAAGTGTGTCCAGTGTACTCAAAAAACAACAACATAAGAGCATTGAGTAGTGACTGATTCCAGGGTCTCTAATTATTGGTGATGAAAAGGAATAGCGGCATGTGGATTGGTTTATTTAAGGGAAAACGGGTCAGACAATATCTTGATAACTAATGGTTTACAGCTTCTTTGTGTAAAGGAATTATAGAAAGGAAGACGAGTGATAACTGTCCTTTCGGATGGATTAATATGGGACATTTAAATAAATGCATAGCTTCATTTTACTGGCTAAACTGAAATACAGACAAACCCGTGAATCGTGTGTTTCTGCTTGATATGTTTGGGAACATTGTTTTCCAATTTTTCATCTTTTCATATCTTTATGGATCATTATCATTAGTAGACTCTACCTTCACAGATAATGATGACAGGTTCAGATTGACGAGGGACACCGCATGCATCAGACAAGAATTTTCATTCATTAAAG
>CM031615.1:66705865-66765686 GCA_018398815.1 Conus ventricosus
CATAAAGTCACCTGGATTCCTGAGGTTCTCTCACAAGACTTTGCACACAGCTAACCTGGTACATTTCCTTAAAAGCTTCACGACAATTGACCAATGTCCATATTTCTTCCCTCAAAACTGTGACCTGAATTTGACCTTACACGCTGCCATGCATTTCATCATTCCCACTTGACTAGGGCCATTCGTATGCCACTCACTCCGTAACACCGGCTAGCAAAAATATGTTGCAATACATAAAACAACACAAACAATAAATACATAAGTACAAATGCAAAAAAATTCATATTTTACAAATAAAAAGAACACATTTCAAGAGTCAACCCTGTTTGGCAAGTTTCTGCATTAAAAATGATAAAAGCATCATGATCACAAGAAAAAAGAATCAAATATAAATCAAATGCCTATCAACAAGATTGGGGGGAAAAAAGTGCAATGGCAAAATGAATCACATATGAACTGATTAAAATTGAATTCATTAAAATGACTGAGTTGGTTAAAAATGATTGAACTGGTCAAAATTGGTTCAAAATGATTGAATTGGTCAACAACAACAAAATAGTACGATGGCAAAAATATCAGTACATTCAGCAATAAACTGAATTTATATAGAACAAAACAAAAACATCACAGGTTTGGTGACTTATTACTCTTGGGTGTACATACTCACGGCAAACAACACCAGCATGTATGCTAGTATCTGCATATCTATGTACACATCCCATTAACTGCTCAACAACGCCCTATTAACAGCTCAATGCCAATGCAAAGACAAGGAATCCTCTTTGCTACACAACCAATGGAAAACGTGAAGACAAGACATCCTCTTTGCTACAACCAATGGAAAACGTGAAGACAAGACACCCTCTTTGTTACAACCAATGGAAAACATGATCACTTGACTAGCTTACTGAAAATAAGTCACAAGTTCTTCTCAGTCTATGGTCATGGCTTGCTTGTTGGTTTTTCCCCCACATAAACATTTTTTAAAAAAGCTCATCCCGAATGGAACACATTTGGAAAAAGAGTTGAACTTGTGTGTGTGTGTGTGTGTGTGTGTGTGTGTGTGTGTATGTGTGTATGTGTGTGTGTGTGTGTGTGTGTGTGTGTGTGTGTGTATGTGTGTGTGTGTGTGTGTGTGCGTGTATGTGTGTGTGTGTGTGTGTGTGTGTGATATATATATGTGTGTGTGTGTGTGTGTGTGTGTGTGTGTATATGTGTGTGTGTGTGTGTGTGTGTGTGTGTGTGTGTGTGTGTGTGTGTGTGTGTGTGTGTGTGCGTGCGCGCGCGCGCGCGTGTGTGTGTTCTATAGGCTGAGCCAGTAACATTTTCTGTCTTCTTCCAACATACGCTAGCCTGAAAAATTGACTCAGTACATGCTAGTTACTTTGTGTCTTCTCACTTGATCAGGGATTAATGATCCACTTCTGAATATCTCTTTCAACACTTTGAACTCACACAGCATAGCGCATAGCAAGAAGCACAATAAGCAACCACCTACCTTTCCTTTTCTGAGGTAAGCTGTTGTGAAAATGAGATCTCATATCGTATACAACTGTGGGTTTTGAATTCCAAAAGAGGAAAAGTCAGGATTTAAATATTCTTAATCATTTGCTGGCATGATGCTGAAAAAAATAGTGTGTGTGTGTGTGTGTGTGTGTGTGTGTGTGTGTGTGTGTGTGTGTGTGTGTGTGTGTGTGTTTACAATGACAACATCATAAATAAAATATGCTCAAGTGTATGGAAACTATATATCAGCCAAAAGAGAGGCTCACTGGAACATGCTGAAAAACATTGCTATAGGCTGGGTTTTGTAATGATCCATACACTTCTTCTTGTATTCCCCTTTTTGATTTTCTAGATTATGCTTTTCAGTCTGTGTAAATGTGCCCATGTATGTAATTTGTGTTTGTCATGCTTGCATTAGTCACATCATTCTTTTTGTCTTTTCATTACTACGTCTCCTGTACAATCAATCATGACCAATTTTTTTTCCCCACTATGGAACTCTTAGTGCCTTGGGTCCCTGGCAGTTGTTCAAGAGGCAGAGCCTACGATTAATTCCCATCAGTATTACTGAAACATGACTTAAAACAGCAGCAGCATCTGAGCAGAAATAACAATCAAAACCAAGCTGTAAGGCTATATACATATCCACAAAACAAAATTTGATACAAACTGGCTCAGGGATAGAACCTGAAATATGAATCCATGGTAATTATGTAAACATAACAGTGGACTGATCCGCATGGCTTGCAACCCAGATGTCTGCTGACATTTCATGAACTAACAAGTGTTGTTGTTTTTTTTCACATTTCAAGAGTTCCGCTGGTCCATTTTTACACATGGCATATGTTTGACTCACATTTCCACAAACTACTGGATACACGTAGAACTCCAAGCGTAAGTATTACAGGTGAAAACAGTTTCCACATGACAACGAGTATGGCAAACACCATCCTAGCCTTGCAAAAGTTGACGGAATGAAACCGTTCAAAAATGGCACTGACATATAATACAGATTCTGCAGCATGTATATTTTTTTCTTTTTCCTGTAGTATTGCTTTTGAGGCATTTGTGGGCACTGAGATTCAGCCTGTGTGAAAAGAGACAATGTGATTACTGACCTGCACACCGACATGGTTACACTGTTATGTCCCATGGTCTTTTTGTGTAAAAACTGGGTCATTCCCCCAAAACTGTAACAATTCTGAAAACAGAAAGCCTGGTTCAACGGTAACGTACATTTTCAAAATGAAACCCATACAAGGTGCGTCAGGTACAAAATCAGAAATATCAAAGCAATCAAAGCTACAGTACTGAACAGGACTTTTTCAGAGATATCTTCAGACCAGCAACAGAGCTCGGGGCATCGATTATGCTGATCGAACTAAGTCCTGACCCGATTTAACCCTCTTCATGCTAGGTTGACACCCTGTGACTTTGGCCCTGGTTGTACCACAGTCAACGCTGCCCCAAAGGGGTGACATGACTATGAACTATGGGCGACATTCCCGTGAACACTTCTTTGGGATGACACTACTGTGAACATGCCCAAGGGGTGGACATTCCTGTGAACACTTCCTCAGGGGTGGGGCAATACTGGAACATTCCTTAGGGGGGGTGGGGGGGGGGGGGGGTTGGCATTACTGTGAACACTTCCTCAGGGTGACATTACTGTGAGCACTTCCTTAGGGGTGACATTACCGTAAACACCTTCCTCAGGGGTGACATTTTCTGTGAACAACTTCCTCAGGGGTGACATTACTGTGAGCACTTCTTCAGGGGTGACATTACTGTGAACACTTCTTCAGGGGGGACATTACTGTGAACACTTCTCAGGGGAACATTACTGTGAGCACTTCCTCAGGGGTGACATTCTGTGAAACATGCCCAGGGGTGAATTCCTGTGAAACACTTCCTAGGGGTGACATTACTGTGTAACACTACCTCAGGGGTGACATTCCCGTGAACATTCCCCAGGGGTGACATCCTGTGAACACTTCCTCAGGGGTGGACATTACTGTGCACACTTCCTCAGGGGTGACATTACTGTGAAACATACCTCAGGGGTGACATTACTGTGAACACTACCCCAGGGGTGACATTACGTGAACACTACCTCAGGGGTGACATTCCTGTGAACACTGCCTCAGGGGTGACATTACTTGAACACTTCCTCAGGGGTGACATTCCTGTGAACACTTCCTCAGGGGTGACATTACTGTGAACACTTCCTCAGGGGGTGACATTCTTTTGAACACTTCCTCAGGGGTGACATTCCTGTGAACACTGCTCAGGGGCGACATTCCTGTGAACACTACCTCAGGGGTGACATTACTGTGAACACTTCCTCAGAGGTGACAATACTGAGAACACTTCCTTAGGGGGTGGCATTACTGTGAGCACTTCCTCAGGGGTGACAATACTGAGAACACTTCCTCAGGGGTGACATTCCTGTGAACACTTCCTCAGGGGTGACATTACTGTGAAACACTACCTCAGGGGTGACATTCCTGTGAACACTACCTCAGGGTGACATTACTGTGAACACTTCCTCAGGGGTGACAATACTGAGAACACTTCCTTAGGGGGTGACATTACTGTGAACACTTCCTCAGGGGTGACATTACTGTGAACACTTCCTCAGGGGTGACATTACTGTGAACACTTCCTCAGGGGTGACATTACTGTGAACACTTCTTCAGGGGGTGACATTCCTGTGAACACTTCTTCAGGGGTGACATTACTGTGAACACTACCTCAGGGGTGACATTTACTGTGAACATACCTCAGGGGTGACATTCCTGTGAACACTGCCTCAGGGGTGACATTACTGTGACACTACCTTAGGGGTGACATTCCTGTGAACACTACCTCAGGGGTGACATTACTGTGAACACTTCCTCAGGGGTGACATTCCTGTGAACACTTCCTCAGGGGTGACATTTCTGTGAACACTACCTCAAGGGTGACATTCCTGAGAACACTACCTCAGGGGCGACATTACTGTGAACACTTCCTCAGGGGCGACATCACTGTGAACACTTCCTCAGGGGTGACATCACTGTGAACACTTCCTCAGGGGTGACATTACTGTGACACTTCCTCAGGGGTGACATTCGGTGAACACTTCCTCAGGGGTTGAAAATTACTATGAACACTTCCTCAGGGGGTGCAGAAATCAGACAGGATGTCCAGAATTGCCAAACGCTTGATGGGTGTATCATTATCCGTTCTTCAATACAGCTGATCATCCCATGAATGTGTTTTGCATCCATTTCCTAATGAAATCTTTCACCAAAACAACCTACTATCCAATTTCAACCCAGCCATCACCGTTCAGGTTCATACAAACTGCCACCCTCTTAAATCTGCCACACGCTCTAATGGACCAGTCAGTGTTGCCATCGTGCTTATTGGGCAAACATATATACTGAAGAAGTCATGTCTCTTGGCTTTTGTTTATTCTCAAATAATTTGGAGCGTCCTACTGCCAGTGCGAGTATTCCTTTTGTTGACTTCAGCCTTTTTTGAAGAAAAAAAAAAAACATAAAGAGAATGAATCTTAGGTTTTGTAAGCTGCAAACCCTCCTCTTTGGAAAGTATTTCCAATATACACACAAAACATGAACAAGACTTGTACACAGCCAGCCAACCCCCTTTTCGTGTCACCTCTGACTGAAGATACTGTGGTAAAAGTCTCCGTATTCTGGGACAACAAAAATAGTGATATGATGATGGACATCTAGAATCCTGCCTTAAAACAACAACAGAACATCCAATTATTTCCTTTGAAATGTATAACAAACTCGCTTTCCTGTCACTGTCTCGTGACTTGGATGGTGAAATTGTGTGCACTGTTCTTTCCATTCAGAATGAATTCCAACCACTACAGTGAATCTAAACTGTCTGGATTCCATCAATTCGAACTCATCTGGAATCCAGCAACTGGCATAAAACTGTGCTAGCTTCAATATGCTGTTTCTCAGCTTTTCAAAATAAATAAATATAGAGCAAGCCTTGTTACTTTTAGCACTCAAACATCATGCACGATAGATAGATAGATAGATAGATAGATAGATAGATAGATAGATAGATAGATAGATAGATAGATAGACAGATAGATACATAGATACATAAGCAGACAGACAGATAGATAAGTGTGAGTGAGAGAGTGTGTGTGTGTGTGTGTGTGTGTGTGTGTGTGTGTGTGTGTGTGTGTGTGTGTGTGTGTGTGTGTGTGCATGTGTATGTGTTTATGAGTGAGCAGTGTGTGTGCTCAAGTATATGTGTGTATGAGAGAGAGAGAGAGAGAGAGAGAGAGAGAGAGAGAGAGAGAGTGCATGCTGAAATCATAAAGTTGAAAGAATATGCCTTTCGATATGGTGAACAGATGAAAGTTAATATAAACATTTGCATACCTGAAGCATAAATCGTGTGACTGAATTACATAGAAAATGGACAATAACAAGTTTTTACTCCCATCAACAAGTGATCATGTTTCGCCTTTGTCACATGAACAATATGAATGTAAGCGCAGGAAGAAAAAAAAGGGGGGGGGGGGGGGGGGTTCAAGACACAGAAAGCGTGTGAATTATGAACCAGTTCGGAGAGCCATCATTGTGGGCAAAATTGTGTAGAAGCCGTCAAGTGTCAAGGGAGAACATTCATTTAATAAAAATGGTGCTGACTTAGTTGGGTTGGTTTTTTTTTAAGTTCTTACAAAGTGCAGTGCATACATTCATGTTGTCCACAACACAGACTGTCTCTCTAGTCTACATGGCCGCAACATCGAACATGTGGCTTGACTCAGGCTCCTCAGCAGCGTGGCCTTGAGACACACACATACAATTAATCCACAGCCTCCAATTAGGTGAGGAAATGTAAATGAAAGGCACAACCAACAAGCCTAAGAACTTCCGCATCCAAGGAAGTGAGAAGACTGTTCACATAACCTTCAACTGTCTTGCTCACATGGCAGCAAGGCAGACGGAACACTAATTCAGCACTGATGCTATGCTTACGGTTAGTAAGTGCAGGATCTTTGAACACATGAAATGAGGGGAGGGGTGGGGTGGGGAAGTTTCCTGGTTTGTTGTTTGTGCCTGTTCTCTTTCTGTGTGCCAGCTGAGGGGCAGTGCAGAGACCTCTGGCTCACTGGGAGACAGTCAGGTGCCTGTCACATTGTGGGAGCAAGGTATACTAATACTATTCTGCTCTACTAAGTGCAGTATATTATGCCATGAAGTGCAGAGAAATTCTTTTAAAAAAAGCTAAGAAATTTTTTTCTTAAAAAACCTAAAGACTATGGCCTCATTGCTCATACTACTAGAGGAAAGGAATATGCAGGACACTAGGCTTCCTTCCCTCGGCAGATTTCACCAAACACTAAGTGAAGAAGAAAAAAGTGGACATGTTCAGGTCCGACTCGATCAGCCCAGTAGAAACCAGATCAGTTCTTCTCGTTCATCCCATTCAGCGCTCTCCACGCTCCGCACTTGTGTCTTGATATAAGCATGCCGCAGTCGGTGAGGATGGCCTCAGATCCTGAAGGCAAAGCAGTGGATTTTGTCTCTATCTCTACAGTGTGCACAAGTCTTGAGATTTTGATTGGCGGTGATCTAGCATGACCAGATGATCCTGAACTTCAGATGATACGCGTGGCGTCGTATCAGGGAGTCACCAGCGCCATCTATTTCTTGCTGTTTTTCCTTTTCTCCAAGTCTATCTCTGCTTTCTTCCGGATCTCTTGTAGGGTGTAGTCCTTCAGTAGTTTGCCATTTTCAAACACAGTCACCATGACATCCTGAAACAAGGCCAAAAGTTCAATGAAATTTAAATCAGTATGTCTGAAAAAATGAACAAACAATGAGGCATACTGTATTCTCAGAGTTTAAAGCCATGTAAGGCTACATATCTTTTCCATACTTTAGAACTTTAATATTTATAATCTAACGAACAGGACATCAATATCTTTCATTTCATCCGATCTGAACATAGTCGAAAATAAACTTTAAGGATTTCAGTCTAGGCATTTTCATAGCATCAAGTTTTGATTTTTGCCAGTGGACTGCCCTGATAGTCTCCATGGTCAGATGTGTGGTGACTACAGTCACCATGGTCAGCTGTGTGGTGACTACAGTCACCATGGTCAGCTGTGTGGTGACTACAGTCTCCATGGTCAGCTGTGAGGTGACTAGTCTCCATGGTCAGCTGTGAGGTGACTAGTCTCCATGGTCAGCTGTGAGGTGACTACAGTCACCATGGTCAGCTGTGTGGTGACTACAGTCTCCATGGTCAGCTGTGAGGTGACTACAGTCTCCATGGTCAGCTGTGTGGTGACTATAGTCTCCATGGTCAGCTGTGAGGTGACTAGTCTCCATGGTCAGCTGTGAGGTGACTAGTCTCCATGGTCAGCTGTGTGGTGACTAGTCTCCATGGTCAGCTGTGTGGTGACTACAGTCTCCATGGTCAGCTGTGTGGTGACTACAGTCACCATGGTCAGCTGTAAGGTGACTACAGTCACCATGGTCAGCTGTCTGGTGACTAGTCTCCATGGTCAGCTGTGAGGTGACTAGTCTCCATGGTCAGCTGTGTGGTGACTAGTCTCCATGGTCAGCTGTGAGGTGACTAGTCTCCATGGTCAGCTGTGAGGTGACTACAGTCACCATGGTCAGCTGTGTGGTGACTACAGTCACCATGGTCAGCTGTGAGGTGACTACAGTCTCCATGGTCAGCTGTGTGGTGACTACAGTCTCCATGGTCAGCTGTGTGGTGACTACAGTCTCCATGGTCAGCTGTGTGGTGACTACAGTCTCCATGGTCAGCTGTGTGGTGACTACAGTCTCCATGGTCAGCTGTGAGGTGACTACAGTCTCCATGGTCAACTGTGAGGTGACTACAGTCTCCATGGTCAGCTGTGTGGTGATTACAGTCTCCATGGTCAGCTGTGAGGTGACTACAGTCTCCATGGTCAGCTGTAAGGTGACTACAGTCACCATGGTCAGCTGTGTGGTGACTACAGTCTCCATTGTCAGCTGTGTGGTGACTACAGTCACCATGGTCAGCTGTGAGGTGACTACTTACATGACCTGAGCGGCTGTGTGAGTCTGATATTCAAGTACACATCCTACTTCAAAATGAACAGTCTTCTGTATCTCCTGGTCCACAACTACAACCAAAGTTGGCTGAAACCCAGCACACTGGTAACATGTCTTGATTCCGGACATCCCAGTCCTGACCTGCTGCAAAACATTTGCAATCACAAACATACTGTAACAAATGAACAGTTTGTAAAAGAAAAACTACCACTCCGCCGAACGAAAGAGACAAACAAATTACAATACACATTTGTTTGCGTCTTTCGTTCAGCGGAACAGTAATTTTTCTTCTAAGTTTGTTTCAGTTTTTGCCTGTAATCACCCTCACTTTGAAACTAAACGAACAGTTCACATTTTGACTCAGGAGAAAGTCAACAATGCTTCCGCTGCAGGTCAACATCACTGCTATCCCAGCACTGAAGCTTCAGGGAAATGGGATCAGACAGTTTCTACAGCCTGCATGCTGTGAGTGGTGCAGTTACTGACACTACGTCCAGGAACCCTCGGAATAACAGTCTGCAGCATTATCACTTCAGAGCAGTGATCACGACAGGCGGTGAGCAAACCAGTCCCAACACTGACTGCCCTGGACTGTCCTTCAACAACCAGTGTCAGAGCGGGTTCAAGAGAAACAGACACAGCAAGAACAGATCACCAAAACAGGGCTCTACTAGGATTTTTTCCCTAGGCTTTTTGCAGTTGACAGGAAACTCAAACCTTCTTCATTTTCCACACTTCGGAGTCTGGTTTCTGGTTGAAGAAGGAGATTTTCTTTCTCCTTCGTAGCAGTCTCAGATGCAAGGCCACAAGAGATTTGCAGACTGCTTACTGCTGTCCCGTCTTTTTAAGAGAAAGGAGAATGTGCATCATTGACCCAGTGTGTCGGAACCAAAAGAATATAACGTGGGATTATTGTGTGTAAAAATCTGATTTAACAACTGCTATTTCACGCAATGCCATAGATTTAAAACCTCATTTTACCATGATCCACATACAACTTAAAAATCAATGAACAGATTTTCTTCTTCTTTCATTCTGACAAAAAGTTAAACTGAAGACAGACCTGCCAACCATGAACTGGTGTGAGAGGAAGCGAAGACACAAGACCCGATAATCAAGAACGCGTGTGAAGGGAATTGAAGACAGACCTGCCAACCGCCAACAGACGTGAAGAAGAAAAACGACACACAGATGTGATAACTACTAATACATGAGGAGGGAACTGCTGACACACATGACAAACTTGAGCAGGAGTGGAGTGAAAGAAGACAGACGTGACAACCACAAAAACGTGTGAAGAGAACAACTACAGACAGACATGGTACAAAGCACAAACAAC
Organism: Conus ventricosus; assembly: GCA_018398815.1. NCBI lineage: Eukaryota > Metazoa > Mollusca > Gastropoda > Neogastropoda > Conidae > Conus > Conus ventricosus. The sequence goes on from CM031615.1 coordinate 66,715,805, forward strand.
AGTGAAGAGAACTGAGGACAGACAAGGTACAACCACTAACGTTGTTCACAGAACAATGGAAGACAGACAAGGTACAACCACTAACGTTGTTCACAGAACAATGGAAGACAGACATGGTACAAACCACAAACAACAGTGAAGAGAACTGAGGACAGACAAGGTACAACCACTAATGTTGTTCACAGAACAATGGAAGACAGACATGGGACAACATGAACAGGAAAGGGATAAAACAACATTCCACCTTCTTTGGATCGCCCATGCCTTCCTGCTTTGTGGTATACTTCCCATTGTTGCATTCCAGGGTTAGCCGCCCCTTCTTACTCGTTTTCCCTTTATCTGTGATTGGATCCTTGAACACATTCACCTGCAAATAACAGAACCTATCCCTGACAGGTTATTATTCACACAAGGTTGTAAATTCCTAAATATTTAGAACCACCACCTCACCGTGATCTGTCATCATGAAAGAAACTTGGGAGTTTTCTGTACATTATTTGTTTGTACTGTAGATCTGTAGTCTGTGGTGTGATTTGCTCTAAGACAGTTTTTTGATACCATATTTTGAAAGCAACAACAAATGCTGTCTCTAAATCGCTGCATATCAACATCCAAATTTATACCATGCTTCTATACTGATAACCACATATGTAGATTATGCTTTCCAAAATTTCATTTAGACAGCTGCAAGTTGAACAAAACACTTGCAGCAGCTCTCCAAAACTTTCTGTGAGTACATGTGGACCATTACCTTGACAGAACTTTCTGCAGTTTGCAATGTGTGGCATAAACTGAGAGAAGTCTACACAGTTGAGCTATCTATGGTTGTATACAGAAAAAAAATCCTCTGTGGTTGGACACTGTGTGCCTGTGGATTGAGAGAATTCCAAGTAGTTGGCTAATGTGTAACTGTGGGTTAAGGAAATACAATGTAGCTGACCAACGTGTCATTATGGATCAAGAAAATTCTCTAGAGTTGGTCAACTGTGGATTATGGAAACTCTCTGTAGTTGACCAAAATGTGTATCTGAGAATTAAGAAAAGTTCTCTGCATTTAGCACATGTGGTAGTAAGAAGAAACTCTCTGGAGAGCTTGATGGCAGGTGTTCAGACACGAAACCTCCCTCAGACAAGTGTTTCCATCCTGAACTCAAAGAGGGCCAGGCTGCATCCAGGTCACGACTCACGCACGCCCTGCCACTGCCAAGTTCTTCTTTATTTCTTGAGCTGCCAAGTTTCAAACCCACAACTCATAGATGGGTGGGCATCTCAAGGCATGCCTTTTTAGATGGATGTCTTCTTACCCCACTGCTAATGGGACACCTGTTCTAAGCTGAGAAATCTCAGCTTTGTGAAGTTCACTTTTGTTCCTCCTGGACCAGATCCCGTTGGAACTCTTTTCAGCTGCCTCTGTCGTTGCCTTCAGGGTTCTGGTCCTCTTCTTACCTAAAATCCTGAGCTTTTCATGAGGTCATAGGCTGATGAGCCTTCAAAACCCCTCGTCCTGTCTTATTCAGTTAATGATACATCAAAGATCAAAACTTTCACTCTGGTCTGATAATTAACTCAAAACTTATTTTCATTTCCACCACCTGAATCACAGATGAATATTAAATAATAATTTGCTATGCATTTTTTCACAACTTTCTGATGATTTCAATAGTCAAATGCACTTACTGACAATTTTATTCATACACTTGACATAAACAAACATACATTTTTTTTCCACTTACGGACACATGTTAAAGGAGAGAGCTCTACAAGAACAGTTAACTGCAGATTCAGTAGCGGTCATACAAACAGTTAACTGTAGATTCAGTACTGGTCATACAAACAGTTAACTGTAGATTCAGTACTGGTCATACAAACAGTTAACTGTAGATTCAGTATTGGTCATACAATCGTCCCAATGCATTACTGGATTTAGAGAGTGTTTATCACATAATGACACAGTTTCCAATGAGCCAGAACAACCTGCGCTATTGGTTTTTCTGGTTCAGGACAATTTGTTTTATCACCTTTTCATCCTCAGTCTGTCATGAATTTGTTCAATCACATAAAGTTTTTATTAATTTTCAAAGTAACTGCAACAAGGGCTCTGACCATGATGGAAAGCATCCCTTGCTTACAAAATCTTTTTGTTAGTTACCCCTTCGATACAATATCGAAAATGAACAGAAAAATTACTATGCCATCACACAAAAGAAGCAAATCAAAATTACTATGCTGCTGAACAAAAGAAGCAAATAAATGACAAGACAAACATGACGCGTTTCGACCTCTTTGGTCTTCTTCAGGCAAGACAAACAACATCCAAGTTAATGAAAACAAAGAAGGAACAGACAGTCACTGAAGAAGACTTCGAGGTTGAAACGCTTTGTGTTTGTCTTGTAATCTGTTTGTTTCGGTCGGCAGCAGAGTACTTTTTCTTTAGTTTCAGATTCCGCCTGCAATCACCTCCCTTTGAAACTGACAATCAAACCAGCTGCCAGTGTTTTTTGTACAGTGCCTCATCTTTCTTTTGATAATTCAAAAAGAAGCCAAAATCAACCAGCACAAACCTCTTTGCCACCAATAACAGCGTAGCTGCACTTGTAGGCACACTTCTGCGTGTCCCTGTCCAGACGCTGTAGCAAGGCGCCGCCACTGCCAAAGGTCAGGTTGTCCACGCTCCACTTGTGCTTCTCCATGTTCTCCATGATGGCCTTCAGCGTCTCGTAGCAGATGCCGTCCCCCTGGATGACCCGGATGCAGTTGGGCAGCATCTTGAAGCCTTTGCTGTTCTTGGTACACCCAAATTTTTCGCCCAAGATGTTCAGCACCTGAAACGTTTGCATCATGGCTGATGACAATGCTCTCTTTGTAGTATGATTGCCTCAATTATGTTCAACGCTTGAAATATGGACTCAGTGAAGTCATTCCGCTTAATTTAGTCGTATGGACTCAGTGACTGATCACCAAGCTCTCTGTACTATCAATGCATTGTTTATGTATGCATTCTGTAGCTGATGTGTGTGTGTGTGTGTGTGTGTGTGTGTGTGTGTGTGTGTGTGTGTGTGTGTGTGTGTGTCTGTGTGTGTCTGTGTGTGTCTGTGTGTGTGTCTGTCTGTCTGTGTGTGTGTGTGGGTCTGTCTGTGTGTGTGTGTTGATCTCTACTGAATTAATTAACAGTAATTTATTACTGCTATCACCGTTGTCATCATCTTTACTTCCATTGAACATCTTTAACCTCCTGATTAGTATTATATATTCCCCAATTTGTTCTTGTATCATCAAACTCCTAATACATGTCATATGTTCACATATGTGATGGCCTCCCACAAAATGACAGATAAGTCGCACAGGGCTGATCGCCGCTGCGGGCAACAAAGATTGGTGGGGGTCATTTTGGGGTAAAATGAGATTTTGGCACCAACACATAGGAAAACCATTAAAACATATCATATATCACTGATTTTACCTAAATTAAGCTAGAAATGTGATTGAATTAATTTTTGTCACTCCGTGTCATCGATTTTGAGCAGCACCGATTGCGAAAAGTTACACATTTTCAACAGATAATCAAGTGCACATCCCTCGCTGAGCCCCTGTCGTGTCGCACGTCATTCGAAAGCTCAGTTGTCTATTTTCAGAATCTGTACACAAATTTCTAAAATAAACCAATCAGACGGCCTTTAGGAGGCTTTCAAAGTCGTACACAAAAGAAAGCCTTCCAACCAATCAGCAATCAAATACTGAAATGGCCTTAGTAACTCAGCTGTTTAACAGCAGAGACACTGCCTTTCATTGGCCAAAGCTCAATGGAATCTACTGAGTTTTGCCTTTGTTGTCGCTTCACTCGAAAAATCATCATCATGGATCAATGTATTGTAACGCTGTTAAATTCATCAAAATCAGGAAATATTTTTTATCACGAAGGCCAGGGAATTAGTGGCCTTATAAACGAATATTTCGCCACCAGCAATAGCAATGAAAGGAATCTTTTGATTTCGATTTCGACGAAAGGATCTCCCAATCGACTTCGACCGGCGTGTGGGACTCGAAATCGAAGATGAAAAAGAAAATGAGGAACCAGTTGTACAAATTGAAGAAAGTGCAGATCTGTCAGGCATGAACTGCAATGGGCAGCCTCTACCAGATCTGCAAATGAACAGTTTTCCTGTAACTGCAAGCAGATCAAGTGCATTCCAGCTGCTGATGACCAACATATTTGATCTATGTACGTGTGCATGTTTGTGGAGAGGAGAGGGAGCACTGATTTTGAACACCAGGATATAGTGTGTGTGTGTATGTGTGCGTGTGTGTGTGTTTGTGTGTGTGCGCGCGCGTGCGCATGCGTGCATGCGTGCGTGCATGTGTGTGTGGGAGAAGACAAGAAACACTTGGTGTGCCCCCACCCAGGCAACTGAAAAGGAAGAAGAAAGAATAATGCACAAGCATTTGTTTCTGATAAAGTATGTTGTGTTAATTATGGTATATGCTATTTCTATCATAGGATGTCATGAATTGTGAGTCCGGTATGTGTTAACGCACAGTGCAAGAAAGCTACCTTTTTTCCCTCAAAAACCCACTTTTTGTTTTTAAAAGCTGGGCAAAATAAAAACTAGAAAATACATCTTAATTCAATCAATTGTGATCTGTCATCTGTGCCAAGATAACATTAAAAACAAAAGTATTTATTATTTTTTTTTTAATCAGATTTTTCCATTTTCAGCGCCTGAACAGCATTAAATACACAATATATATCTGACTGGGATAAAATTCAATTATTAAGTATTTGCAATGATTATTTTGATGGTTTCCACCTTTTCATAGTTTATAGCAAAATTAAACCTTGGTGCTAAGTAAAAATGGTTGGAGAAAGTAGGGAAGTTTAAAGCCATTTTTCTTTGCCCCCCAAATTTCCCTTTTAAACCCTTCCCCTACGAGAAAAGGAAAAAAAAACTTTTAAAAACCCGCCCCTTAAAAACTAAGTAGAAAAAAAAGTTTAAAACCCAATTCCAGCAGTACAAAAAAAAAAAAATAAACCCCATTTTGGGGCTTATACTGCAAAAAATCCTTAACCCTCCTTAATGAGAAAAAAAAAAATTAACTGTATTAAAAAAACCCTTTTATCATAAACAGAAAACCCAATCGCCACAATCGGGTAGTAAAAAGAAAAAACCTTTTCATTTTTGGCTTACAATGGGAAAATCCTTCACCCTTTTTAAAGGGGAAAAGAAAAATTTACTGAGCTAAACGATTTTTTTAACAAACAAAAAAGCATTTTCAAAAAATTACGGGGCAGTACGAAAAATTCATCGTTTTTAAATTCATGAAAAAGGAAAATAAACGGGGGACAGTCCAGGGGTAAAAAAACCCCTTTCTAAAACTGTTAGGACGTACAAGCTTGGACAGTTTACCTAATTCCCCCTAAAGGACTCCAGGTGATTAGGATGCCCCTGTTAGGGTTTTAAAGTAGCCCTTAAAACCCACTGAAAACATCTACAAAATTTAGTGTAATGTTGTGATAAAAAACGGGTTTGAGATTTAAGAAATGGTTACATGCAAAATTTGGGGACACACGGACATTACTTAATGTTACATATGACCAATGTGAAATAAACTGTTTTTTTTCGGGTGTTTAAAATTTTCTTAATGTTAACTGCTCCCAAAATTTCTCTCCCGGGGGCACCCCGCCGTGGGGTTGGACTATGGTTTGGACAAATTTATTCTCTGAAAAGCTGCACCCACAATTTTACTTGTTCTTTGCTGCAGTTTTTAAATTTTTGAGATGTCTGTGTGTATGTTTTGGTGTGTGTGTGTGTGTGTTGTGTGTGTGTGTGTGTGTGTGGTGTGTGTGTGTGTGTGTGTGTTTTTTGTGTGTGTGTGATACAAGTACCAAAGGGAAAGTGACAATCACTTTAATAAAGACTAAATGAGATTTAAAGTGTTCAAACTGAAATTTTATGTAAGATCAGACTTGAATTACAGTCCTCTAAAGTTATTCAATCTTTTAAACTAATTCATTGAAAATTTTTTTTGTTATTCCCCATATCTTTAAAAGGGGTAAACCCAAAGATTTCGTTAAACTTCCTTTTGTTTACTACCCAAATGGACCAAATGGGGACAACCCCAAATTGGTTTAAAACTTTTCCAAATTGAAAAAAAAAAATGGAAAATTTTGGGTGTTTTCCCAATGCGCTTTTCCCCCTTTTTCGGGGGAAAACCTGATTGTTTTGTTATATCTTGCAATCGATTTTTTAGAAAATATTGTTGATTCTAATTTAGTATTAATAAATTGAGGGTGGGCATAACAAGAGTGCCTGATTTATAAAGGGCTTTGACCAACCCCCTTCGATTAATTTTAATTTCTCCTGATTTGGCCATCAATGCTACTTGGAAAACCGAAGATGATTCATTGGGGGAGTGATCATTTCCTATTGTTGTGAAAATAAAGACCCAAAAGTTGTGAAGAAGCAGAAGTGAAGATAAAATACCAAAATTTTTATTAAAAAATGCAGACTGGAGTTTTATGAGTAAACCCCTTCTATATATAGATCGCACCCTTTAAATTGGGAACACAAAGAATTAAAGTTTTTTTAAAAACAACTTTAGAAAAGCTATTTATTTTGCGGGCTGAAAAATTTAAATTTTGCCAAAGTGCAAATCTTCTATAGATAAAAAAAACGGGAAATAGTTGGGGGGGGAATGAAGAATGTGCAAAAGCCGTATCTAAAAAAAAAAAAAAATTTAAAAAATTTGGCTCAAAGACGAACTGATGAAACTTTTTGAAATGAAACGTGCAAAAAAAGAACTTTAACAGGATTGTCGCCAAAAAAAAAACGTCTTTATTTCAATCTTTTTTGGGTCATTCAGAATTATCTTCATCAAAGGACAGGCACAGAGTAGGGAAAAAGGGTTTAAAAAAAATTTTAAAAAAACAATTTATTATCTCCCTTCTTACCCTTTAATTAAATTAGAAAAAAAAAATTTTTCCCAAACCCAACATCGGGAGAAAGTGAACCCTTTGTAAAAGTTTTTAAAAAAAATTAATTCATCAACTAAAACTACGTACAGATCCCAAAATTTAAAACAGAGAACAAAGGGGGAAAAAAAAGGATCCTTTAGTGATCCCACCCGGACCCAAAACCATTATTTAAAAAGAATCTATAACATTTAAAAGAATTTAAAGAAGAAATATTTCATTTCCCCCAAATTTAAGGAAGGGGTTGGTTTTGAGGGAAATTTTCGTATAAATTGTTTGCCCTTCCCTTTGTGCGGGAAAGCAATTACTTCACTCTTTTTTTCCCAAAAATTTTGGGTTTTTAAAATGGAACTCTTCCTACTTTCGGGAAAGGGGTGGGTTATGGAAATTTCCAGTTCCAAAAAACAAGGAAACCTGGGTTTCTGCAATTGTTTTGGGTTATCGCCCAAATTGCTTTAAATCCCCAAGTTGGAAAAAAACATAAAAAAAAAATATTTTGGAAAAACCCCATTTTACTTTATTGTGAAAAAAAAATGACAAAATTTTTCCCAACAATCAAGCAGGTTTCAAAAAAGGTAAAAGAAAATTCGTTCACCTTGTAAAACTTGCAATCGTTAAAAAACATTTGCTCGTAGAAAAAGTACTTTGCTACTTTCTTTGACTTTTAAAAAAGCATACGATATTTGTTGGATTCTGTTTACTTTATAATTTGGGAAAATTTTTGGGGATTAAGGGCGCAATGTATCAGTTCAAAAAATTTTCTTTTTTTATCTGGGGAGATAAATTTTTGTATAGGGGGGGAAAAATTTGTTATTTCTTTTAAAAGATATTGCATTGGATCCCCAAAGGGCCCTCCTTTATTGAAACCTATTTATTTAAAATTTTTCCCTTCCCGATCTTCCAAAAAATACTGCCCTTTTAAAAGTAGGCATGCAGTGCAATATCCGGGATTTTGAAATGGGGGAATAAAAACCCCATAAAAAAAAGGGAAAAAATAAGGAACCTTTTTATATATACAAAAATTATATAAAATTGAAATTGCCAAATAAATTTAAAATATTTGAACGAAAATGGACTAGATTCAGGAGAAAAGACACAATTAAGTTATTCAAAAATGGTAAAAACCCCCCAAAAGTTTTCCTCAACTTGTGCAAAAAAAATTTTAAAATCTTCAATATTCCAATAATTTTAAAATTTTTGGGGGTTTTCTTTTCCCACCCCCAAATTTAAAAATGGAGTTTCCCCATTATTAAATTTATCTTAAAAAAACAATGCCAGAAAAAGGTTTATTTTTACTAAAAAAAATCAGTCCCACAATCGGGGGGGGTAAAAGCCCCCAAAAACTTTTTTTACATCTTTTATTTTTAGGGTTTCTTTCCCAAAAATTGTTTAGGGACGGAAGTATTTTTTTCGCTTCTCAAACTTTATTTTTGGGTTCCCAAATTAGACAGAAAAGCTATTAAAACCCTTGGTGTTCCAGTACATTTACTATTTTAAAAACGTAAAAAAGAAGAATCTCTGGTCATTTTGAGGGATCAACGCAAATTGAAAACACCCAAAATATGAAAACCGAAGTCTTTTTTATCAAATTCTGTAAAAAATGAAATCTTTCTTGTTTTCCAAATGGGATTTTCCAAAAAGGGAAGGGGAAATATTTTTACCTGCAGCCCATTCAAAATTTATACTGTTGATTTTTTTAAAAAATGGGAAAATTAAATATTGCACCCCTTTCAAAACCTCCAACTATGCCCCCCCTTTTCCTCAATGGGGGAAATTTTCCCCTTCCCCAAAATTTTTTGTTTTATAGATTTTACTACTCTAAAAAAAAAAGGGCCCAATTTTAAATTTGGGATATCAGAAAGAAGAAAAAGACATCTTAAAAAACAAAAATCCACATCATTTTAAAAACTACACGGTTTTTTCGGGTTTTAGAATCTTTTTAAGGAGTTTGGTTTTGAAATTTTTTCCGATTAAAAAGCAAAAAAATCATTTTGTTTTAGGAAAGAATTTTTCAGTTTTACTCCCTAAACTTTTATGAAAACCCCCTTTAGGGCCTTATCTTGGAAAATCTGACTTGATTTTGGAAAATTTACAGCTTTCTAATTGTGTTGACTAAAATTTTTTTCCTTTATAGTTTTCAAAATTGGGAGCAAATGAAAGGGAAAAAAGACTTAATTTTTGATATAAAATTTTTATGATAAATTCAGTTTGGCAAAAAGGAATTTTTTGTGGGTTTTTGGGGGTCCATTCTTTGTGGTATCAAAGGAAATAAATTGTGAAAAAATTAGAAAAAAAGAGGGTGCCTTTAAAAAAAAATCCAAAAAGTAGTTTTAAAAACGGGGAAAAACCCATGAAATCTTTTTTTATTAGAAAATTGATATGAAAAAATTAAAAAACTTCCTGCAAAAACAAAAAGTGAAAATTATGTCAAAGTTCATTTTTCCAGTAAAAATTTTAAAGGGAATGCTTTTTTAAACTGGGGAAAAAAACCAAATTTTTTTTAAAAGGATTTTAAGATTGCGTTTGTGGTCCCCCAATCTTTTTAAAACTTTTCTTTTTAAATGTCCAATTCAACATTTTTATATAATACCCAAAAGGAATAGACTTTGGGTTTCCCTTGGGGCTTTAAAGGAAATTTTTACACCCCCCAAAAGGTTTGTTTATAGAAAAGGCTATATCGAGTTCTTTTAAAATTCATTCATTTATTGTAATTGATTTATCATTTTAAAAATTTTTTTTTGGTTTGGCCCTTATGTTTGGGTTTTGGGGGGGGGGGGCCTTTCGGGGGGGGTTTGGGGGGGCCCCCCCCCGGGGGGGGGGGGCGCGTGCGCGCGCACTCCCCGCACCACACCCCACCACACCCCACACACACACAACCCACACCAAAAACCCCACACACACCACACACCCCAATTATATTTTAATATATACGTCACCTCAACGGGCGCGCGCATCCCTTGCGTGCTTGCAGCACTCGAAAAACCAACCCCACAAAACACACAAAACACACCCCACACCACTCCTTAAGCCCCCTTCACAAAACCCCTTTTTTTTTTTTTTTTTTTTTTTTTTTTTTTTTTTTTTTTTTTTTAGTCAAATTTATCCCCATGTTGTAAAGAGACTCAAAAATTAATCAATCAGGGGGGGAGTTTTAAACCCCAATCTTCCATTCAGCAAAAAACCCCTACAGCACAGGGGGAAAAGCCAGACTAAAGAAACAACCATGAGTCTTTTTTGGAAAAAAATAAAAACATGTCAAAAATATGCATTTGGATGTTTACTTTGGGAAAAAAAGGTAAAAAAAAACTGGATATGTTTGGCATAGGCATTCTTTGGCCCAAAAAAATATTTTTCATCAGCAAACTGGAAAGGACGGACACGACTTTACTTTTTTAAAATGGTAGTGTATACCCCAATTAGAATTAAAAAAAAAACAACAAAAATTTTAAAGCAGTTTGCAGTCGGGTAAACTAATTTTTTACTTGGTCTTTGATTTTCCCAATAAAAAAAAGAAAAATGCACCCCTTTAACAACGTATATTTTAATTCTGTTTTTCCAAGGAAAGGAAAAATGGAAATGCAGAGGGAAATTTGGGTCCCAAAAATTAAGGGGAAATTTAAAACAAAAAAGAAAAAAAACAATTTAAAAAATGGTCGCAGTGATCACATAAAAATTTACTGGTTTTTAAAATTTTCCCATCCATTTAAAATCCCTCCATTTTAAATTTTTTTTTTTTTTCAGATTTTGAACTGAAACTCCCCTTTTATAACATCCCCCCCCCCCACCCCCCCCAACCCCTGCCCCCACCCCCCCCCCCCCCCCCCCCCCCCCCCCCCCCCCCCCCCCCCCCCCCCCCCCCCCCCTCTCCCCCTACAAAAAAAAAAATTTTCCCTTTTTTAACTTGGGTCTTCAATGAGTGCGGGAAACCCCCCGGAAAAGAAGATAAAAAAAAATTCATCTGTGTCACAGGAAGGGCCGGGTCCCCTTTAAAGTCTAACCCCCAAAGGTTTGATTCCCTCTGATATCAGTGATAAAACCCGAAACCTCCCAATTCAAGCCGTGGACACGCTGTTGCTTTGCTTTTCCGCGACAGGGGAAACCCTTACAACCCAGATAAAGTCACCTTTTTTCCCTTGAGGTTTCTTCCCCAAAAAGGACTTTGCACCGGGCAAAAACCTTGGAAAACTTTTTTTTTAAAAACCCTTAAAGGGACAATTGCCAATGCCCATATTTTTTTCCCCCCCAAAACTGTGCCTAAATTTTGACCTTCCCCGTGCCATGCATTTAATCATTCCCACTTGCCCTGGGGGCCTTTTCGATGCCACTCACCCCGTAACCCCGGGCTAGCAAAAATATGTTGAAATACATAAAACAACCCCCAAACATAAATACATAAGTACAAAAAAAAAAAATTCATTTTTTCCCAAAAAAAAAGAAACATTTCAAGAAGCCCAACCTGTTTGGAAAGTTTCTGCATTAAAAAGATAAAAAGCTTTGTTTCCCAAGAAAAAAGAATCAAATAAACAAATGCCTATCAAAAGTTTGGGGGGGAAAAAAGGGGAAATTGGAAAAAATGACCACTTATAAACTGTTTAAAATTGAATTCAGGAAAAAATGAATTAGGGGTTTAAAAATAAATTGAATTGGCCCAAAATTTTTTTCCAAAAATGTTTAAAATTGGTCAACAACAACAAAAGTCCGATGGCAAAAATATCAGTCCTTTCCCGGGCAAAAAAATAAAATTTTATAGAACAAAACAAAAAACTCACAGGTTGGGTGCCTTAAATTTCTTTTGGGGGGTACATACCAGGGCCCAAACAACACCGGCCTTGTATGCTAGTATTGCATTTCTAGTACACACCCCTTTAAAATTTGCTCAAAAACCCCCTTTAAACCGCTCAATGAAAAATTGCAAAGCCCGGGGGAAATTTCCTTTTTGTAAAAAAACCAAATGGAAAATTTTGGAACAAGACTTCCTCTTTGTTTCAACCAAGGGGAAAACGTAAAGGACAAAAAACCCCCCTTTTTTCAAACCAAGGGGAAAAACATGATCACTTGATTTAGTTACTGAAAATAAGTCACAATTTTCTTCTCGGGTCTATGGCCCAGGGCTTGCTTTTTGGTTTTTTTTTCCCCCCCAAAAAACCTTTTTTTAAAAAAGCTCATCCCAAGGAAAAAAATTTGGAAAAAGAGTTAAACTTGTGTGTGTGTGTGTGGGGTTTGTGTGTGTGTTGTGGGGTTTATGGGGTGTATGTGTGTTTTGTTTTGTGTGTGTGTGTGTGTGTGTGTGTATGTGTGTGTGTTTTTTGTGTGTGTGGTGTAGGTGTGTGTGTGTGTGTTGTTTTGGAATTATATATATGTGTGTGTGTGTGTGTGTGTGTGTGTGTTTTATTGTGTGTTTGTGGTGTGTGTGTGGTGTGTGTGTGTGTGGGTTTTGTGTGGTGTGTGTGTGTGTGCGTTCCCGGCCCCGCGCGCGTGTGTGTGTTCTTGGTGACCCAGAAACATTTCTGTCTTTTTCCAACATAGTTTACCCTAAAAAATTAAATCAGTACATGTATTTAATTTGTTTTTCTCCCCCTTTTTTTCGGGTTTAATGATCCACTTCTGAAAAACTCTTTCAAAAATTTGAACTCACACAAAAAGGGCGATAGCAAAAAGGACAATAACCCCAACCCTCCCCTTTCCCTTTTCTGGGAAAGCTGTTGGAAAATGAGATCTCATTCGTTTACAACTGTGGGTTTTGAACCCCCAAAAGAAAAATTCAGGATTTAAATATTTTTTTCTTTTTTGGGGCATGATGTTTAAAATTAAAAAATAGTGTGTGTGTGTGTGTGTGGGTGTTTTGTGTGTGTGTGTGGGGTTTGTGTGTGTTTTGGGGTGTGTTTTAAAAGGACAACATATAAAAAAAATATGCTAAAAGGTAGGGAAAAATTTATATCACCCAAAAGAGAGGCTACTGGAACATGCTAAAAATTTCCGGCTATAGGCTGGGGTTTTGTAATGATCCATACATTCTTTTGTTTTCCCCCTTTTTGATTTTTTTGTTTTATGCTTTTCGGGGTCTGTGTAAATTTTGCCCTGTATGTTTTTGTGTTTGTCTTTTTTTGGTTAGTCACATCATTCTTTTTGTTTTTCATTACACGTCTCCTGTACAATAAAACCTTTGACCAATTTTTTTTCCCCACTATGGAACTCTTGGGGCCTTGGGTCCCCTGGCAGTTGTTCAAAAAAGGAGGCCTACGATTAATTCCCATCAGTATTACTGAAACGGGACTTAAAACAGCGGGCAGATCTGAGCAAAAAATAACAATCAAAACCCAAAGGCTGTAAGGCTATATACAAAAAAAATTCAAAAAAAAAAAAAAAAAAAAAAAAATTTGATAAAAACGGGCCTCAGGGATAAAAAACTGAAATATGAATCCATGGTAATTTTTTAAACTAACATTTGGACTGATCCGCAGGGCCCTTGGGAAAAACCAGAGTCTGTGACATTTCTTGAACTAAAAGTGTTGTTGTTTTTTTTCACATTTCAAGAGTTCCGCGGGTCCATTTTTAAATGGAAATTTTTTTTTGACCCCCTTTTCCCCAAAAACTATGGATCCCACGTAGAACCCCAAGGTAAGTTTTAAACAGGTAAACACAGTTTCCACAGGGAAAAAGAGTAGGGAAAAACCCCAAATCCTAGCCTTGAAAAAGTTGCGGAATAAAAACAGTTAAAATTTGGCACTGAATTATAATACAGTTTCTGCAGAGGTATATTTTTTTTTTTTCCTGTTAGTATCTGCTTTCTGAGGCTTTTGCTGGGGCCTGGGGATTCGGCCTGTGTGAAAAGAGCCAACTGTGATATGCCCGAAACACGACAGGGTTTAAACACTGTTAGTCCCTTTGGTCTTTTTGGTCAAAACCTGGGCCCATTCTTTAAAAACCTGTAACAATTAATGAAAACAGAAAGCCTGGTTCAAGGGTTAAGAAACTTTTTTCAAAATAAAACTTACAAGGTGCGTCAGGTAAAAAAATTCAGAAATATAAAAAGCAAATCAAAAGTTTACAGACTAAAACAGGACTTTTTCAGAGTATCTTCAGACCCGCCCCACCGGGAGCTCGGTCTTGATTTTGTGACGAACTAGTCCTGACCGTTAAAACCCTCTTAATGCTAGGTTGACACCCCTGTGATTTGGGGGCCCCTGGTTGATACCAAATCAACGGAAAGGGGGTACATGACTATAAACTATGGGCAAATTTCCTGTGAAAAATTCTTTGGGGGAGGGGACACTACGGGTGAAAAATGCCCAAGGGGGCCCATTCCTTTTGCCCATTTTCCTCAGGGGGGGGACAATATGGAAAATTTCCTTTAAAGGGGGGGGGTGGGGGGGGGGGGGGGGGCATTACTGGAACTTTTTCCCTTCGGGGGGTGAATTACTGTGGCATTTCCCTTAGGGGGGGACTTCCCGGTAAACACTTCCCAGGGGTGACATTACTTAAACACTTCCTCAGGGGGGGACATTACTGTGAGAAACTTTTTCCCAGGGGGGCATTCTGTGAACATTTCTTCAGGGGTGACATTATGGAACACTTCCTCGGGGGGGGACATTATGTGAGCATTCCCTCAGGGGGAAAATTATGTGAACCACTCCCCCCAGGGGGGACTTTCCTGTGCCCAATTCCCTCGGGGGAAAATTACTTTTAAAACACTACCTCAGGGGGGACTTCCTGTAAAACCCTTCCCTCAGGGGAAAATTTCCTGTGAACACTTCCTCAGGGGTTGACATTACGGTGCACACTTCCTCGGGGGGGTGAATTACTTGCCCACTCCCTCAGGGGTGCCATTACTGTGAACATTTACCTCAGGGGTGACATTACTGTGAACACTCCCTCAGGGGGGGACTTTCCCTTTGGAACAGGGCTCAGGGGTGACTTATGTAAACTTCCTCGGGGGTTGCTTTCCCTGTGAACCCTTCCTCGGGGGGTGCATTCCCTGTAAACCCTTCCCGGGGGTGACATTTTGAACATTTTCCTAGGGGTGACTTCCCCTGTGAACACTCCCCTCAGGGGCGACTTTCCCTGGGGGCCACCTGGGGGGGTTGGACTTTTCTGTGAACATTCCTCAGAGGGACAATTTGGAACATTCCCTTGGGGGGGTTGGCATTACTGTGAGCACTTCTCGGGGGGTGACAATATGGGAACACTTCCTGGGGGGGACTTTCCTGTGAAAAATTCCTCAGGCGGTGAAATTTGGGGAACACTACCTCAGGGGTGACTTTCCCTTTGTGAACACTACCTCAGGGGTGAAAATTACTGTGAACATTTCCCTCGGGGGTGACAAAAAAGAGAACACCCCTTAGGGGGGGGTGACATTACGGGTGAACCCCTTCCGGGGGGGTGAAATTACTGTGAACACTTCCCCCGGGGGTTTTAAATTAGGGTAAAACCATTTCCCTCAGGGGGGACATTTACTGTGAACACTTCTTCGGGGGGTAAAATTCCTGTGAACACTTCTTCAGGGGTGACATTACTGGGGAACCCCCTTTACCCAGGGGGGGACATTACTGTGAACATACCTCAGGGGTGAAAATTCCTGTAAAACCTGCCTCAGGGGTGAATTACTGTGAAAAAACTCCCTTGGGGTGCCCTTTCCTGTGAAAACTACCTCAGGGGTGGGGGCTTTTCTGTGAACATTTCCCTCAGGGGTAAATTTCCTGTGAACACTTCCTCAGGGGTGACATTTTGTGAATAACATTTAACCTAAAGGGGTGACATTCCTGAAAAACACAAACCTCAGGGGCGACATTACTGTGAACATTTCCCTCGGGGGGCGAAAAAACCCATGGAACATTCCTCAGGGGGGGGACACCCACTGTAAAACCCTTTTCCCCAGGGGTGCCCATTACTGTGAACATTTTCCCTCGGGGGTGAATTGGGGTTGAACACTTCCCCCAGGGGGGGGAAAATTACTTTGAACACTTCCTCGGGGGGGCAAAAATCGACGGGAAAGGCCAAAAATTCCCCAAACGCTTGATGGTGTATTTTTTCCTTTCCCTTCAATACAGTGATCACCCCTTTGAATGTGTTTTGCCCCATTTTCCTTTGAAATCTTTCCCCAAAAACAACCCCCCTACCCAATTTAAACCCCCACCCCATCACCTTTTGGGTTATCCCAATGCCCCCCCCTTTAAATCTGCCACACCCTTTTAATGGACCAGTAAAGTGTTGCCATGGGGCTTATTGGGCAAACATATATATGAAGAAGTATGTCTCTTGGTTTTTTAGTTTATTTCAAAAATTTGGGCGTCCTACTGCCAGGGGCGGATTCTTTTGTTGACTTCACCCTTTTTTTTGAAGAAAAAAAAAAAAAACATAAAGAGAAGGGGAAACTTGGTTTTGTAAACTGCAAAAAATCCCCTTTTGGGAAAGTATTTTTCCCAAAATTCACACAAAACCCTGAACAAGACTTTTTACACAGCCCAGCCAACCCCCTTTCGTGTCCCTCCCGATGAAGATACTGTGGTTTAAAAATCTCCGGATTTGGGACAACAAAAAATTGTGATTTGATGATGGGGCATCTAGAATCCTGCCTTAAAACAACAACAGAAAATCCAATTTTTCCTTTGAATGTATAAAAAAACTGTTTCCTGTTAAATGTCCCCGTGACTTGGATGGGGAAAATTGTGTGCCTGTTCTTTTTAAATTTAGAATGAAAATTTAACCCCTACCCGTGGAAACTAAAAATGTCTGGATTCCTCAATTTGAAAATCATCGGGAAACCCGGGAAAAATGGCATAAAAATTTTGTAGCTTCAATATGCTGTTTCTCGCTTTTTTAAAAAAAATAAAAAATTGGGGCAAGCCTTGTTACTTTTGCACTCAAAATTCCCCTTTTTTTTTTTTCCCAAAAGGGGTAGATGATAGTAGATAGGGTATAGTAGATGATAGATAGATTGATAGGTGGGAAAAAGATAGATAGACAGATAGAAAACATAGATACATAAGCCCGACAGGGGCGATAGATTTAAATGTGAGTGGGGGAGAGTGGTGTGTGTGTGTGTGTGTGTGTGTGTTTTGTTGGGGTGTGTGTGTGTGTGTGTGGTGTGTGTGCTTTTGTATGGGTTTATGATGGAAACAGTGTGTGTGCCAAAATATATGTGTGTATGAGAGAGAGGGGAGAGAGAGAGGAGAGGAGAGAGGGGGAAAAGTGCATGTGAAATAATAGTTTTAAAAAAATTGCCTTTCGTTAGGGTGAAAAGATGAAAGTTAATATAAAATTTGGGATACCCCCGAAGTTAAAATTTTTGTGACCCGAAAATTTCCTTTGTAAAAGGACAATAACAAGTTTTTCCTTCCCCTCAACAAGGTTTTATGTTTTGCCTTTGTCACTTTTAAAAATTTGAAGGGAAGCGCGGAAGAAAAAAAAAAGGGGGGGGGGGGGGGGGGGGGGGGTTTTAAGACACGAAAAAAGTGTGAATTAGAACCAGTTCGGAAGCCATCATTGTGGGCAAAAAGTTTTAGAAGCGTCAAATGTTAAAGGGGGAAAATTCATTTTTAAAAAATTTTGGGGTTTTTGCTTGTTTTGGGGGGGGTTTTTTTTTTTTAAATTCTTCAAAAATGCAGTGCTTTCATTCTTTTTGTCCACAAAAGAAATGTCTCTCTTGTCTACATGGCCGCAACATCGAACTGTGGCTTGACTTTTTAGGGGTCCTCAGCAGGGGTGGCCTTTTAAAACACAAAATACAAATTTAAACCCCAGCCTCCAAATTGGTGGGAAAAAGTTTAAAAAAAAGGCACAACCAACAAGCCTAAGAAATTCCCCATTCCCAAAGGGAAATGAGAAGACTGTTTACTAAAATTTTAACGGGCTTGTCAAATGGCGAAGGCAGCGGAAAACCCAATTCAGCAATGATGCTTGGTTTTTGGGTTTGTAAGTGCAGGTTTTTTGAACAAATGAAATGGGGGAGGGGTGGGGTGGGGGAAAGGGTTTTTGGTTTTTTTTTTTGTGCCGTTCTTTTTTCTGTGTGCCAGCTGAGGGGCATTTCAGAGCCTGGTCATGGGAGGGGGCAGTCAGGTGCCCGTAAAATTGGGGAGGAAGGTTTTTACTAAATTTCTATTCTGCTTTATAAGTGCAGTATATTATGCCATGAAGTGCGAGAAAATTTTTTTTAAAAAAAGCTAAGAAAAATTTTTTTTTTAAAAAAAACCCAAAGACTATGGCCCCCATTGCCCCATACTACTAGAGGAAAGGGTATTTCAGGCACTTTGGGCTTCCTTTTCCCCCGGAGATTTCACCAAAACTAAGTGGGGAAGAAAAAAGTGGGCATGTTTTAGGTACCCCACTCGTTTAGCCCCCGTAGAAACCAGATCAGTTTTCTGTTCATCCCCTTCAGCGCCCCCCCCCGCTCCGCACTTGGGGGCTTGATTTGCAAAGCCGCAGGTCAAATTTAGGTTGGCCCCCAGATCCTGAAGGCAAAACAGTGGATTTTTTCCCCTATTCTTCGTGGGGGCCAAATCTTGGATTTTGTTGGCGGGGATTTTAGCATGGGCCAGTGGGTTGGAAATTCAGATGATCGCGTTGGCGTCGTATAGGGAGTCCCCGCGCCCTCTTTTTCTTGCTGTTTTTCTTTTCTCCAAGTCTATCTCTTGGGTTTCTTCGGATTCTTGTGGGGTAGTCCTTCAGTAGTTTGCCCCTTTTAAAAAAAAGCACCCTGACATCCCGAAACAAGGCCAAAATTTTAATGAAATTTTTTAAATTTAGTATGTCTGAAAAAATGAACAAACAATGGGCATAAGGGATTCTCAGGTTTAAAGCCCAAAGTAAGGCTACATATCTTTTCCAAACTTTAGAACTTTAAAAATTTTAATTTTAACGAACAGGGGAATTTAATATCTTTCATTTATTTCCCATCTGAACATGTCGAAAATAAAACTTTTTAAAGGTTTAGTCCCAGGCATTTTCTTTGAATTTAAGTTTTTATTTTTTTCCAGTGGAAAGCCCCGGGAAAATCCCATGGTCAAATTTTTGTGGTGACTACCCGTCCCCCAAAGGGGCGCTGTGTGGTTGGGCTTCAGTCACCATGGTCAGCTGTTTTGGTGACTACAGTCTCCTTGGGCAGCTGTGAGGTGACTAGTCTCCCGGGTTTAGCTGTGAGGTGATAGTCTCCTTTGGGCAGCTGTGAGGTTGGGCTACAGTCACCCCCCGGCAGCTGGGGGTGTTACAGGGCTTTCCAAAGGTCAGGGTTTTAAAAAGGGGATACAGACTCCTTTGGGCAGCCCGTTTTGGTGACTTTAGTTTCCATGGTCAAACCCGTTTAGGTTTACTAGTCTCCCCTGGTCAGCTTTTGAGGTGGGTGTCTCCATGGTCAAACGGGGTGGTGACTGTCTCCCCCCTGGTCAGCTGGTGGTGATTTTCAGTCTCCATGGTCAAGCTGTGTGGGGACACATCAAAACCCTGGTCCGCTTTTTTGGTGACTACAGCACCATGGTCAGCGGTTTTGGTGATTGTCTCCCCTGGTCAGTGTGGGTGACTAGTCCCAAAGGTAAGGGTGTGGTTGGTGACTAGTCTCCTGGTCAGCTGTGAGGGGGGGACAGTCTCCATGGTCAAACCCGTGAGGTGACTACGTCACCATGGTCGGGTGTGTGGTGACTAACCCTTTAAACCTTGGGTCAGCTGTGAAAGGGGACTAAAGTCTCCATGGTCACTGTGTGGTGACTACAGTCTCCCCTGGCGCGGGGTGGTGCCCACGTCTCCCCGGGCAGCTTTTGGGGACTACCCGTCTCCCTGGTCAGCTGTGGGGGTGATACGGGTTCCTTTGGGCAGTTTTGAGGTGGCTAAGTCTCCAGGGAACGTTTAGGGACTACGTCTCCATGGTCAGCCTTTTGTGGTGATTACTTTCCCCCTGGTCAGCTTTTGGAAGGGGACTACAGTCTCCATGGGGCAGCTGTAAGGTTTATCCAAATCACCTTTGGGCGTGTGTGGTGACTTTCAGGGCTCCCTTTTTAGCGTGTGGTGGACTACAGTCAACCCGGTCAGCTGTGAGGTTTGGTATTACATTTATGAGCGGTGGTGGCTGATATTCAAAATCACATCCCACTTCAAAATGAACAGTCTTCTGTATCTCCTGGGGCCACAACTAAACCAAAGTTGGGTGGAACCAGCACCCCTGGTAAAATGTCTTGATTCCGGACATCCCAGTCCTGACCTGCCTGCAAAAAAATTTTTCCAAAACCAAAAATTTCTGTAACAAATTTAAAAAGTTTGTAAAAAAAAAAACTACCACTCCCCGAAAGAAAGAGCCAAAAAAATTACAATACACATTTTTTTGCTCTTTTTGTTCAGCGGGGAACCCGTTTTTTTTTCTTCTAAGTTTGTTTCAGTTTTTGCCCGTTTAAAAACCCTCATTTGAAATAAACGAAAAGTTAAAATTTTGACCCGGAGAAAGTCAACAATGCTTCCGCTGCAGGTTAAAAATCCCCTGCTATCCCCCGCACTGAAGCTTAGGGAAATGGGATAAAACAGTTTTCCTTTTTAGTGCATGCTGTTTTAGTGGTTTCAGTTACGACCACTTTCCCGGAAACCCCCCGGGGAAAAACAGTCTTTCCCGCATTTCATTCAGAGCAGTGTCACGACGGCGGTGAGCAAACCCGTTTCCCCAACACTGGGTGCCCCGGAATGTCCTTCAAAACCCGTGGCAGAGGGGTTCAAGGAAACAGACCAGCCCCAAAACAGATCACCAAAACCCGGGCTCCCCTGGAATTTTTTTTCCCAGGCTTTTTTCGTTTCCCGGAAAACTAAACCTTTTTCTTTTTTCCCCCCCCTTCGGGATTTTGGTTTCCCGGGTTTTAAGAAGGAAAATTTTCTTTTTTCCTTGTAGCGTCTCAGATGCAAGGGGCCCCAAGAGATTTGCAGGGTGCTTAAATGCTGTTTCCCCTCTTTTTAAGAGAAAGGAGAATTTTGCATCATTGAAACCCGTGTGTCGGAACCAAAAGAATATAAGTGGGATTATTGTGTGTAAAAAAAATTTATTTAAAAAATGCATTTCCGCAAAGCCATAAATTTTTAAAAACCCCTTTTTTCCCCTGTTTTACATACAACTTTAAAAACAATGAACAGATTTTTTCTTTTTTTAAATTTTGACCCAAAAAATTAAAAATGAAGACCCGATGCCAAAACCCGAATTTGGGGTGAGAGGAAACGAAGAAAAAAGAACCCCATTTAAACAAAAAACGCGGGGTGAAGGGAATTTTAAAAAAGACCTGCCCAAAAACCCAAAAGACGGGGAAGAAGAAAAACGACCCAAAAATGGATAATTTCTAATACAAAGGGGGGAACGGGTGACAACCCTGACAAACTTGGCAGGAGTGGAGTGAAAAAAGGGCAGGGCGTGACCAACCCCCAAAAAAATTTTTGAAGAGAAAAAATACAGCCAAAAAAGGTACAAAAACACAAAAAAAGTGAAGAGAAATGAGGAAGACCCGGTACAACCCCCTAACGTTGTTCAAGAAAAAAATTTGGGAAAACGGGAAAGGTCAACCACTTAAAGTTGTTCACAGAACAAGGAAGGACAGACCTGGTACAAAACCCAAACAACGTGAAAAGAACTGAGGACGACCAAAGGGACAAACCCCTAATTTTTGTTACAGGGCAATTTGGAAGGGCAGACATGGGACAAAAATGAACAGGAAAAAAGGAAAAAAAAAAACATTCCATTTTTGGATGCCCCTTTCCTTCCTGCTTTGTGGTTTTACTTCCAAATTTTTGCATTCCAGGGGTTTGCCGCCCCCTTTTTCTTTTTTCCCCTTTTTTTTGTGTTTGGATCCCCTTTAAAAACTTCACCTGCAAAAAACAGAAACCTTTCCCCGGGCGGTTTTTATTCACACAAGGTTGTTAAATTCCCAAATATTTAGAACCACCAACCCCCACCCTGATCCCGGGCATCAATTTAAAGAAAAATTTGGGGGTTTTTTTTACATTATTTTTTTGTACGGGGAGATCTGTTGTCTGTGGGGGGGTTTTTTATTTGCTCTAAGGGCAGGTTTTTTTTTTCCATATTTTGAAAACAACAACAAATGCTGTCTCTAAATCGCTGATTCAAATCCAAAAAATTTATTTCCATGTTCTATACTGTTTAACCCCAAAATGTAGTTATTTCTTTTTCCCAAAATTTCATTTAGACAGCGGGAAGTTGAACAAAAAAAACTTGAAAACGTCTCCAAAAATTTCTGTGAGTAATGTGGGGCCATTACCCCGGGCAGAAATTTCTGCAGTTTGGGAATGTGTGGCATAAAAAATGAGAGAAGTTCCCAGGTGAAACTATTTTAGGTTGTAAACAGAAAAAAAATCCTTTTGGTTGGCCCCCTGTGTGCCTTTTGGATGAGGAGAATTCCCAAATAGTTTGGTAATGGGGAAATTTGGGTTAAGGAAATAAAAATGTAGCTGACCAACGTGTCATTAGGGGTCAAGAAAAATTTTTAGAGTTTGGGAAAATGTGGATTATGGAAACTCTCTGTAGTTGACCAAAAAAGGGTATCTGGAAAATTTAAAAAAAGTTTTTGCATTTAGCCCCATTTGGTTTGTAAAAAGAAACTTAAAGGAGGCTTGGTGGCGGGTTTCGACACGAAACATCCCCAGACAAAATTTTTCCAAACCTGAACCAAAAAAGGGCCGGCTGCATCCAGGTCACGCTTTTCCCCACGCCCTGCCACTGCCAAATTTCTTCTTTTTTTTTTGAGGGTGCCAAAATTTCAAACCCCCAAAATCCCTTTAAAGGGTGGGCATCTCAAGGCATGCCCTTTTTAGAGGGAAAGTCTTCTTACCCACTGCTAATGGGACCCCGGGTTTTAAGCTGAGAAATCTCCGCTTTGTTTAAGTTCACTTTTGTTCCCCCTGGCCGATTCCCCTTTGGGAAAAATTTTTCACATGCCTCTGTCGTTGCCTTCAGGGTTAGGTCCTCTTCTTACCCAAAAACCCCCAGCTTTTCATGAGGTCATAGGTGATGGCCCTTTAAAAAACCCCTGTCTGTCTTATTCAGTTAATGAAACATCAAAGATCAAAAAATTTACTCTGGTTGATAATTTAATCCCAAAAAAAATTTTCATTTCCACCCCTGAATCACAGATTTAAAAATTAAAAATTTTTAAAAAATTTGCTATGCATTTTTTCCCAATTTCTGATGATTTCACTAGTCAAAAATGCCTTATTTACAATTTTTTTTTACACTTGACATAAACAAAAAATACTTTTTTTTTCCTTACGGACCGGGTTTAAAAGGGGAGAGCTCTACAAGAAAAAGTTAACTGCGATTCAAGTAGCGGGCATTTCAAACAGTTTTAAATGTAGATTCAGTTAGGTCCCTACAAACAGTTAACCCGTAGTTTCCCGTACTGGTAAAACAAACCGTTAAATGTAGATTCAGTTTTTGGTTACCTTTTGTCCCCAAAGCATTACTGGATTTAGGGGGTGTTTATCACATAATGACACAGTTTCCCAATTTAGCCCGAACCACCCCGCGCTATTTGGGTTTTTTGGTTCAGGACAATTTGTTTTATCCCCCTTTTTATCTCAGTCCGGGCATGAATTTGTTAAAACCAAAAAAGTTTGTTTAATTTCAAAAATTTAAATGCCCAAAAAAGGGCTCCCGCCCCCCCTGATGGAAAAAAAAAAAATTGCTTAAAAAAATCTTTTGTTAGTTACCCCTTCGATCAATATCCCAAAAAAGAAAGAAAAATTACTATGCCCTTTACACAAAAAAGCAAATCCCAAAAATTTTCTATGCTTTCTGAAAAAAGAAGAAAATTTAAAAGGGCAAAACAAACATGGCCCCGTTTCGCCCCTTTGGTTTTTCTTAGGCAAAAAAACAACATCCCCGTTAATAAAAAAAAAGAAGGAACAGACGTCACTTTTAAGAAGACTTCGAGGTTGAAACGCTTTGTGTTTGTCTTGTTTAAATTTTTTGTTTCGGTCGGCAGCAGGTATTTTTCTTTGTTTTAGATTCCGCCCGGAATCACCCCCTTTGAAACTGACAATCAAACCCGCGGCCCGTGTTTTTTTGTACCCGGCCTCTTTTTTCTTTTTTATAATTTTAAAAGAAAACCAAAAAAACCGCCCCAAACCCCTTTGCCCCCCAATAAAAGCGTAAGGCCCGCATTGTAGGCCACTTCTGGTGTTCCCGGGCCGCGCTGTGCAAGGCGCCGCCCCCTGCCAAAATTTTGGTTGTCCCCGCCCCCACTTGTTTCTTTCCCTGTTCTCCATGTTTGGCCCTTTAGCCCTCTGTTGCGGGTTTGGGCCCCCCCGGATGACCCGGATGCAGTTGGGCAGTTTGAAGCCTTTGCTGTTCTTGGTTAACCAAAAAATTTTTCGCCCAAGGTTTCCCCCTGAAAGTTTGCCTAAGGCTGATGCAATGTCTCTTTGTTTGTATGGGTTGCCTCAATTTTGTTCAAAAGCGAAAAAGGGGTTTAGTGAAATCTTTTCCCCTTAAATTTGCCCGGGTTTTGGAAATCCGTGACTGTTTACCAAGCTTTTCTTTTACTTCAATGCTTGTTTATGTATGCATTCTGTAGCTGATGGGGTGTGTGTGTGTGGTGGGGTGTGTGGGGGGTTGTTGTGTGGGGTGTTGTGTTGTGTTGGGCTGTGTGTTCTTGTGTGTGTTGTGTCTGTCTGTCTGTGTGTGTGTGTGGGTTGTTTGTGTGTGGGTGTTGATCTTACTGAAAATTAAATTTTAAAAGTAATTTATTACTGCTTTCACCCTTGTCATCATTTTTCTTCCATTGAAACATTTTTTAACCTCCGAATTTGTATTATTTTTTTCCCCAAATTTTTTCTTGTATCATCAAAAATCCTAATTACTTTTAAAATGTTTTCCCTATGTGATGGGGCCTTCCCCCAAAAAGACGATAAGTCGCACAGGGCTGTCGCCGCCCGCCCGGGGAAAAAAAAGATTGGTGGGGGGCAATTTTTTGGGGGTTTTAAAAGAGATTTTGGCACCAACACCTAGGAAAACCATTTAAAAAAACATATATCACTATTTTACCTAAATTAAGCTAGGGAAAAGTGATTGAATTAATTTTTGTCACTCCCTTTTCATGATTTTGAGCAGCCCGATTGCGAAAAAAATTTAAAATTTTCAAAAAGGGTAATTTAAGTGCACATCCCCCGCTGGCCCTGGCTGTCGCACGGGCTTCGGAAAACTCCAGTTGTCTATTTTCGAACTGTAAAACAAATTTTTTAAAATTAAAACCCAAACAGACGGCCTTTAGAGGCTTTCAAAATCGAAAACAAAGAAAAACCTTCCAACCAAACAGCAATCAAATTTCTGAAAAAGGCCCTTTGTAATCGCTGTTAACGCAGAGACACTGCCTTTCATTGGCCCAAAAACTCAATGGGGAAATTTTCTGAGTTTTGCCTTTTTTGGGCGTTCCTCGAAAAAAATCCATCATGGATCAAAGGATTGGAACGCTGTTAAAAATTTATCAAAAAAAAGGAAATTTTTTTTTTTCACGAAGGCCCGGGAATTAGTGGCCCTTTAAAAGGAAATTTTTTCGCCACCCGCAATAGCAAAGAAAAGGAATCTTTTGGGTTTCGATTTCGACGAAAGGATCTCCCCAAAAGACTTCGACCGGCGGTTTTTTGGGACTCGAAATCGAAAATGAAAAAAAAAAAGGGGGAACCCGTTGTTTCAAATTGGAAAAAAGTGAGATCTTTCAGGCATTTAAAATGCAAAAAGGGGGGCCCCTTTCCGTTTGCAAATGAAACCCGTTTTCTGTAACGAAGCAGATCAAGTGCCCTTCCGCTGGATGGGCCCCAAATATATTTGATTATGTCGTGTGAAAGTTTGTGGAGGGGGGAAGGGGACTGATTTTTTAAACCAGGAAAATTTGTGTGTGTGGGTATGGGGTGGGTGTTTTGTGTTTGTGTGTGTTGCCCCCGCGGGGGCCCCATGCCCTGCTTTCGTGCGTTTAAAGTGTGTGTGGGAGAAGACAAGGGAAAAACTTGGTGTGCCCCCACCCAGGAACTGAAAGGAAGAAAAGGGAAAAAATAAAGAAACAAAGCATTTTTTTTGATAAAAATTTTTTTGTGTTAATTATGGTATTGCTATTTCTATAAAAGGATGTTTATGAATTGTGAGTGGTTGTGTTTAAAGCACAGTGCAAGGGAAAACTACCTTTTTTCCCCTCAAAAAACCCCCTTTTTGTTTTTAAAATTGGGGAAAATAAAAACTAGGAAAAAACATTTTTAATTCAATCAATTGTGATCTGTACTCTGTGCCCAAATTTTAAAATTAAAAAAAAAGTATTTTTTTTTTTTTTTTAAACAAAAATTTTTCCCCTTTTTAGCGCCCCGAACAGCCCCTTAAAAACCCCCCATATTTATCTGACTGGGGAAAAATTCAATTATTTTAAAATAAATTTCCCAAAGAAATTTTGAGGTTTTCCCCCCTTTTCATAAGTTTATAGAAAATTTTTCCTTGGTCTCAAGTAAAAAGGTTGGAGAAAATAGGGGAAAGTTTTTTTTAAAAACCCTTTTTCTTAAAATGGCTTCCGGGTTAAAAAAGGGCCTTTAAAAGGGTCATAACTTTTTTTTTTTTTAACATAAAAGAAATTCTTTATTATCATTGGAAAGGTTTTTTTCTTCTCTTTCTGTTGTTTTTACATCCTTAACAAGTTCAAAATTCAAAAATTTTTATTTTTTTGTGGGAGTTTGGGCACATAAGGGCAATATCTGCCCCGGGCCCGTCGACCCCGGGTTTAAAAGTAAAATTTAAACAAATCAGTTCAAGTGGAAAGTGTGTGTATGTGTGTGTGTACTATATGTTTGCCCCGTCTACCTATGGCTGGTTTAGTAGGGTTTAAAAAAAAGTGTGCGCGTCCCTGTGTGGGATACTCCCTGCCTGAATGTACTGACTGCGGGGGGTTTTGTGGTGGGCACATGTGGTTTTATGTTCATGTGTGTAAGTTCATTGCATCCATAAAAGTATTAGTTTGTGGGTGGGGTGGATTAAATTTTGTAACCCGGTATGTTTAAAACCCCCCAAACGTGAATCCCCCCACTAGCATTGTTTCCCCTCTTTCATCAATACAAAAGGGCAGTGGCCAGTCACCGCACAGAATGTGCGGGGCGAAAAAACCCCGACACTTCTACCCAAACCCAAAATTGTTTATTTTTTGGGCGACTCCTGGCAAAACAACGTGTTCAACTGAGGCCCGTTGGCGCTGGGGTTTTCCAGTGTGTTTATCCTTTATCGGAACTTACTGGGGGGAAGTTCCGGATGAAACCCCAAATCAAAAGGACTGTAAACTGATAAATGAGAGAAACCCACTAAAATTTTTCCCCCCCCCCCACCCCCCCCCAACAACCCCTTCCCCTCGCCTTTCAATAAAAGCTTGGGGCGCAAGGAGACACCCCAAAAATCGCAGCTTGAAAATGAATCGTTTTGAGGGGGTTTCAGGTCACTCCCCCAACGTTTTGAGGTTTCTGTAAACTACCGCCAAAAAGAGAGTGTTGAGATAGCAGAGACCAAACCGGGACACACAAAGGGCACAGCCCCCTTCCCCAAAAAAAACCAGACATCCCCAAAGGTGTGACCTTTTGGGAAAAAAGACGCTGCCACTCCCACCGGTTGGGCCCCCAAACCCAAGTGGGGCTCTGCTTTAAAACCCTTTATTCCTTTCTTTTTTTATGAACCCAATTACTTCCTTTGTTCCCAGATTCTTATTATACGGGTTTTCCCTTCATTCCTGGTTTTGAGAAAAGAAAAAAAAGTGTTTAAAATGAGAAAATGCCCGTGTCGAGAAACCCGGCCAGCATTAAAAGGGGGCAAAAACTTTCCCACCTTTTAGGGGGCCCTTGGATCCAAATTTCCTTTTTAAACACTTTCCGCGCCCAGCGCCCGGTCTTTATGTGTTTCCGATGGGGCGACTGCGCAAAGTTTCAAAGCGCTTTAAGGGGAGAAAACCCATTTTCCGGGGCCCGCAAAGGGAAAGGGAAAAGGGGGAAAAAATTTTGTGCTGCCGGTTTTCCGGGGGTGCAAAGGGAAGGGAAAGGGTTAGGGTTTTTCCCAAAAAGGAAAAACCCGGGTTTTTAGGGGGTGAAAGAGTTTAAAACCAAAAAAGTTTAGCCCCGGACAAGCAAAATGCCTTTTCCCCGGGGCAACCACCCCGAAGGAGGTTTTAATCCCAAACCCGGATTTGCTTTTTCCCCTTTTATGTATCACAAAGAAGCACCAATACTCCCTTTAAACTGCTTGGGAATAACTCCAAGCAAACGAAAAATTGATTGGGAAGGGGGGCTTTTTTTTTTCTTTTTTTGTTTTTTCCCTTTCCTTAAAACTACTTTCACCAAAACATCCCTTTACATTTCCTTTACCAAAAACTTCCGGGGGGGTTCCCGGGAAACTTTCCCGGGCAACCAAGGGGCCCCCTTTTGGCCTTCTCCGGCGGGTTAAAAGTCTTTTGTGCTCTCCCCCAAAATTTTTTTCACAGGCCCTTCCACAGGGTTTTTTAATCGTCGCTGACCACCTTCCCAGGCCCCTGGGGAACTTTGGGGCGGCCCTGTTCTTGAAGCCCTGCATCCCCTTTTTCTTTCCCCCGGGGGGATGGTTGCCCGCAAGGCAAAAGGTTGGGGATCACTGCCAAAGAGCAACTTTTAAAAAAATAAAAAGGGGAAAGTTTATCTTTCACGCTTTTAGGGCGATTAATTTCCTAAACAAAGTCCCGGGAAAACCGTGTAGGGTGGGTGCTTCTCAACCAAACTGCGGTGGCAAAAAGATTAGCGTTGATTGGGAGATCCCTGGGTTTTAATTTCCCAAACAGAGCCCTTTATTTGTAGGATTTTTCTGCAAGACGGGGTCCCCACCCCTGATGGGGTTTTTATGGGGCTAATGGGGGAAGAATGGGACCATTCCCCCCACGTTTCCCTTTACTTTGTGGTTGTGTCCCGAAAGTTTAGCCCCCAAATTCCCGACCAACTGCCGGGGACTGGATCCTTTTTGGGCCTGGTTGACCCCCAAAAATTTAAAGGGCAGCCGTGTTTCCCCGTCATGCCGCTCACAGAAAACCCATCCCTTTTTATCATTTCCCCGTTTTAAACAAACAGCACTGAAACTTTAAAAAAAACAAAAAAAAGAAAAACCCCCCTTTTTTTGGACCTTCATGCCCCGGTTCATACAGACATGCGTCTCTCTAACATTTTACCCTTTGGGGCCCAAATCTAACCCTACTGTGGGATCTTCACAGCTCATATGGGAACCATGATTCCCACCAACACGACTCCAGACCAAAGGAGAATCTCAAGTAGAACATTCACAGTTCTTATCAGGCCCACGGTTCCCTCTAACATACTCCAGGTCAAATCAGGACTGGACGGCAGGGTTCTTCACAGTTACTATGAGAACCATTCTTCCCAACAACATGACCACATGCCAAATAAGGGACTTTAGAGTAGGGCCCCTACAGATCATATATGGAACGCAGTTCCCACTACAATGACCACAAGCAAAACATGGACCCTAGAGTGGGGCCTTCACAGTTCATATATGAAACACAGTTCCCAACAACATGATCACATGCCATACAAGGACTTAGATTTGTTAGAGTAGGGCCTTCACAGGTCATATATGGATCATACTTTCCAACAACATAACCAAATGCCAAATAAGGACTCCAGTGTAGCACTTACACAGGTCATATACGGACCATACTTTCAAACAACATGACCAAATGCCAAATAAGGACTCCAGTGTAGCACTTTACACAGGTCATATATGGACCATACTTTCCAACAACATGACCAATTGTCAAATACAGACTAGAGTAGCACCTTCACAGGTCATATATGGACCATACTTTCCAACAACATGACACAAACCATTTAAGGACCTCAGAGTAGGGCCTTGACAACTCACATGTGGGTCATGGTTCTCAACAGCATGGCCTTAGGCCAATTAAGGACATGATACTAGTAGGACCTTCACAGCTATTACAAGGGACCATTTCAAAGTGCATTTCCTTCACTGTCACACCTAAGATATATGCTCGAACCAGCAGGTGATCAAATCCATACAGAGTTATCTCCCTGCCAGTGCAAGCAACGTCTGCTGTCTGCCGATGCATTCTACTTTCACTTTGACTTTCTCCCAGTAGGATGTTCATACAACAGTTCTAGAACTTCTGTCATCTGCTGATGCATTCTGCTTTCCCTTCAACTTGCTGTTCACTGAATTTTTCTTTTTTTTTTTTTACAACAGTACCAGAATTTGACTTTTTGTACCTCCCTGCCGACGCAAGCAACTCAGGTCATCTGGCGACGCATTCTACATTGACTCTGACTTCCCGTTCACTGGAATCTTTTTCAAAACAGTTTCGGAGAGGATTTTTGTTTGTGGGAGCACAGTGTCCGAAGTACACACTCACAAGCAAATGATTCCTCACAAAGACCTAGCTTTGTTTCATATACACTGCTGGCCTCATATAAGCACCACAGCCAAATACTATACCAATAAGGATTGTACAAACCCTGGAGATGCATCACAATTCATTTATTTACTTGCACCAGTTAGGTGTACTTTTAGTTAACATTTTGTTTGCGGGGGGGAAAAGAAGGATACCACAAAGTGAGTGGGAAACACGATGGCATCTACACGTGGGCAAACAGAAAAGAACCTTCGCTGTGAATCTGACAGTCCTGACAGACGACTGAATGTCCATGAAATACAGTTCAGCGAGCTTTAGGCAGGAAACTTTCAGAACAGCCCAAGGATGCATCCGCAAAACTACTGTATATTCATTTCATTTTCAATGGCTCCAGGACACATTTCATGGGGTATTCAGAAGCCCTACATATAATAATCAGGAAATGTGCATGAATGCACGTAAAACTTAAGACCTTCATAAAACATGAAACTGAACAAAATGTCAATAAAGCACCAAAAAAAAAACAAAAAATGAAACCGAAAAAACAAAATATCATAAAACAGAGCAAATGTTACAGTTGTTTTTCAAAATTAGCAAACTAAATACTGCCATTGTACCATTCTCTCTGTATCGTTCATATGGCATGTATCAATTTTAACATGCAAGCTGTTTGAGGTTTGCCTCTCTTTATTTGTTTCTGTACGTTTCTGTCTTTTTTTCAATGCAACGTAACAGCAGAAAACTAGCTGGGATACCTCACCTGGCCACATCTTTTGTACACAAAACGAACTAGAGGCTGATGTGCGACTGATCACTGACATATCAACAATTACTAGGCATACTGACTGATATCTCACCTGGCCACATCTTTTGTACACAAAACGAACCAGAGGCTGATGTGCTACTGATCGCTGATGTATCAACCAAATACCAGGCATACTGACTGATCAAGGACAAACCAACCGAACATGGGTGTTCCGAGTGATCATGGGTAAACACTTGACTATGGTCGCATCAGCTGACCCTGATTCACCTATGTTCCGCAGCTGGTATGGAGCGCCCAGCCATAGGACAGCTATAGTACTTCCTGGCTGTGGTGATGGCTGCTATGGTGTCTGTGCCTTCGAAGTTCACCAAGTGAGCTGCCCCACCAATGCCTGCTGACTGCACAAATAAACAAAATAAAACACTGAAGTCGTTACCAAGAAATTGTCATCCTGCTTTCAGCAATGCTAGAATGACTAAACAAAAAAAACAAAAAAACAAATCCATAAATCTATTATCTTGCCCAGTCTGATTCCTCTAAATTATCTTGCAACTCTACACAAAACACACACACACACACACACACACACACACACACACACACATACACAAATAAGAAAGAAACCAAAACTAGGTCAAAATTTAGAAATAGAGTTTGTTTCTTACCGCCAATGACATTGACAAACAAAGCACATGACAAGACACGATGCATTTCAACCACTTGGGTCTTCTTCAGGCGAAAAAATAAATCACATTTAACATTTGGGACAGTACAAACAAAGAACGAAAAACAAAAAAAAGAACGAAAAAATGACTCATCTGTTGTTGTCCATCTGGTGGGGAGAATAGCCGATAGGCGGAAATGACATGGGGGATTATGGGAGAGGAAAAGGAGGGGGGGGGGGGGGGGGGGGGGGGTTGCGTAGGGGGAGGTGTGTGTGTGTGATATGATAGGGTTGTGTGTAGTTTATTGGGATGGTGTGATATCTTTGTGACGGTTGTGGTAATGGTGGATTGATATAATGGTAAGGGGGAAAAGGGGGGGGGGGGGAGAACTGAGGAAAAAAAAAAAAGGTTTAGGTGAATAAAATAAATGATTTCGTTGGGTGATGAAAGAGGTAGTGGTAGTTATGCGTGGGTAGTTGTGAAGGTGTGTGGGTAATGTTAGGGAGGGAAGGGGATGGAAGATAAATGGGTGATAAGGTATGATCGGGGGGGGGGTGGGGGGGGGGGTGAGGTGGGGAAAAAAAAAAAGGGGGGGGGGAATGGGGGGGAGGAGGGTAATGTGTTTGTGGGGGGGGGGGGGGGGGGGGGGGGGGAAGGGGGGCAAGAGAAGGAGAGCTCATATCTCTTCATCCACTATGGGGTGGGGGGTGGGGGTGGGAGGTTTCATATAAATGGTGTTGTTTAAAAAAGTGAACAATGCTGTGGGATGATGTTCATTGCAACAGGTGAAATAATGTGTTGGCATCAATATGCTGATGTTTGTTGAGAGAAGATAGCAGTGATCAATGAAAACAGGGTATCATGTGTTGCACACACACACACACACACACACACACACACACACACGAAAAAAAAAGGGTGGGGGATGGGGGACCACATCCATAATGGGACCCCCTTATGTGGTCCCCCATCCCCACCCTTTTTTTTCGTGTGTGTGTGTGTGTGTGTGTGTGTGTGTGTGTGTGTGGTGTGTGTGCAACACATGATACCGTTTTTCCCCACCACATGGACAACAACAGATGAGTCATTTTTCGTTCTTTTTTTCGTTTTTCGTTCTTTGTTTGTACTGTCCCAAATGTTAAATGTGATTTATTTTTTTCGCCTGAAGAAGACCCAAGTGCTTGAAATGCATCGTGTCTTGTCATGTGCTTTGTTTGTCAATGTCATTGGCGGTAAGAAACAAACTCTATTCTAAATTTTGCTTCGTTCGCGCCATCAGTCACTCCATTTTGAAACAAAAACTAGGTCATCAAACAAAACTCTCTTTGTTTCAACCCACATTCAAAAATCATAAACAGTCTACCGTTCCTCTAATTTAAAAAAATAAAAAAATAAATCCTGTTTTTAAAAACCACCTCTTACACGGATACTAGTGCCTTAAGGCAGCCATGTTCATTTCCCTACTCATTTGCATGGTGGCATGCGTGAGATGCTGCTGTATCCATGTGTGCCCTTTTCAAGACGCCTCAGACAGACCATCAATGCACAATCTGACACAACTCAGAACATACTGTACCTCTACAGATGTAGAGCCGCGGAAACCAAAGTCATGCAGTTTCAATGGCAGATCCTTCAGACTGTCTGAGGTCTTGTCCAGAAATTCGGCAATTATTTCTTTCTGCTCTCGCGAGTTGGTCGCCACGGTCATAGGGTACCAGACCTGAACCAGCAAAGTCTGCAACACATTTTTTTCCTTCTTCTTAACCATATTAGTTATTCAAAAATATCTTGCAAATAAATATTTCATTCATTTTGATACTGTGACTGTGCAACAGGGTGACAATCAGGACCTCCAGTTTGCCATGTTTCCTAGAAAAAAAAAAAAAAAAAGAAGGAACAGACACACAAATGACTATAAAAGAAAGTGAACAACCTAAGAGCTGAAAAAAGAGCTGTGACATGAACACAGACACCATGGGCACCGTCAGCTGCAGCATCCTTTCCCTTGGCAGTGACCAGGGTGAAAAGAGCCTGTAAAGTGCCAGTGACACTGTTCCAGCCAGTCCAGGCTGTAGGACTAAGAACAGAGAAAGTACTAGTCTCTTTCCATGATGGGGCTTAGCCAACAGGCCTCTTATCTCAGGTGGTCAAGGCGGGTAATGCAGCTACAGGCCGACACGTCCCGACACTCCACGGGCACAGTGATCATTATAAAGTACGACAGCACTCATTTCTGTAACACCACAGCAATTTATTATGCTACGAAGCGTATCAACACTAAAGAAATTACTTTCTGTCTTAAAACATTAGTGATGCCGTTGCCATCTGCTCTTTCAATAACAAACAATGGCGTGCGTGCGTGCGTGCGTGTGTGCGTGCCTGCCTGCCTGCCTGCCTGCCTGCCTGCGTGTGTGCATACGTGCCTGCATGCGTTTTCAGTACAGTTAAGATTTAATTTGTTTTATAATTACAATTTCCGATTTCATTATTTTCTTTATAAATGTTAAATGTTTCCTTTAAGATTTTTATATCATTCAGATGTTACTTGTATTATTTTGGTTGTTCATTTATATATTATGTTTTTAATGTCAGTACAACAATATGTTAATCTGACAGTAATGGTTTCAGTCAATCAGTGTGCATGCTTGTGTATGTGTCTGTGTGTGTGTGCACACGCATGCACTCACCACACATACAGACCCTGGCCTGATCACAACTTTCCTTCACAGCCTACGACTAGAATGTCAGTCTCGTCGCACACTGTGCCTACATGTAAAAGATCAATATTTTGGACAAATGAGCTCCAAACATTTCAGAAAAACTGAACACAATTAAATTTTTGTCAGTATCATCCATTTATTATTGTATACATCTAGATGTGTGCATGGTTAGTTACATGTACTGCACCTCTTGTTAGATAAACGTATATGGATTTACAGGAAAAAGAAAAGGCTGCTTAGTCACTTAATCAATACATATCAGAGTAGACTAAAAAACCTATGTTAAAAAATATGACGATGGTTTTACAGATACAATCATGTACAATCAGAAACTGTTAAAACAAAAACAAGAAAAGCAATTCTTTCTCAAAATGGAAAGAATCACTCCTCATCTGTGACATTTTCCAAACCATCTCTGCATGTTTCTTTGACCAGAATAAAATAAATAAAGTGCCAAGAGGTAAATTAGCTTTTTAAATCATCTCGGTGTTTGCCTTTCACATCAGCTTACAGGAAAAGAAGAAAATGAAAAAGAGAAGATAAAACACATTACAAATCATGCCAGATCGTGTCAGCCTTTCAGACCCAGCACATAGCACTGAAACAGGTAAGGGACAGGGTCACCTGAATTCCTAATCACGATGGAAGGCAGCAATAGCCAAGCCTTATCAACTTTTTTGACGGCTACATTCGGTTTCAATCATTGCTGCCAACAGTAAATTCACTGCCTCCTATCCCTCCCTTCCCAAATTGGGCCCTCATTCACTGAGCAACAAGACATCGGTCAAATATCTGCACAATCTGCATAAAATGGCCAACACTAGCTGAAATCAAAACATTAGCAAGAATTCAAGACTTACTTTCTTTTGTTTTTTTCCTCCTTGTTTTTCTTTTTAGCCAACAAACCCCCACATCAGTGACTAAACAGGTTGGGTGTTATCACAAACGAAACGCTTCTGTTTGAGCATGCACACTACAAAGTATGAAGCCCAAAAGTACCACAGATAAAAGACAAAGAGAACCAAGTCAAGATACCTCGAATAGTTGGTCAGCCAGAAGCATTCGGGGTCCGTGTTCTCAACGGTGAAGAGGACATTCTTCACAGGTACCACTGTTCCCTCGGGCACCGCCTTGATCCGCAGTGGGAGATAACCTTTGTGACGCTGGCACAGACATTGACAGTGAAAACATAACACTTACATGTACGATGACGTAAAGAAGTTGTACTGTACCTTCAGTTTTCTTTTGACATTCTTTTGACTATATCCACGTATGTAATGATCATTATATTAATATTGCTTACACACACACACACCACACACACACACACACACACACACACACACACCACACACACACACACACACACACACAAAGCCCTTGTGATCTGAGATTACCAAACATTGTTTCAAATGTTTCTTAAAAAAGAAAAAAAATTATTTAACAACATGAAAGACTATTTCGCAAGGACATGTAGGCATAAAGTTTACCTCTCCATTCAGTTTAAGAAATTTCTTGTATTCTGGTGCCACATATCTACTGAGTCCACACTGCACCTCTTTCTCACCCTTTCTGTTACTGACAAAACAGTTTTCTATTTGCATATTTGTAAGGACTATGTTCATTGAACTTTTTCAAATTCAAGATCATTCAAGAACCTTCAGAGTTTGGTACAAGAAAATGGGCAACATTACCTGTGCATTTCAGGTCTGTGATATTTCAGCAACACCCACTTATACAATTTTTCAAGTTCACCAGCAAGATCTTTCTAACAATTTCCCTCTACCTGATATTTTGGTATAGAATTTTGGATAAGGAAATCTTCAGTGAGACTGTTTTTAGAATGATATGCTCTGAAGTTAAGTTTTCCCATAGTGGGAGAACGGTTTCCAATCTACCATCAGAAATTAGTTTTTTTCTTCTGAGACGCTGCATGCACCTGTGGGTCTTAACCTCACTCTGATGATTCAAGCTTGCTTGTGTAGCTGCTTTTGCTTTCACAGTCTGCAGGCTCTGCTCTAGCCATGCTTGCTAGTCATCTGTCTCCCTAGGAACCATGTTTAACCTCTTCCTGACTGCTATCTTTCTTGCCTTCTTGTAATTGTGTGAAACCTATTCCCGGTCTGGAAGCCAATTCAATGGCGGTCATTGTGGCTTTTATGTCATTGCCAAAGAGAGATCTGCGATATGAGTATCACTGAAGGCCAGTTTGTAGTGTTTCTAGCTGGCACTGGGAGTGTTCAGTCTTGAGCCTTCTGCATGCATTACCATTTTCAACTGTTCTTTATTCCGTGCGGACGCGCTTTCAACCATCTTCTTGCTGACTTGTGTCAGCACACAGATGGCTTCAGCCAGCAGATTCTGCTCATCTGACTCCAAAGATCATTTGTCTTTGAATAATGATCTAACATGGCCAAAATTTCATGGTGAACCTTGGGAAACAAAATGGGGGTAATCTGCAGGTCGCTTGTATTTGTCCAGTTTTCTTTTATTCTTTTCCTCTGACGTTTTAAGCTTTGCAATTTTGGCAGGATTTTTGCACATTTTTAGGATACCTTTACACTCAACTTCAACTTGATCCCACTTTCCATTGTCCTCCCATTTTGATTTCACTTGTTTCTTGGTTTGAATCCAATCACCAACTTCCTCCTCCATAATGTCTCCTCATTCTCTTATTAAACTGGAGTGTCCTTAACAATTGAGCTACGTCTGGAAACATCATCATCCTGTTCATGGCTCTTTGTCCTCTTGTTGTTTTATTTATTTTTCCGCTTGCCTCGAGTTTTTGCACTTGTCCGAGTCAAACTGGCCAAAATTCTTAACTTTTGAGCTTTCGTTTCTTTCCATTCCCTAATAGAAATGGAAATAATCTTGTGTGAAGACTACTTTTCCTAAGCATTTTCTTCCTCGTGTTGAGATTTGTAATGAGAATTATCTTTGCTCATGAGTTCGTCTTTCTTGTGCTCAAAAAACCATGTCTTCCATTGAATGGTAAAAGCTTACCAGGAAAGCATTTGAGTCAATATTTTTTAACAAATGTATAAAGATGACTCTAAATTCAATTTCTGGTCTTTTTTTTAACAACAACAACAACAACAACAACAAACAAACAAACAAACCTGATTGTAGGTATGGTTTTGATGTTAGTATTTTTCAGATCGTGTGGAAAGACAAAAAAAGCATGGCTTCTGGAAACATGCATGGTATGGTTCTTCCTGAAATGCGCACCTCACATGTCTTGTAATTTCAGTAAACACCGAACACAGAATTTCAAATGATCTTATTGCTGTGCACGCATTTTACAGGTATTCATAAAATCTTTATGAGAGGCGCTCAGGATATCATGCAGGGTGTATCGGCAGAAAAATGACACATTCTTTAAATTCACCTTCACGCAACAAACGTGCTTCTCTGTGCTAAAAAAATGCACACCTCCAGAATGTAGGTCCATCCTTCCTCATTGAAGTGGTCCTGCTTGAAGTGTTCTTTATAGAGCTGTCTGGCCTCATTGATCTTCTCCTGGTAACCACGGGGCCAGTCATGAAGCGTTTCAGGATGTACTGCAGGCCAAAGAACACGGTCGTCGGGAACTTGCCACCCCTGCTTTCAAAGTAGGAGGAGACCACCGTGGTGTTGTCTGGATATTGGTAATGGTGGGTCACCTGAAACATTGAAGAATGGAAATTCAACGCTTCTAGGCCTGCAAGGTTATTGTGTTTCATCTTCGCTAAACAACTCTGTAATTATTTCATTAACTGTGTACTTATTTCACAGCTATGTATTCTTTTTGTTTTTGTCTTCGTTCTTTCTTCCTCTTCTTTTTCTTCTTTCCTTCTTTCTCTCTGTCTGTCTGTCTGTCCTTCCTTCTTTCTCTCATTTGTTTTTTTTTTCTTTATTGCAGCAAAGAGAATGAATGTGTCAGTTCACCAAACGCAGCATATCATTAAACCAGACACTCTGTATCAAACACGAAAGCACTAGAGTTCACATGAAAATGTCCATCGGTTAAAACAACATACAGATTTGCATGGTGGATGAGAGCTGAAAAAAACAACAACAACAAAAAAAGAAGAGAAGAGGAGATAGAGAGAGAAGTAAAAAAGAAGGAAAAAAATGTGAGGATGGAGGACCCCGCCCCCACCCCACCACCCCACCCCCCCCCCAAAAAAGTAGAAAATGAAATAACTTTTTTTTAAATGTGGAGGTTGGAGGCAATTAAAAAAAACAAACAAACAAAAAAAAAAGATGAGAGTGCACTGTTTCAGTGCTAAAAGGGACATAGTTAGAAGTTGTCAATATGTTTGCAATTGTCCACTGTGAAACGAAATTAAAGTTACTTTTGAGTGTATAAAAAAAATTTTTTTAATGGAAATTCAAAAGAATACAGCTTCGCTCAGAGACCATAAAGAGAATTGCACTTTTAAGTCTGGTACCATTCACTTTATGCTGCCCATCTCTTATGAATTCTTTTGTTTCTTTTTTCATCTACAAGCATGGACTACAGGTACTGGGTGTCTCCATCCTCTCTGCATGCGTGCGTGCATGAGTGCATGCGTGCGTGCATGCATGCGTGCGTGTGTGCGTGGGCGCACGCGTGTGTGCGTGGGCGCACGCGTGTGTGTGTGTGTGTGTGTGTGTGTGTGTGTGTGTGTGTGTGTGTGTGTGTGTGTGTGTGTGTGTGCGCGCGCGCGTGTGCACATGCTTGAGTGTGTGCTGAGAAGAGAGGGAGAGAGGGCAAAATGTGTTTACATTGCAGATAATTCTGTTTGAGACAGGATGAATTTTAACACAATGTTAAAGAATTTCCTGATAAATGTCCAGTGAAGTTTTTTGTCTATCTGCTCCCAGGGCAAGTCAGAAAAAAAAATGTCCTACTCTGAATACTCACACTACTCTCTCAAATTAAACCATGTTTGTAGCTAAACTAAACCATACTTTCACAAACTAAGCCACAAACTTGATCAATCTAACTGAAGTAAATTACAAAGTGTGTTTGGTCTCAGTTGGAAACCAGAGAAAACACGTTGACTACATAGAGGATTTAGAAAGAAAACTCTCTGATCTATGTTAGTGTCAGCCTGTGATTCGGCCTCAGAAAATTTGCAGTGTTGTGCTACCATTAGCATGTAACCAAGGTAAATTTTTAGGAAAAGTTAAACATTATCTAAGCCTAGATACTGAAAAATACTGACACATTCTGCAATATGCCTGTTCCTTGCAGATATTTCACTACAAACTCACTTTTGGGAGGAACAGAATCAGGAGATTGCTTGCTCTGCAAACTGGTGTCCAAGGACAGTCATGAATAAACAAAAGAAGATTCCTAGAGCAAGAAAACAGGACATTTGCAAGATTTTTCAACAGAGCTGTAAACTTTGTGCTGTGGCCTTTGTAACAGGAGACATTCAGGAAGACGATGAACACACTCCTGGAAGGTGACTGTGAATGCCACTGAGTTTTTATATTTATCAATATCTAACATAAAACCTGATCAAACTAACAACTGAAAATATTATCTAATTATCCCCTGAATCTGTCTGAACCACAAGAGACGATGCTTTAAAGATGCCCTAAAATTCTGACACAGTATAGGTTGAACATTTTATTGACTGCTGTGGTACCCTTTTTCACTGAACAGCAAATCATCAAGCAATGAGCAACCGCTGCTGGCTAATATTTCTCTTTGTTGTAGGGGCAACACCCACTACAAGATGAGTTCAAACAGGTACATGAAAAATGCATTTCCAGTGCTATATATGTGAGTGCACAAGAAAAAAGGCCTTAGGGGATGGGGAGTTGTTCTGTTTCATTTGTTTATTTGCTTATAATTTCAAAGACCAATATGGATTATAATCACTAAATATCAGCTGAACTGTAGAAATGTATTTTATGTCTTTGAAGCTTAGTCCTGAGCATCAATCTAACCAACACATTTGCAATATTGGAGTATACATAATGGTGTCATCTTTTCTATCTAGTTGATCACAATCTCCAAGACCCTTTTTTGTTGTTGTTTGTTTTGTTTTGTTTCTTTATTTGGCTG
The DNA here is from genome assembly GCA_018398815.1 of Conus ventricosus. Taxonomy (NCBI): domain Eukaryota; kingdom Metazoa; phylum Mollusca; class Gastropoda; order Neogastropoda; family Conidae; genus Conus; species Conus ventricosus. The sequence goes on from CM031615.1 coordinate 66,756,356, forward strand.
GTTGCTTGCTTCTTTGCTTGCTCGCTTGCTTGGTTTTGTCAGTCACTGTTCTAAATGCCAAGAATCTAAGCTTATATATGGACTGTTTCATCATGCATTTGTCAATAGAGGATGTAAAACATCACTGGTAAGCCTAAGAAATACCACAGTGCAATCCGAAAATCTTTCAGCGTTTTTTTTTATTCATATGATTCACGCAGGATTTAAAAGGTATTAAGTATCAGCTTAAATCAGGTATCAGCTTAATCAGAGAAAGGAAAATAATTACTGATTTTCCTTTTTGAAAAAAAAGGAATTAAATAATCTGTTGCCTAGCGTTTTTCTGTCTCAGTCAATACAATCCCTTTTCTCTGTTAATAATTAAATAAAGAATACCTCTTCATGAGTGTGTGTGTGTGTGTGTGTGTGTGTGTGTGTGTGTGTGTGTGTGTGTGTGTGTGTGTGGTGTGTGTGTGTGTGTGTGTGTGTGGTGTGTGTGTGTGTGTGTGTGTGTGGTGTGTGTGTGTGTGTGTGTGTGTGTGTGTGTGTGTGTGTGTGTGTAAGAGACAGAGAGAGACAGACAGAGAGCAAGAGAGAGAGTGAGAGAGACTGGGACAGCTGAGAAACTAAGTTGTGTATACACTGGTACAAACATGTATACACATTGTAAAAAACAATCTAATCAATTCTCAACACCCAGCACCTCCTTTATGCAATTTGTCTCAAAGCCCTTAAATCCACTTTCACTTTAAGATGCTGTAACCACTTCATATGACTGGTCCTGTTCCAGTTCTGCAAGCCACTTTCACTTTAAGATGCTGTAACCACTTCATATGACTGGTCCTGTTCCAGTTCTGCAAGCCACTTTCACTTTAAGATGCTGTAACCACTTCATATGACTGGTCCTGTTCCAGTTCTGCAAGCCACTTTCACTTTAAGATGCTGTAACCACTTCATATGACTGGTCCTGTTCCAGTTCTGCAAGCCACTTTCACTTTAAGATGCTGTAACCACTTCATATGACTGGTCCTGTTCCAGTTCTGCAAGCCTTTTCATGCTATCACTGATTTGTTTCATGCTTTGTCTGCTCTCAGTCTCTCCTGGCAACACACTCAGCACCAAGTCTGGCTACCATGCTATGAGAGGTACATCAGAATTATTGTTTGTTTGTTTTTGTTTTTGTCAGCAGGATCGGCGCAAGAATTTGCTCTAAAAGTTATGTCTGACATCTTTGAACATCTTTTACATTCATAAATTCGCAGCAAATTTAACTGAATTGTATTACATAGAATGAATATTTCACCTGGTAGTACTTCAGTTAACTTCAAATGTTTTTCTACTGGCGCCAGTTTATTAAAGCTGTATGCTTAACTTAACATCCAAAAACAAAAGTAAATGATGGCCCTATCGTAACCCCTCCCCCCCTCACACTCTCTCCCACCCCCACTCTCCCCCACTCCCCTCATCCCCACCCCACCCCCCAGCACCCAAACATAGCACTCTTTCGCTGATCTCTGATCATATATTTATCACTTGTGTTCACATGATAAACTCTACAGATATGAAAGCACCCATAGTACAATTCAGGTTTTAAAAAAATACTGTTTAAACTGTCCACCTCCTTACTGCAGGGAATTTCAACTTCACAGGCTGGGACAGGCAGACAGCAACCTTCTCAACACTGTCAACAACAACGGTCTCAAGCAGCTGATAAAGGAGCCAACAATGGAAGACAATGCTCTGGACTAGTGTCTGATGATCACTTCCCCACAAATTTTCCTTGGGGTGGAGGCTTTTTCAGGCCTCTTTGAGAACAGTGTCCCATACTGTGAGATCAACATCAGTGCACTGAGGAAGAAAAGAAGCCCCATGCAAGATCCATCACTATGCAAAGGCAGACTGCACAATTTAAGGAACATAGCTGCTGATCTCAGTTTCTGTTTCCAACATGCACAGGACACAGCAACAGCAGAAACATTGTGGACTTCTTTCAAGAACACCATCACTGAAGCTGCCAACACCCACATACCACACCAAACAGCAAGCGTAAACCCTAGCCAGCTAAGATAAGATAATGTTGCTTATAGCCCAGCCGACCGCAAAGGGCCACATCAGGGCTGTCCCTAGCAGCTATGAGGAGATTAGAAAACTCATTCAGAAGAGAAGCAGGACCTATAAATGAATGAAGAAGACTGGTTCTAAGGAACTGAAGAACGAGATGAAGCTCCTTCGATGCATCATTCAGAGAAAGCTCTGCCAGTCATACTGGAGCTACCTCAACAGCATCTTCACCAAGGAAGACCTGTTCAATCAGGCTGCAAAAACCACGAGATTGTGGGCCTTTATCATACATATCAAACGTCTTGCAATGTCAGTGTTGCTCCACTCAGAAAGGACAGTCACTTGGTTTCTAAACCAAAGGAACAAGCGGAAGTTCTAAACCAACAGTTTCAGTTTGTCTTTGGCAAGGGTGAAGCCTTTGCAGAGACTGAAATCTTAGAAAAGACAGAACATCTCCCAGTTATGAATGAAATGGCCATCACCAAGCATGGGGTGCAAGAGCTCCTCCTGAACCTCAGCCCCTTTCAGGCATAGGGCCCTGATGATAAAAGATCTCTTATCCTTAAGGAACTGGCACCTGAAGTGGCCCCTGCTGAGACAACTCTCTTGCAGGCTTTTCTGTCAACATTAACAGTATCAGCAGACAGAACAGCTGGGCATGCCTCATCTGTCTACAAGAAGAGTACAAGTATGACCATACCTGTCTACAAGAAGGGCAAACAGTATGGCCACCTGTCCACAACAAGGGCAAACAGTATGACCACACCTGTCCACAAACAAGGGCAAACAGTATGACACACCTGTCCACAACAAGGGCAAACAGTATGACCACACCTGTCTACAAGAAGGGCAAACAGTATGACCACACCTGTCCACAAGAAGGGCAAAAGTATGACCACACCTGTCCACAACAAGGGCAAACAGTATGGCCACACCTGTCCACAACAAGGGCAAACAGTATGACCACACCTGTCCACAACAAGGGCAAACAGTATGACCACACCTGTCTACAAGAAGGGCACACAGTATGACCACACCTGTCCACAAGAAGGGCAAACAGTATGACCACACCTGTCCAACAACAAGGGCAAACAGTATGACCACACCTGTCTACAAGAAGGGCAAACAGTATGACCACACCTGTCCACAAGGGCAAACAGTATGACCACACCTGTCCACAACAAGGGCAAACAGTATGACCACACCTGTCTACAAGAAGGGCAAACAGTATGACCACACCTGTCCACAACAAGGGCAAACAGTATGACCACACCTGTCCACAACAAGGGCAAACAGTATGACCACACCTGTCTGCGAGAAGGGCAAACAGTATGACCACACCTGTCCACAACAAGGGCAAACAGTATGACCACACCTGTCCACAACAAGGGCAAACAGTATGACCACACCTGTCCACAACAAGGGCAAACAGTATGACCACACCTGTCTACAAGAATAGCAAACAGTATGACCACACCTGTCCACAAGAAGGGCAAACAGTATGACCCTGCCAACTGTTGGCCAGTCTCATCAGCATCATTAGGTAAAGTGATGCAGAACTTTCAGAAACAGTATTTTCAAAGCAAATGCAGACTAGCAAGACCCAACTCCTGGAATTCACAGAAGAACTGCAGCAATCCTGGACAGCGGCAAGCAGACCTATGTCTTGATCATGGATTTTCCCAAGGCATTTGATGAAGAGTGAACTACTGTTTCATTAAGTTCCAATAATACAGCATCATGGTACAAAGCATGACAGGATCTCTAGCTTTCTCTGAGACTGGAGTCGCGCAACTGTGGTGGGTGGTTTTTCCTCCTTATTTGTCAGCCTTTCGACCAGAGGTACCTCAAGAGTCAGTCCTGGCATATATCAATGACCTGTCAGACAGCCTGATCTTGACAGCAACATTGTTTATGATGACACAGCTGTATACCTCAAATACTGAATGATCTCCAGCTACAAGGATCAAGACCAGCTACAATAAAACTCCACTGCTTAATAAGCTGGGAGAACAGCTGGGACTTGGAGTCTCATCCTGACATTTGTCAAACTCTGGCATCACTAGGAGCAGGAAAGCATTCCAGTACCCCTTTGTGCTGCATAGTCATACTTTGGATACTGTCACAAGGGCCAAATTCCTCAGCATTATCATCCACTTCGAGACCAGCTGGCACAACTGCATTAACGCTATCCATGCCAAGGCAAACATTACCCTGGTGTTTCTCAAGACCAAGTCCAAATATCAAAAACACCAGCATCAATGAACAAGCTTACAAAGCATTTGCACCCTCCTGCTGGAATATGTGACTTCCATCTTGGATCCCTTTCACATAGGAACAATGACAAGTTGGAGGCAGTGCAGAGACGGGCACTGTGTTCTGTCTTAGACCATCATAGCAAGTGCCGCAGGCTCTGGGCTGGCTAATTCTTGAGATCAGATGGCCAAAACCCAGGCTGTCCATGTTACATAAGATCTGCATCAGTCTCGTTTACTGTCCCAACCTGCAGACTAACCTTATTCCTCTCCCTTGGAAGCAATGTCCTGGACATAACCAGCAGCTGTGCCTTTAGTTAATCAGTCAAGAACAAAATGCAGACACTCCTTGTTCCTTCTGAGAACAATCACTCAGGGAATGGGACAGCCTGTCAACAGTGGCTGTGTGGGCCACTTCTCACAACATACCAAATGCATCAATGGCCTGGAGTATACAATGACAATCTCCACCCCCCCCAACTCCCCTCCTCATCGCCTATTACTCAACCCATTATCCTGGTCTGCAAGAGAAACTGGACTTGACACATCCTTACATATTTCAGAGTAACAGTCAAACCCTCTTTTCAGTTATGTGCTGGAATTATCCATAGAAGAAGAAGAAGAAGAAGAAACATCACTGTAACAAACAACTGTTGCATGGCTTGTGCATGTGTTTCGTTGCAAGATCTCTTGTGTAATTTTGTATATTATCAGTTAGTTTCCTAAACACAACTGCATACACCCTGGAAGACAAAACCCTGAAATTTATCAATCACAGAATCACAGAATCACAGAAATGTATGGCTATAGGCTAATAGCCTTTTGCCCTCATAATCAGTATCCGTTTATGTGCTTTTGCGAAGACACAGTAGGCCTACAGGATACCATAGAAGTGTACACTATAACAATACAATTATACAGTGGTTTTAAAACACACACACACACACACACACACACGCCCACTACGAGTAGCTGTGATAAACAAGACACAGTTTGCATCATGTGCCAAGACACAACAACTATGATACACAAGACATGGTTTACATAATGTGCCAAGACTCATAAATGTAACAGTCGATGCTAAATGATCACTTCACCGTTCCCTCATCTCATCTCTATCACCTTGCACGAGGAGCTCCGCGCGCAGCGAAATCGAATGCGTCATCAAATGTTATGCACCGGTGTAACAAACTGGATCGGTAAACCTCTAATGCTCTATTCAGCTTGTCTCTAGACACATCAGATTCACAGAGACACACATTCTCGCAAAAATTAAAATAGGTTTGCCATTAAAATATTGTTTTACCTTGTAAGAATCAGTTAGCAGTATGATATTGGGTGAACCTCCCGTCGTCTCGTCCGCCATCTTGCACGGTTGCTTCGTGACGTCATAGCAACACAAGCGCTTCCTGCTGGGTTTCTACATAGGTGCTTGAATACGATTCTATTCTCCACCTTAAACATCTCACACAAACCAAAACAAACAAGCATCCAAGTTCATGCAGTTAAAATTGTATGTGTCAGCACTAGGTCTGAGAGAAACAAATTTGTAAGAAAATATGTTCATAAAATCATTGATGGGCGCCATCACATCCGAACTGCATGAGTGTGCAGCGCTATCTTTCGTTCCCATGGTAACCCCATGGGGAATCATTGGGGGGGGGGGGGGGGGGGGGGGGGGGCACCACCCTGAAGAATAGTTCACCAGGTTCCCAAGTTCTGTCGATTGTGTGCCAAGACCTGAATCTCTGCAAACGTTTTCCGTGTCCACTCTGCAGTATTGTCCGGGGGGGGGGGGGGGGGGGGGGGTCTCCCCCCCCCCCCCCCCCCCCCCTTCTTCCCCTCTGTCTCTCTCCTGCAACAGTTTCCTAGAGGATTATTTTAGCAAGACCATTGGCTCTTTTTACATGACTATACGTAGTTGTCTTTTCCTGACCGATGTCAGTAGACCCTTGTACAGTCCGATGTGTTGCCTGATGGTTTGACTCACATTTTAATTGGTGATGTGACCAGTGTGATGTTTAGCCTCTTGCGGCATTATCTCATTCCTGTGGACTGGATTCTTCTTTCCAGCTCCACTGCGAGATTGGTCCATGTCTCACGTGCGCACAGGAAGATGCTAGTGTATGCTGGAGCCTACCCTTGTGTGTCATGGAGATGTTCTTATCCTTCCATGCAGGTTTCAATCTAGACAGTGCTATAGTCGACTTTGCTGCCCTTGAGAACATTGGTTTGGGGCTTATCCTCGATGCTAATAATGGATCTCACATGCGTGAATTGTTGAACAGAGCCTAGCTTCTGACTGTGGACAGTTATATCAGTACTGATAGTGCTGTTGTGGATGGCCATCAACTTGGTCTTTTCAGCGCTGATTGCCATGCCAGATTTTGCTGATGTTCAAGCTTGACAAGTTTTCATTCATTGCCTGCCAGGCCATTGGTGTCATAAGCAAATCGAAGATTTATGATGGTTCCTCCTCAATGCTGACTCGGCTGATATGATATTCAAGCGCATCAGTCATGACACATTCCAGAAATATGTTAAAATTGTGGAGATAGAATACAGCCCTGATGAACTCCAACTGAATTCTGGAACCATTCTCCAATAACAGCCTGTAAAAGCACTGCACTGATCTCTGTGGAGTACAGTAGTTGGATGGTGCTATCAAACTTCTGCCCCAGGTTAAACTTCTTCATTGGGGCCCATAGTTCCTCCTGTCAGACCCTGTCGAACGCCTTCTTTAAGTCTATGAAGATGTTGAAGAACTCCCTCTGGTGCTGGAGATGTTTTTCGCAAAGGACGTATACTTTAAAAATCTGCTCAATGGTTCTCCTGCCTTCTTGGAGTCCAGCCTGTTCTTCAGCAATGTTGCTATCTGCTTGCAGCTGCGCTCTATTCAAAATGGTTTCTAACATTATTTTCCTGGCGTGGCTGATCAAGTGTACTGTGTGGTAGTTCTGGCTGTAATAGGGATTTCCTTTCCTGAGAAGGGTAACAATTACTGACTGGGTCCATGGCGTGGGCCACTCCCCAGTGTGCCAGATTTGGCAGGTGGAAATCGAGAGGGAAATCAGTTACAGCATCTCCGTCATCTTTCGAAAGTTCTGCGAAAATGCCGGTTTTCGAATGCCTGCAGCCTTCCTACCTTTCAGCGATTTCACTGCAGCTGTGACTTTTTTCACGGAGTAAGAGGAAAGCCATTGTCATTTGATGAATCCTGTGCTGTGTGCACATTTGGATCTCCTGCGCTGTATGGTTAGTAGTATATCATGTTGGAAACGACCCCTATGGGGATGGGGATGGAATGTCTGGAATGTATGACGTCACCGGAAGTGACATCATCCGGAAGTGACATTCATCACAGGAAATGACATCAGTGGGAAATGACATCATCCCGGAAGTGACATCATCCCGGAAGTGACATCATCACAGGAAATGACATCAGTGGGAAATGACCTCATGGGGATGGAATGTATGGAATGCATGACGTCACCGGAAAGGAGGTCATCCGGAAAGGACGGGAAATGACATCATCACAGGAAATGACATCACGGGAAATGACCGGAAAGGGTCGTGACCTCGTGGACTACGTGTCGGTTCGGGGTCAGCCACGCGTCACCCAAATTAGTCGAGCGAGAAAAGGGTGACCAAAAGAAAGAAAGAAAGGATGAAAGCAAGCGGAGCGTGTGGGGGAAAGGGGAGTAAAGGGTTACAGAGGACGTCACCGCGAGGACGGGTCATTCGGTGTGAGGTCTCGTTTTGCGCGTGTCTTTTCTCAAGATGGATGTTCGCTGGACACACCCTTTTACTTGCGTCATAGCGGTCCTACTGGCTCAGGGAAAACTCATTTTGTAAAACGTTTTTTAAAAAATGTATCACAAATGATGGTCCCGATACCCGAAGAAATAATATGGTGTTTTGGAGAATGGCAAACGTCGTATAACGAGTTGAGAGGGGTGACCTTTACGAAAGGGTTACCGGATATAGACGCGTGGAAGGGAGACCGCAGACGTTTGGTGATCATTGACGATTTAATGAGCGAAACGGACGATCGCGTGACGAAGTTGTTTCCCAAAAGGTAGTCATCATCGTAACGCGAGCGTAATGTACATTATCCAAAATGTATTTTCGAAACAGAAGGAACAAAGAACGATCAGTTTGAACGCCCACTACATGGTCGTATTTAAAAATCCTAGAGACGCGTCCCAGATAACGCATCTGGCGAAACAAATGTTTCCTGGGAATATCAGATATATCCAAGCAGGGTTTAAAATCGCAACGTCCAAGGTCCAACGTCCAACGTCCAAGGTTGCACATCGCTCCCCCAAATTAAACAATGTTTTGTTGTTATAGTCTTGTTTGTTTGTTTGTTTTAACAATTCTTTGTTTTGTCTTACTTCTGCTTATTTTTCTTGTATACATTTGGTCTTTGTTATGTTGAACTGGAGAAAATCCTTTGTTGAATGAGATGCCGTTTTCCCTCTGTGAGAGAGATGGTGAGATTTTTGTTGTCATTAAAGGATTGGCGATTTTGTCTGTATTTATCTGCCTGTATTTCGGTTAGATATTGTGTCCATTGCAAGATTATGGGCGTTTCTGCTATTATGTGTGTGTTTCTGCCTCCACTTATAAAGATATAACATGAGTAAATATGTAAGGTTTTGTTCACTGAGGCCTAGCGGATCAAAAAAGAAAAAAAAAAGAAAAGAGGAGGGATGTGTTGACTATTTAAGAAAAGCGTTTTTGATGTATCTTTTACAGGGTACCCATTTTGACCCAAGCTTGAAATGTGTATCAGAGCAGAATGGGGTTATATAAACATATTTTGTATCATATATGTCAAATTCAAGAGGTGTTACCATTCTCTTTAACAATGATTTTGAGTTTTGTGTACAAAACGTTTACAAAGATGTAGGTGGAAACTACATTTTTTGCTGTTGTATCCATTTTGGCTAAGATGATATTGATCATTAACCTGTATAGACCAAATTATGATAATCTTGATTTTTTTTCTGTTTTTATTTTTTGATTTTTTG
>CM031615.1:66766686-66787074 GCA_018398815.1 Conus ventricosus
CACCGGTCTGGCACAGCCACAAGTGACGCTCTGCTTAACTCTTTCATTCCTACTTTTATATGAACCATTACTTCTCTTGTTCCTAGATTCTTATTATACGAGTATTCCCTTCATTCCTGGATTTAGAGAAAAGAAAAAGAAGTGTAAAGTGAGAACTGCCACGTGTGCAGTAGCAAACCGGCCAGCATAGAGCGGCAACAACTTTCCCACTCTGTAGGGGCCATCTGGCATCCATTCCATTCATAAACACTGCCGCGCGAGCGACCCGGTCATGATGTGTACCGATGACGCGACTCGCGCAAAGTTCAAAGCGCTTACTGGGAGAACCGATTTTCCGGGCTGCAGGAAGGAAAGGAGGGATTTTGTGCTGCCGGTTTTCCGGGCTGCAGGAAGGAAGGGTAGGATTTCTTCCAACTGGAAAACCGGGTTGTAGGGATGAAAGAGTTAAGCCAAACAGTCAGCCAGGACAAGCAAGATGCATTTTCCACGGTCAACCACCACCGAAGGAGGTTTTACATCCCAACCTGGATTTGCTTCCCTTGTACTGTATCACAAAGAAGCACCAACTACTCCTTGATCTGCTTGGGAATAACTCCAATGCAAGCGAAGATCTGATTGGGAAGGGGAGCTTTTTTTTTTCTTTCTTGTTTTACCTTACCTAAAGCTACTACACCACACATCATCTACATACCTTGACAACAACTTCCGGAGGATCTCCTGAATCTGGCCGGACAACCAAGGTCCCCTTCTGGCCTCTCTCGACGATAATGTCTTTTAGCTGCTCTCCCCACACTTTATCACAGGCGTTCCACAGGTTGTAACTGTCGCTGACCACAGCCACCAGGCCCGTGGGGAACTTGGTCAGCATGTTCTTGAAGCCCTCGCACTCCCCTTTACTTCCCCAGGTGGTGATGGTGCTGCAAGGCAAAGGTGTGATCACTGCCATGAGCAAGCTACTCAGAAATAAAAGGGTATGTCATCTACACGCTTCAGACGATAATGCTAAACACAAGTAGCCTGGGAAACTGTGTCAGGATGCTGCTTCTCACACCAGCTGCGGTGGCAAAATGATTAGAGTTGCATCTGGGAGATCATGGGTTCAATTCCCATCAGAGCCATTTATTTGTAGGATTTTTCTGCACCGACTGGCTCCTACCCACTGATGAGTTTGCTATGGACTCAACTGGGAAGACTGGGACCATACAGTCACGTTTCATTCACTTAGTGGTTGTGTCTCCGACAGTTTAGCTCAAATATCCTGACCAACACTGCCGGCGACTGGATCTTTCGGGCCTGGTTGACCCAAAGTTAATGACAGCACGTGTTACCCAGTCATGCAGTCTCACAGAAAACCACATCATTTTCATCATCCTCGTTTTCATCAAACAGCACTGAAACTTAAAACAAACAAAAAAAGAAGACCCAGTTTCTGTGGCCCTTCATGCCCTGGTCTCATACAGACATGCGTCTCTCTAACATGACCTTGGGCCAAATCTAGACCCTACTGTGGGATCTTCACAGCTCATATGGGAACCATGATTCCCACCAACACGACTCCAGACCAAAGGAGAATCTCAAGTAGAACATTCACAGTTCTTATCAGGCCCACGGTTCCCTCTAACATACTCCAGGTCAAATCAGGACTGGACGGCAGGGTCTTCACAGTTACTATGAGAACCATTCTTCCCAACAACATGACCACATGCCAAATAAGGACTTTAGAGTAGGGCCCCTACAGATCATATATGGAACGCAGTTCCCCACTACAATGACCACAAGCAAAACATGGACCCTAGAGTGGGGCCTTCACAGTTCATATATGAAACACAGTTCCCAACAACATGATCACATGCCATACAAGGACCTTAGATTTGTTAGAGTAGGGCCTTCACAGGTCATATATGGATCATACTTTCCAACAACATAACCAAATGCCAAATAAGGACTCCAGTGTAGCACTTACACAGGTCATATACGGACCATACTTTCAAACAACATGACCAAATGCCAAATAAGGACTCCAGTGTAGCACTTACACAGGTCATATATGGACCATACTTTCCAACAACATGACCAATTGTCAAATACAGACTAGAGTAGCACCTTCACAGGTCATATATGGACCATACTTTCCAACAACATGACCACAAACCATTTAAGGACCTCAGAGTAGGGCCTTGACAACTCACATGTGGGTCATGGTTCTCAACAGCATGGCCTTAGGCCAATTAAGGACATGATACTAGTAGGACCTTCACAGCTATTACAAGGACCATTTCAAAGTGCATTTCCTTCACTGTCACACCTAAGATATATGCTCGAACCAGCAGGTGATCAAATCCATACAGAGTTATCTCCCTGCCAGTGCAAGCAACGTCTGCTGTCTGCCGATGCATTCTACTTTCACTTTGACTTTCTCCCAGTAGGATGTTCATACAACAGTTCTAGAACTTCTGTCATCTGCTGATGCATTCTGCTTTCCCTTCAACTTGCTGTTCACTGAATTTTTCTTTTTTTTTTTTTACAACAGTACCAGAATTTGACTTTCTTGTACCTCCCTGCCGACGCAAGCAACTCAGGTCATCTGGCGACGCATTCTACATTGACTCTGACTTCCCGTTCATGGAATCTTTTTCAAAACAGTTTCGGAAGATGATTTTTGTTTGTGGAGCAACAGTGTCCGAAGTACACCTCACAAGCAAAGATCTCCTCACAAAGACTAGCTTTGTTTCATTTTTACACTGCGGGCCCTCATATAAGCACCACAGCCAAAAAATTTACCAATAAGGATTGTACAAAACCCTGGAGATGCATAAACAATTCATTTATTTACTTGCACCAGTTAGGTGTATTTAGTTAACATTTTGTTTGCGGGGGGGGAAAAGAAGGATACCACAAAGTGAGTGGGAAAACCCGATGGCATCAAACACGTGGGCAAACGGGAAAAAACCCCTTCGCTGTGAATCTGACAGTCCTGACAGACGACTGAATGTCCATAAAATTTACAGTTCAGCGAGCTTTAGGCAGGAAACTTTCAGAACAGCCCAAGGATTGCATCCGCAAAACAACTGTATATTCATTTCATTTTCAATGGCTCCAGGACACATTTCATGGGGTATTCAGAAGCCCTACATAAAATTTAATCGGAAAATGTGCATGAATGCACTTTAAAACTTAAGACCTTCATAAAAATGAAATGAAAAAAATGTCATAAAGCACCAAAAAAAAAAAAAATAAAACCCGAAAAAAAAAAAATATCATAAAACAGAGACAAATGTTACAGTTTTTTTTCAAATTAGCAAACTAAATACTGCCATTGTCCCATTCTCTCTGTATCGTTCTTTATGGCATGTATCAATTTTAACATGCAAGTGTTTGAGGTTTGCCTCTCTTTATTTGTTTCTGTACGTTTCTTCTTTTTTTCAATGCAACGTAACAGCAGAAAACTAGCTGGGATACCTCCCCTGGCCACTCTTTTGTACACAAACGAAACTAGGGGTGATGTGCGACTGATCACTGACATATCAACCAATTACTAGGCTACTGATGATATCTCACTGCCAATCTTTTGTACACAAAACGAACCAGAGGCTGATGTGCTACTGATCGCTGATTTTATAAAACCAAAATTTACCAGGCATACTGATGATCAAGGACAAACCAAACCCGAACATGGGTGTACAGTGATCATGGGTAAACACTTGACTATGGTCGCATCAGCTGACCTGATTCACTAGTTCCGCAGCTGGTATGGAGCGCCCAGCCATAGGACAGCTATAGTACTTCCTGGCTGTGGTGATGGCTGCTTTGGTGTCTGTGCCTTCGAAGTTCACCAAGTGAGCTGCCCCACCAATGCCTGCTGACTGCAAAAATAAACAAAATAAAACACTGAAGTCGTTACCAAGAAATTGTCATCCTGCTTTCAGCAATGCTAGAATGACTAAACAAAAAAACAAAAAAACAAATCCATAAATCTATTTATCTTGCCCAGTCTGATTCCTCAAAATTATCTTGCAACTCTACACAACACACACACACACACAACCACACACACAACACACACCATTCACAAATAAGAAAGAAACCAAAAATAGGTCAAAATTTAGAAATAGAGTTTGTTTCTTACCCCCAATGACATTGACAAACAAAGCACATGACAAGACACGATGCATTTCAACCACTTGGGTCTTCTTCAGGCGAAAAAATAAATCACATTTTAACATTTGGGACAGTACAATCAAAGAACGAAAAACAAAAAAAGAACGAAAAATGACTCATTGTTTTTTGTCCATCTGGTGGGGAGAATAGCCCATAGGCGGAAATGACATTGGGGGATTATGGGAGAGGAAAAGGAGGGGGGGGGGGGGGGGGGGGGGGGGTTGCGTAGGGGGAGGTGTTTTGTGTGTGATTGATAGGGTTGTGTGTAGTTTATTGGGATGGTGTGATATCTTTGTGACGGTTTGTGGTAATGGTGGATTGATAATTTAAAGGTAAGGGGGGAAAAGGGGGGGGGGGGGGTGAGAAATGAGGAAAAAAAAAAAAAAGGTTTAGGTGAATAAAATAAATGATTTCGTTGGGTTGATGAAAGAGGTAGTGGTTAGTTATGGTGGGTAGTTTGTGAGGGGGTGGGTAAATTTTAGGGAGGGAAGGGGATGGAAGATAAAATGGGTGATAAGGTATGGATCGGGGTGGGGTGGGGGGGGGGGTGAGGTGGGGGAAAAAAAAAAGGGGGGGGGGAATGGGGGGGAGGAGGGTAATGTGTTTGTGGGGGGGGGGGGGGGGGGGGAGGGAAGGGGGGCAAGAGAAGGAGAGCTCATATCTCTTCATCCATATGGGGTGGGGGGGGTGGGGGTGGGAGGTTCATATAAATGGTTTTTGTTTAAAAAGTGAACAATGCTGTGGGATGATGTTCATTGCACAGGTGAAATAATGTGTTGGCATCAATATGTGATGTTTGTTGAGAGAAGATAGCAGTGATCAATGAAAAACAGGGTATCATGTGTTGCACACACACACACACACACACACACACACACACACACGAAAAAAAAGGGTGGGGGTGGGGGACCACATCCATAATGGGACCCCCTTATGTGGTCCCCCATCCCCACCTTTTTTTTCGTGTGTGTGTGTGGTGTGTGTGTTGTGTGTGTGTGTGTGTGTGTGTGTGTGAACACATGATACGTTTTTCCCCCACATGGACAACAAAGATTTAGTCATTTTTCGTTCTTTTTTTCGTTTTTCGTTCTTTGTTTGTTTCTGTCCCCAAAAGTTAATGTGATTTATTTTTTCGCTGAAGAAGACCCAAGTGCTTGAAATGCATCGTGTCTTGTCATGTGCTTTGTTTGTCAATGTCATTGGCGGTAAGAAACAAACTCTATTTCTAAATTTTGCTTCGTTCGCCGCCATCAGTCACTCCATTTTGAAACAAAACTAGGTCATCAAACAAAACTCTCTTTGTTTCAACCCACCATTCAAAAATCATAAACAGTCTACCGTTCCTCTAATTTAAAAAAATAAATAAATAAATCCTGTTTTTAAAAACCACCTCTTACACGGATACTAGTGCCTTAAGGCAGCCATGTTCATTTCCCTACTCATTTGCATGGTGGCATGCGTGAGATGCTGCTGTATCCATGTGTGCCCTTTTCAAGACGCCTCAGACAGACCATCAATGCACAATCTGACACAACTCAGAACATACTGTACCTCTACAGATGTAGAGCCGCGGAAACCAAAGTCATGCAGTTTCAATGGCAGATCCTTCAGACTGTCTGAGGTTTGTCCAGAAATCGGCAATTATTTCTTTCTGCTCTCGCGAGTGTGGTCGCCACGGTCATAGGGTACCAGACCTGAACCAGCAAAGTCTGCAACACATTTTTTTTCCTTCTTCTTAACCATATTAGTTATTCAAAAATATCTTGCAAATAAAATATTTCATTCATTTTGATACTGTGACTGTGCAACAGGGTGACCAATCAGGACCTCCAGTTTGCCATGTTTCCTAGAAAAAGAAAAAAAAAAGAAGGAACAGACACACAAATGACTATAAAAGAAAGTGAACAACCTAAGAGCTGAAAAAAGAGCTGTGACATGAACACAGACACCATGGGCACCGTCAGCTGCAGCATCCTTTCCCTTGGCAGTGACCAGGGTGAAAAGAGCCTGTGAAGTGCAGTGACACTGTTCCAGCCAGTCCAGGCTGTAGGACTAAGAACAGAGAAAGTACTAGTCTCTTTCCATGATGGGGCTTAGCCAACAGGCCTCTTATCTCAGGTGGTCAAGGCGGTAATGCAGCTACAGGCCGACACGTCCCGACACTCCACGGGCACAGTGATCATATAAAGTACGACAGCACTCATTTCTGTAACACCACAGCAATTTATTATGCTACGAAGCGTATCAACACTAAAGAAATTACTTTCTGTCTTAAAACATTAGTGATGCCGTTGCCATCTGCTCTTTCAATAACAAACAATGGCGTGCGTGCGTGCGTGCGTGTGTGCGTGCCTGCCTGCCTGCCTGCCTGCCTGCTGCGTGTGTGCATACGTGCCTGCATGCGTTTTCAGTACAGTTAAGATTTAATTTGTTTTATAATTACAATTTCCGATTTCTTATTTTCTTTATAAATGTTAAATGTTTCCTTTAAGATTTTTTATATCATTCAGATGTTACTTGTATTATTTTTGGTTGTTCATTTATATATTATGTTTTTAAATGTCAGTACAACAATATGTTAATCTGACAGTAAATGGTTTCAGTCAATCAGTGTGCATGCTTGTGTATGTGTCTGTGTGTGTGTGCACACGCATGCACTCACCACACATACAGACCCTGGCCTGATCACAACTTTCCTTCACAGCCTACGACTAGAATGTCAGTCTCGTCGCACACTGTGCCTACATGTAAAAGATCAATATTTTGGACAAATGAGCTCCAAACATTTCAGAAAAACTGAACACAATTAAATTTTTGTCAGTATCATCCATTTATTATTGTATACATCTAGATGTGTGCATGGTTAGTTACATGTACTGCACCTCTTGTTAGATAAACGTATATGGATTTAACAGGAAAAAGAAAAGGCTGCATTTAGTCACTTAATCAATACATATCAGAGTAGACTAAAAACCTATGTTAAAAAATATGACGATGGTTTTACAGATACAATCATGTACAATCAGAAACTGTAAAACAAAAACAAGAAAAGCAATTCTTTCTCAAAATGGAAAGAATCACTCCTCATCTGTGACATTTTCCAAACCATCTCTGCATGTTTTCTTTGACCAGAATAAAATAAAATAAAGTGCCAAGAGGTAAATTAGCTTTTTAAATCATCTCGGTGTTTGCCTTTCACATCAGCTTACAGGAAAAGAAGAGAAATGAAAAGAGAAGATAAAACACATTACAAATCATGCCAGATCGTGTCAGCCTTTCAGACCCAGCACATAGCACTGAAACAGGTAAGGGACAGGGTCACCTGAATTCCTAATCACGATGGAAGGCAGCAATAGCCAAGCCTTATCAACTTTTTTGACGGCTACATTCGGTTTCAATCATTGCTGCCAACAGTAAATTCACTGCCTCCTATCCCTCCCTTCCCAAATTGGGCCCTCATTCACTGAGCAACAAGACATCGGTCAAATATCTGCACAATCTGCATAAAATTGGCCAACACTAGCTGAAATCAAAACATTAGCAAGAATTCAAGACTTACTTTCTTTTGTTTTTTTCCTCCTTGTTTTTCTTTTTAGCCAACAAACCCC
Organism: Conus ventricosus; assembly: GCA_018398815.1. Classification (NCBI taxonomy): domain Eukaryota; kingdom Metazoa; phylum Mollusca; class Gastropoda; order Neogastropoda; family Conidae; genus Conus; species Conus ventricosus. The sequence continues at coordinate 66,774,453 of CM031615.1, forward strand.
ACATCAGTGACTAAACAGGTTGGGTGTTATCACAAACGAAACGCTTCTGTTTGAGCATGCACACTACAAAGTATGAAGCCCAAAAGTACCACAGATATAAGACAAAGAGAACCAAGTCAAGATACCTCGAAATAGTTGGTCAGCCAGAAGCATTCGGGGTCCGTGTTCTCAACGGTGAAGAGGACATTCTTCACAGGTACCACTGTTCCCTCGGGCACCGCCTTGATCCGCAGTGGGAGATAACCTTTGTGACGCTGGCACAGACATTGACAGTGAAAACATAACACTTACATGTACGATGACGGTAAAGAAGTTGTACTGTACCTTCAGTTTTCTTTTGACATTCTTTTGACTATATCCACGTATGTAATTTGATCATTAATTAATATTGCTTTCACACACCACACCACACACACACACACACACACACACACCACACACACACACACACCCCACACACACAAAGCCCTTGTGATCTGAGATTACCAAACATTGTTTCAAATGTTTCTTAAAAAAGAAAAAAATTATTTAACAACATGAAAGACTATTTCGCAAGGACATGTAGGCATAAGTTTACCTCTCCATTCAGTTTAAGAAATTTCTTGTATTCTGGTGCCACATATCTACTGAGTCCACACTGCACCTCTTTCTCACCCTTTCTGTTACTGACAAAACAGTTTTCTATTTGCATATTTGTAAGGACTATGTTCATTGAACTTTTTCAAATTCAAGATCATTTCAAGAACCTTCAGAGTTTGGTACAAGAAAATGGGCAACATTACCTGTGCATTTCAGGTCTGTGATATTTCAGCAACACCACTTATACAATTTTTCAGTTCACCAGCAAGATCTTTCTAACAATTTCCCTCTACCTGATATTTTGGTATAGAATTTTGGATAAGGAAATCTTCAGTGAGACTGTTTTTAGAATGATATGCTCTGAAGTTAAGTTTTTCCCATAGTGGGAGAACGGTTTCCATCTACCATCAGAATAGTTTTTTTTCTTTGAGACGCTGCATGCACCTGTGGGTCTTAACCTCACTCTGATGATTCAAGCTTGCTTGTGTAGTGCTTTTGCTTTCACAGTCTGCAGGCTCTGCTCTAGCCATGCTTGCTAGTCATCTGTCTCCCTAGGAACCATGTTTAACCTCTTCCTGATGCTATCTTTCTTGCCTTCTTGTAATTGTGTGAAACCTATTCCCGGTCTGGAAGCCAATTCAATGGCGGTCATTGTGCTTTTATGTCATTGCCAAGAGAGAGATCTGCGATATGAGTATCACTGAAGGCCAGTTTGTAGTGTTTCTAGCTGGCACTGGGAGTGTTCAGTCTTGAGCCTTCTGCATGCATTACCATTTTCAACTGTTCTTTATTCCGTGCGGACGCGCTTTCAACCATCTTCTTGCTGACTTGTGTCAGCACACAGATGGCTTCAGCCAGCAGATTCTGCTCATCTGACTCCAAAGATCATTTGTCTTTGAATAATGATCTAACATGGCCAAAATTTCATGGTGAACCTTGGGAAACAAAATGGGGTAATCTGCAGGTCGCTTGTATTTGTCCAGTTTTCTTTTATTCTTTTCCTCTGACGTTTTAAGCTTTGCAATTTTGGCAGGATTTTTGCACATTTTTAGGATACCTTTACACTCAACTTCAACTTGATCCCACTTTCCATTGTCCTCCCATTTTGATTTCACTTGTTTCTTGGTTTGAATCCAATCACCAACTTCCTCCTCCATAATGTCTCCTCATTCTCTTATTAAACTGGAGTGTCCTTAACAATTGAGCTACGTCTGGAAACATCATCATCCTGTTCATGGCTCTTTGTCCTCTTGTTGTTTTATTTATTTTTCCGCTTGCCTCGAGTTTTTGCACTTGTCCGAGTCAAACTGGCCAAAATTCTTAACTTTTGAGCTTTCGTTTCTTTCCATTCCCTAATAGAAATGGAAATAATCTTGTGTGAAGACTACTTTTCCTAAGCATTTTCTTCCTCGTGTTGAGATTTGTAATGAGAATTATCTTTGCTCATGAGTTCGTCTTTCTTGTGCTCAAAAACCATGTCTTCCATTGAATGGTAAAAGCTTACCAGGAAAGCATTTGAGTCAATATTTTTTAACAAATGTATAAAGATGACTCTAAATTCAATTTCTGGTCTTTTTTTTTAACAACAACAACAACAACAACAACAAACAAACAAACAAACCTGATTGTAGGTATGGTTTTGATGTTAGTATTTTTCAGATCGTGTGGAAAGACAAAAAAGCATGGCTTCTGGAAACATGCATGGTATGGTTCTTCCTGAAATGCGCACCTCACATGTCTTGTAATTTCAGTAAACACCGAACACAGAATTTCAAATGATCTTATTGCTGTGCACGCATTTTACAGGTATTCATAAAATCTTTATGAGAGGCGCTCAGGATATCATGCAGGGTGTATCGGCAGAAAAATGACACATTCTTTAAATTCACCTTCACGCAACAAACGTGCTTCTCTGTGCTAAAAAAATGCACACCTCCAGAATGTAGGTCCATCCTTCCTCATTGAAGTGGTCCTGCTTGAAGTGTTCTTTATAGAGCTGTCTGGCCTCATTGATCTTCTCCCTGGTAACCACGGGGCCAGTCATGAAGCGTTTCAGGATGTACTGCAGGCCAAAGAACACGGTCGTCGGGAACTTGCCACCCCTGCTTCAAAGTAGGAGGAGACCACCGTGGTGTTGTCTGGATATTGGTAATGGTGGGTCACCTGAAACATTGAAGAATGGAAATTCAACGCTTCTAGGCCTGCAAGGTTATTGTGTTTCATCTTCGCTAAACAACTCTGTAATTATTTCATTAACTGTGTACTTATTTCACAGCTATGTATTCTTTTTTGTTTTTGTCTTCGTTCTTTCTTCCTCTTCTTTTTCTTCTTTCCTTCTTTCTCTCTGTCTGTCTGTCTGTCCTTCCTTCTTTCTCTCATTTGTTTTTTTTTTCTTTATTGCAGCAAAGAGAATGAATGTGTCAGTTCACCAAACAGCAGCATATCATTAAACCCAGACACTCTGTATCAAACACGAAAGCACTAGAGTTCACATGAAAATGTCCATCGGTAAAACAACATACAGATTTGCATGGTGGATGAGAGCTGAAAAAACAACAACAACAAAAAAGAAGAGAAGAGGAGATAGAGAGAGAAGTAAAAAAGAAGGAAAAAATGTGAGGATGGAGGACCCCGCCCCCACCCACACCACCCACCCCACCCCAAAAAGTAGAAAATGAAATAACTTTTTTTTAAATGTGGAGGTTGGAGGCAATTAAAAAACAAAACAAACAAAAAAAAAAGATGAGAGTGCACTGTTTCAGTGCTAAAAGGGACATAGTTAGAAGTTGTCAATATGTTTGCAATTGTCCACTGTGAAACGAAATTAAAGTTACTTTTGAGTGTATAAAAAAAATTTTTTTAATGGAAATTCAAAAGAATACAGCTTCGCTCAGAGACCATAAAGAGAATTGCACTTTTAAGTCTGGTACCATTCACTTTATGCTGCCCATCTCTTATGAATTCTTTTGTTTCTTTTTTCATCTACAAGCATGGACTACAGGTACTGGGTGTCTCCATCCTCTCTGCATGCGTGCGTGCATGAGTGCATGCGTGCGTGCATGCATGCGTGCGTGTGTGCGTGGGCGCACGCGTGTGTGCGTGGGCGCACGCGTGTGTGTGTGTGTGTGTGTGTGTGTGTGTGTGTGTGTGTGTGTGTGTGTGTGTGTGTGTGTGTGCGCGCGCGCGTGTGCACATGCTTGAGTGTGTGCTGAGAAGAGAGGGAGAGAGGGACAAAATGTGTTTACATTGCAGATAATTCTGTTTGAGACAGGATGAATTTTAACACAATGTTAAAGAATTTCCTGATAAATGTCCAGTGAAGTTTTTTGTCTATCTGCTCCCAGGGCAAGTCAGAAAAAAAAATGTCCTACTCTGAATACTCACACTACTCTCTCAAATTAAACCATGTTTGTAGCTAAACTAAACCATACTTTCACAAACTAAGCCACAAACTTGATCAATCTAACTGAAGTAAATTACAAAGTGTGTTTGGTCTCAGTTGGAAACCAGAGAAACACGTTGACTACATAGAGGATTTAGAAAGAAAACTCTCTGATCTATGTTAGTGTCAGCCTGTGATTCGGCCTCAGAAATTTGCAGTGTTGTGCTACCATTAGCATGTAACCAAGGTAAATTTTTAGGAAAAGTTAAACATTATCTAAGCCTAGATACTGAAAAATACTGACACATTCTGCAATATGCCTGTTCCTTGCAGATATTTCACTACAAACTCACTTTTGGGAGGAACAGAATCAGGAGATTGCTTGCTCTGCAAACTGGTGTCCAAGGACAGTCATGAATAAACAAAAGAAGATTCCTAGAGCAAGAAAACAGGACATTTGCAAGATTTTTCAACAGAGCTGTAAACTTTGTGCTGTGGCCTTTGTAACAGGAGACATTCAGGAAGACGATGAACACACTCCTGGAAGGTGACTGTGAATGCCACTGAGTTTTTATATTTATCAATATCTAACATAAAACCTGATCAAACTAACAACTGAAATATTATCTAATTATCCCCTGAATCTGTCTGAACCACAAGAGACGATGCTTTAAAGATGCCCTAAAATTCTGACACAGTATAGGTTGAACATTTTATTGACTGCTGTGGTACCCTTTTTCACTGAACAGCAAATCATCAAGCAATGAGCAACCGCTGCTGGCTAATATTTCTCTTTGTTGTAGGGGCAACACCCACTACAAGATGAGTTCAAACAGGTACATGAAAAATGCATTTCCAGTGCTATATATGTGAGTGCACAAGAAAAAAGGCCTTAGGGGATGGGAGTTGTTCTGTTTCATTTGTTTATTTGCTTATAATTTCAAAGACCAATATGGATTATAATCACTAAATATCAGCTGAACTGTAGAAATGTATTTTATGTCTTTGAAGCTTAGTCCTGAGCATCAATCTAACCAACACATTTGCAATATTGGAGTATACATAATGGTGTCATCTTTTCTATCTAGTTGATCACAATCTCCAAGACCCTTTTTTGTTGTTGTTTGTTTTGTTTTGTTTCTTTATTTGGCTGGTTGCTTGCTTCTTTGCTTGCTCGCTTGCTTGGTTTTGTCAGTCACTGTTCTAAATGCCAAGAATCTAAGCTTATATATGGACTGTTTCATCATGCATTTGTCAATAAGAGGATGTAAAACATCACTGGTAAGCCTAAGAAATACCACAGTGCAATCCGAAAATCTTTCAGCGTTTTTTTTTATTCATATGATTCACGCAGGATTTAAAAGGTATTAAGTATCAGCTTAAATCAGGTATCAGCTTAATCAGAGAAAGGAAAATAATTACTGATTTTCCTTTTTGAAAAAAAAGGAATTAAATAATCTGTTGCCTAGCGTTTTCTGTCTCAGTCAATACAATCCCTTTTCTCTGTTAATAATTAAATAAAGAATACCTCTTCATGAGTGTGTGTGTGTGTGTGTGTGTGTGTGTGTGTGTGTGTGTGTGTGTGTGTGTGTGTGGTGTGTGTGTGTGTGTGTGTGTGTGTGGTGTGTGTGTGTGTGTGTGTGTGGTGTGTGTGTGTGTGTGTGTGTGTGTGTGTGTGTGTGTGTGTGTAAGAGACAGAGAGAGACAGACAGAGAGCAAGAGAGAGAGTGAGAGAGACTGGGACAGCTGAGAAACTAAGTTGTGTATACACTGGTACAAACATGTATACACATTGTAAAAACAATCTAATCAATTCTCAACACCCAGCACCTCCTTTATGCAATTTGTCTCAAAGCCCTTAAATCCACTTTCACTTTAAGATGCTGTAACCACTTCATATGACTGGTCCTGTTCCAGTTCTGCAAGCCACTTTCACTTTAAGATGCTGTAACCACTTCATATGACTGGTCCTGTTCCAGTTCTGCAAGCCACTTTCACTTTAAGATGCTGTAACCACTTCATATGACTGGTCCTGTTCCAGTTCTGCAAGCCACTTTCACTTTAAGATGCTGTAACCACTTCATATGACTGGTCCTGTTCCAGTTCTGCAAGCCACTTTCACTTTAAGATGCTGTAACCACTTCATATGACTGGTCCTGTTCCAGTTCTGCAAGCCTTTTCATGCTATCACTGATTTGTTTCATGCTTTGTCTGCTCTCAGTCTCTCCTGGCAACACACTCAGCACCAAGTCTGGCTACCATGCTATGAGAGGTACATCAGAATTATTGTTTGTTTGTTTTTGTTTTGTCAGCAGGATCGGCGCAAGAATTTGCTCTAAAAGTTATGTCTGACATCTTTGAACATCTTTTACATTCATAAATTCGCAGCAAATTTAACTGAATTGTATTACATAGAATGAATATTTCACCTGGTAGTACTTCAGTTAACTTCAAATGTTTTTCTACTGGCGCCAGTTTATTAAAGCTGTATGCTTAACTTAACATCCAAAAACAAAAGTAAATGATGGCCCTATCGTAACCCCTCCCCCCCTCACACTCTCTCCCACCCCCACTCTCCCCCACTCCCCTCATCCCACCCCCACCCCCCAGCACCCAAACATAGCACTCCTTTCGCTGATCTCTGATCATATATTTATCACTTGTGTTCACATGATAAACTCTACAGATATGAAAGCACCCATAGTACAATTCAGGTTTTAAAAAAATACTGTTTAAACTGTCCACCTCCTTACTGCAGGGAATTTCAACTTCACAGGCTGGGACAGGCAGACAGCAACCTTCTCAACACTGTCAACAACAACGGTCTCAAGCAGCTGATAAAGGAGCCAACAATGGAAGACAATGCTCTGGACTAGTGTCTGATGATCACTTCCCCACAAATTTTCCTTGGGGTGGAGGCTTTTTCAGGCCTCTTTGAGAACAGTGTCCCATACTGTGAGATCAACATCAGTGCACTGAGGAAGAAAAGAAGCCCCATGCAAGATCCATCACTATGCAAAGGCAGACTGCACAATTTAAGGAACATAGCTGCTGATCTCAGTTTCTGTTTCCAACATGCACAGGACACAGCAACAGCAGAAACATTGTGGACTTCTTTCAAGAACACCATCACTGAAGCTGCCAACACCCACATACCACACCAAACAGCAAGCGTAAACCCTAGCCAGCTAAGATAAGATAATGTTGCTTATAGCCCAGCCGACCGCAAAGGGCCACATCAGGGCTGTCCCTAGCCAGCTATGAGGAGATTAGAAAACTCATTCAGAAGAGAAGCAGGACCTATAAATGAATGAAGAAGACTGGTTCTAAGGAACTGAAGAACGAGATGAAGCTCCTTCGATGCATCATTCAGAGAAAGCTCTGCCAGTCATACTGGAGCTACCTCAACAGCATCTTCACCAAGGAAGACCTGTTCAATCAGGCTGCAAAAACCACGAGATTGTGGGCCTTTATCATACATATCAAACGTCTTGCAATGTCAGTGTTGCTCCACTCAGAAAGGACAGTCACTTGGTTTCTAAACCAAAGGAACAAGCGGAAGTTCTAAACCAACAGTTTCAGTTTGTCTTTGGCAAGGGTGAAGCCTTTGCAGAGACTGAAATCTTAGAAAAGACAGAACATCTCCCAGTTATGAATGAAATGGCCATCACCAAGCATGGGGTGCAAGAGCTCCTCCTGAACCTCAGCCCCTTTCAGGCATAGGGCCCTGATGATAAAAGATCTCTTATCCTTAAGGAACTGGCACCTGAAGTGGCCCCTGCTGAGACAACTCTCTTGCAGGCTTTTCTGTCAACATTAACAGTATCAGCAGACAGAACAGCTGGGCATGCCTCATCTGTCTACAAGAAGAGTACAAGTATGACCATACCTGTCTACAAGAAGGGCAAACAGTATGGCCACACCTGTCCACAACAAGGGCAAACAGTATGACCACACCTGTCCACAACAAGGGCAAACAGTATGACCACACCTGTCCACAACAAGGGCAAACAGTATGACCACACCTGTCTACAAGAAGGGCAAACAGTATGACCACACCTGTCCACAAGAAGGGCAAAAAGTATGACCACACCTGTCCACAACAAGGGCAAACAGTATGGCCACACCTGTCCACAACAAGGGCAAACAGTATGACCACACCTGTCCACAACAAGGGCAAACAGTATGACCACACCTGTCTACAAGAAGGGCACACAGTATGACCACACCTGTCCACAAGAAGGGCAAACAGTATGACCACACCTGTCCACAACAAGGGCAAACAGTATGACCACACCTGTCTACAAGAAGGGCAAACAGTATGACCACACCTGTCCACAAGGGCAAACAGTATGACCACACCTGTCCACAACAAGGGCAAACAGTATGACCACACCTGTCTACAAGAAGGGCAAACAGTATGACCACACCTGTCCACAACAAGGGCAAACAGTATGACCACACCTGTCCACAACAAGGGCAAACAGTATGACCACACCTGTCTGCGAGAAGGGCAAACAGTATGACCACACCTGTCCACAACAAGGGCAAACAGTATGACCACACCTGTCCACAACAAGGGCAAACAGTATGACCACACCTGTCCACAACAAGGGCAAACAGTATGACCACACCTGTCTACAAGAATAGCAAACAGTATGACCACACCTGTCCACAAGAAGGGCAAACAGTATGACCCTGCCAACTGTTGGCCAGTCTCATCAGCATCATTAGGTAAAGTGATGCAGAACTTTCAGAAACAGTATTTTCAAAGCAAATGCAGACTAGCAAGACCCAACTCCTGGAATTCACAGAAGAACTGCAGCAATCCTGGACAGCGGCAAGCAGACCTATGTCTTGATCATGGATTTTCCCAAGGCATTTGATGAAGAGTGAACTACTGTTTCATAAGTTCCAATAATACAGCATCATGGTACAAAGCATGACAGGATCTCTAGCTTTCTCTGAGACTGGAGTCGCGCAACTGTGGTGGGTGGTTTTTCCTCCTTATTTGTCAGCCTTTCGACCAGAGGTACCTCAAGAGTCAGTCCTGGCATATATCAATGACCTGTCAGACAGCCTGATCTTGACAGCAACATTGTTTACTGATGACACAGCTGTATACCCTCAAATACTGAATGATCTCCAGCTACAAGGATCAAGACCAGCTACAATAAAACCTCCACTGCTTAATAAGCTGGGAGAACAGCTGGGACTTGGAGTCTCATCCTGACATTTGTCAAACTCTGGCAATCACTAGGAGCAGGAAAGCATTCCAGTACCCCTTTGTGCTGCATAGTCATACTTTGGATACTGTCACAAGGGCCAAATTCCTCAGCATTATCATCCACTTCGAGACCAGCTGGCACAACTGCATTAACGCTATCCATGCCAAGGCAAACATTACCCTGGTGTTTCTCAAGACCAAGTCCAAATATCAAAAACACCAGCATCAATGAACAAGCTTACAAAGCATTTGCACCCCTCCTGCTGGAATATGTGACTTCCATCTTGGATCCCTTTCACATAGGAACAATGACAAGTTGGAGGCAGTGCAGAGACGGGCACTGTGTTCTGTCTTAGACCATCATAGCAAGTGCCGCAGGCTCTGGGCTGGCTAATTCTTGAGATCAGATGGCCAAAACCCAGGCTGTCCATGTTACATAAGATCTGCATCAGTCTCGTTTACTGTCCCAACCTGCAGACTAACCTTATTCCTCTCCCTTGGAAGCAATGTCCTGGACATAACCAGCAGCTGTGCCTTTAGTTAATCAGTCAAGAACAAAATGCAGACACTCCTTGTTCCTTCTGAGAACAATCACTCAGGGAATGGGACAGCCTGTCAACAGTGGCTGTGTGGGCCACTTCTCACAACATACCAAATGCATCAATGGCCTGGAGTATACAATGACAATCTCCACCCCACCCCCAACTCCCCTCCTCATCGCCTATTACTCAACCCATTATCCTGGTCTGCAAGAGAAACTGGACTTGACACATCCTTACATATTTCAGAGTAACAGTCAAACCCCTCTTTTCAGTTATGTGCTGGAATTATCCATAGAAGAAGAAGAAGAAGAAGAAACATCACTGTAACAAACAACTGTTGCATGGCTTGTGCATGTGTTTCGTTGCAAGATCTCTTGTGTAATTTTGTATATTATCAGTTAGTTTCCTAAACACAACTGCATACACCCTGGAAGACAAAACCCTGAAATTTATCAATCACAGAATCACAGAATCACAGAAATGTATGGCTATAGGCTAATAGCCTTTTGCCCTCATAATCAGTATCCGTTTATGTGCTTTTGCGAAGACACAGTAGGCCTACAGGATAACCCATAGAAGTGTACACTATAACAATACAATTATACAGTGGTTTTAAAACACACACACACACACACACACACACGCCCACTACGAGTAGCTGTGATAAACAAGACACAGTTTGCATCATGTGCCAAGACACAACAACTATGATACACAAGACATGGTTTACATAATGTGCCAAGACTCATAAATGTAACAGTCGATGCTAAATGATCACTTCACCGTTCCCTCATCTCATCTCTATCACCTTGCACGAGGAGCTCCGCGCGCAGCGAAATCGAATGCGTCATCAAATGTTATGCACCGGTGTAACAAACTGGATCGGTAAACCTCTAATGCTCTATTCAGCTTGTCTCTAGACACATCAGATTCACAGAGACACACATTCTCGCAAAAATTAAAATAGGTTTGCCATTAAAATATTGTTTTACCTTGTAAGAATCAGTTAGCAGTATGATATTGGGTGAACCTCCCGTCGTCTCGTCCGCCATCTTGCACGGTTGCTTCGTGACGTCATAGCAACACAAGCGCTTCCTGTGGTTTTCTACATAGGTGCTTGAATACGATTCTATTCTCCACCTTAAACATCTCACACAAACCAAAACAAACAAGCATCCAAGTTCATGCAGTTAAAATTGTATGTGTCAGCACTAGGTCTGAGAGAAACAAATTTGTAAGAAAATATGTTCATAAAATCATTGATGGGCGCCATCACATCCGAACTGCATGAGTGTGCAGCGCTATCTTTCGTTCCCATGGTAACCCCATGGGGAATCTGTGGTGGGGGGGGGGGGGGGGGGGGGGCACCACCCTGAAGAATAGTTCACCAGGTTCCCCAAGTTCTGTCGATTGTGTGCCAAGACCTGAATCTCTGCAAACGTTTTCCGTGTCCACTCTGCAGTATTGTCCGGGGGGGGGGGGGGGGGTCTCCCCCCCCCCCCCCCCTGTCTTCCCTCTGTCTCTCTCCTGCAACAGTTTCCTAGAGGATTATTTTAGCAAGACCATTGGCTCTTTTTACATGACTATACGTAGTTGTCTTTTCCTGACCGATGTCAGTAGACCCTTGTACAGTCCGATGTGTTGCCTGATGGTTTGACTCACATTTTAATTGGTGATGTGACCAGTGTGATGTTTAGCCTCTTGCGGCATTATCTCATTCCTGTGGACTGGATTCTTCTTTCCAGCTCCACTGCGAGATTGGTCCATGTCTCACGTGCGCACAGGAAGATGCTAGTGTATGCTGGAGCCTACCTTGTGTGTCATGGAGATGTTCTTATCCTTCCATGCAGGTTTCAATCTAGACAGTGCTATAGTCGACTTTGCTGCCCTTGAGAACATTGGTTTGGGGCTTATCCTCGATGCTAATAATGGATCTCACATGCGTGAATTGTTGAACAGAGCCTAGCTTCTGACTGTGGACAGTTATATCAGTACTGATAGTGCTGTTGTGGATGGCCATCAACTTGGTCTTTTCAGCGCTGATTGCCATGCCAGATTTTGCTGATGTTCAAGCTTGACAAGTTTTCATTCATTGCCTGCCAGGCCATTGGTGTCATAAGCAAATCGAAGATTTATGATGGTTCCTCCTCCAATGCTGACTCGGCTGATATGATATTCAAGCGCATCAGTCATGACACATTCCAGAAATATGTTAAAAATTGTGGAGATAGAATACAGCCCTGATGAACTCCAACTGAATTCTGGAACCATTCTCCAATAACAGCCTGTAAAAGCACTGCACTGATCTCTGTGGAGTACAGTAGTTGGATGGTGCTATCAAACTTCTGCCCCAGGTTAAACTTCTTCATTGGGGCCCATAGTTCCTCCTGTCAGACCCTGTCGAACGCCTTCTTTAAGTCTATGAAGATGTTGAAGAACTCCCTCTGGTGCTGGAGATGTTTTTCGCAAAGGACGTATACTTTAAAAATCTGCTCAATGGTTCTCCTGCCTTCTTGGAGTCCAGCCTGTTCTTCAGCAATGTTGCTATCTGCTTGCAGCTGCGCTCTATTCAAAATGGTTTCTAACATTATTTTCCTGGCGTGGCTGATCAAGTGTACTGTGTGGTAGTTCTGGCTGTAATAGGGATTTCCTTTCCTGAGAAGGGTAACAATTACTGACTGGGTCCATGGCGTGGGCCACTCCCCAGTGTGCCAGATTTGGCAGGTGGAAATCGAGAGGGAATCAGTTACAGCATCTCCGTCATCTTCGAAAGTTCTGCGAAATGCCGGTTTTCGAATGCCTGCAGCTTCCTACCTTTCAGCGATTTCACTGCAGCTGTGACTTTTTTCACGGGTAAAACCATTTCTTGATGAATCCTGTGCTGTGCACTGA
>CM031615.1:66787174-66794674 GCA_018398815.1 Conus ventricosus
TTTTGGTCACCCTTTTCTCGCTCGACTAATTTGGGTGACGCGTGGCTGACCCCGAACCGACACGTAGTCCACGAGGTCACGACCCTTTCCGGTCATTTCCCGTGATGTCATTTCCTGTGATGATGTCATTTCCCGTCCTTTCCGGATGACCTCCTTTCCGGTGACGTCATGCATTCCATACATTCCATCCCCATGAGGTCATTTCCCACTGATGTCATTTCCTGTGATGATGTCACTTCCGGGATGATGTCACTTCCGGGATGATGTCATTTCCCACTGATGTCATTTCCTGTGATGAGTCACTTCCGGGATGATGTCACTTCCGGTGACGTCATACATTCCAGACATTCCATCCCCATCCCCATAGGGGTCGTTTCCAACATGATATACTACTTGCGTGTGTTGGAATGTTTATTTTGCTGGTGTGAATAAATGGGGTGTTGTATCGTAATCTTTATTGTGTGGTCTCTTGCGGAGCGTGTGAGGTCAGTCACTCTCTTCACTCCCACCTAGACCGATCCTGTCAGGGCAGACCTCCAGGGGTGGGTCGTGACAGTGACTGTGAGGTGAAATGTTCTGGTATTACAAGAAAGTTCATTAAACCAAAAATTACGCACAAAATGTGCTAAACTGTGTTAGACCTGACATCTAAGGCCCTTTTTTTTTTTTTTTAAATGAGTCTTTCGTTGAAATATGAAGCATGGTTTAATAAGAATCAGAAACTGTCATTGTAAACAGCTACAAATGTGTAGGGTTTACTTTGTCGGCTAATTGATCTTCGGTAAATGATTGTAATTGCAAGAGTTTGAAGGGAAATCGAAAAGCAAAATGGTGGGGACGATGAAAAGTATATTGGCCTGGCAACATGAATAGGCCCCTGTATATGATTTCTTCGATCAAAACTTTTCAAAGCACAAGTCAGACATACATTGCTCTCTCTCTCTCTCTCTCTCTCTCTCTCTCTCTCTCACACACACACACACACACACACACACACACACACACACACACACACACACAACACACACAAACATACACACACACACGCGCGCGCGCGCGCGCGCGCGCGCGTGCGCACACGTACAAACACAAGCCCAGAGAGAGAGAGAGAGAGAGAGAGGAGAGAGAGAGAGAGAAGAGAGAGAGAGAGAGAGGTGGGGGTAGAGTAATTTTTTGACCACAACGAATGGACATACGTGGAGGCAAGAGGAGATCACTAATCTGCCACACCCGCACTCTCAGCGCCCCTCTGTGGTACTCGAAAGACAGATGCAGGTAACCAATCTCTGTCGACACACAACGATTGAATCAGTTTCACACACACACACACACGCACGCACGCACGTATACACACACACTCATACGCACACACTCATACGCGCGCGCACACACACACACACGCGCACTCACTCACACACACTCACTTTCACACGCACACACACACCCTCTGTCTATCTCTTTCTCTCTCTCTCACACATATGCACACACACTCACACACTCACACACACACACACACACACACACACACACACACACATATATATATATATCACAATGCTTGGGTTATTGAACAGCAGAGCTGACCACTCAGACTGTTCCATATCTTTTGACCTCCCTTGCATCCTTGATTGGATCCTCAAGCATAGGCTCAAAGATTGTCCCCTACATTTTATGAAACTGTTTGAATAATCGTTTTATAGTTTTTCTCGCACTTCTTTCCTCTCCTTCTCCACACACCCATCTTTTTCCAATATAACACCCCTGCGCTGGCTGCTTTGGGGGTGCTGTTGGATTCTTTTTTTGAACCCTTGGCGGTGAGAACACCACAGAATTATGGACTGTGATGTGTCTCTATTTGACACCAAGAGCACAGACACAATCAGCCGTGTCTCCCTGATGAGTCCGATCCAGCGGACGAAAGGCCTAGGACAGGCAATACAAATAAATGTGCCTTCAAGAGAGATTATGATGGTTCCCTCAGGCAGCTAGTGAGGGCTTCTCATAGTTATAATATATTCCCCCATTTTCTTCATCTTCAATTTTTTTATTTTTAAGTTCAAATCTTTGCCAAGTCATTACTATAACGACTGAAGAATTGTTAACCTGCACTTGTTTTCCCCCCAACTTAATTGTTCAGCATTCTATTGTTTGGTCAATCAGTGGGAGATTGCATCTCTTAAGAGATCCAAGTAAAGGTTGTTCTGTACAATTCTTAGCCACTCACAATGCTTGGGTTATTGAACAGCAGAGCTGACCACTCAGACTGTTCCATATCTTTTGACCTCCCTTGCATCCTTGATTGGATCCTCAAGCATAGGCTCAAAGATTGTCCCCTACATTTTATACTGTTTGAATAATGCTTTTAGTTTTTCAGCAACTTTTTTCCTCTCCACACCTTCGTTTTGTTCCATTTTACCCTTCGCTGGCTGCTTTGGGGGTGCTGTTGGATTCTTTTTTGAACCCTTGGCGGTGAGAACACCACAGAATTATGGACTGTGATGTGTCTCTATTTGACACCAAGAGCACAGACACAATCAGCCGTGTCTCCCTGATGAGTCCGATCCAGCGGACGAAAGGCCTAGGAGCAGGCAATACAAATAAATGTGCCTTCAAGAGAGATTATGATGGTTCCCTCAGGCAGCTAGTGAAGGGCTTCTCATAGTTATAATATATTCCCCCATTTTCTTCATCTTCAATTTTTTTTATTTTTAAGTTCAAATCTTTGCCAAGTCATTACTATAACGACTGAAGAATTGTTAACCTGCACTTGTTTTCCCCCACTACTTAATTGTTCAGCATTCTATATATAATATATATATATTATAATATATGCATGCGTGCACATACACAACACACCCACACGCACACACGCAAGCACACGTACGCATGCACACAACCCACCTGTACGTGTAGGCACTTCCGGCAGAGAATTCCATTTGTCCGGGTCGGTGGGCGGGGGACGACGTATCAGCTTTCTTTCATTGTTGTTCTCCTCCTCCTGCCCCTCCCACTGCCCCATCTCCATCACTGAAAACAGCACAAAGTTTAAAACCGCTGTTATCTACACAGATGAAAAATGCAAACCTAAACCGTGTGCGTACAGAATAATGGTCTCCCAGAAATTCTAGGAAGCCATTTCCAGGCTCGTGTTCAACTCTGAAAACGGTTGGCAACTTTGTTCAGTATATTGGTCACTTCCGCCACATACATATACTATGAAAGACATCTAATGATACCCGCTCTCGTTTTTGTTGACATATTTTTGTGTCATATGCGCTTTAAATTTCGTCCGTAATGATTACTTCACAGCAGTGACGTTTTATTCCAGTGAACAATGTTTCCAACCATTTTAAAAGCCCAATCTCGTACGAGGACTAAGGCTTACAATAAGTGAGTGTGATGGGCTACATGCCGACGTGACCACATGCCGATGCCGATGTGACCACATGCCGATGTGACCACATGTTGTGACCCAATGGCTCACAATGACATGTGGTCACATGGGCATGTGGTCACATCGGCATGTGTACCATTCTTTGATAACATACTGAAAATCGTGGTCACAACGACACGTGGTCACAACGGCACGTGGTCACAACAACACTTGGTCACAACGACACTTGGTCACATGAACACGTAGTCACAAGAACACTTGGTCACAACAACACTTGGTCACATCAACACGTGGTCACATCAACACGTGGTCACAACAACACTTGGTCACATCAACACGTGGTCACATCAACACGTGGTCACAACACTTGGTCACAACGACATGTGGTCACAACAACACTTGGTCACATCAACACTTGGTCACCTCAACGCCTGGTCACAACAACACTTGGTCACAACAACACTTGGTAACAACGACATGTGGTCACAACGACATGTGGTCATAACAACACTTGGTCACAACGACATGTGGTCACAACACGTGGTCACAACAACACTTGGTCACGACGACACGTGGTCACAACAACACTTGGTCACAACAACACTTGGTCACAACGACACGTGGTCACAACAACACGTGGTCACAACAACGCTTGGTCACAACAACACTTGGTCACAACATGTGGTCACAACAACACGTGGTCACAACAACGCTTGGTCACAACAACATGGCCCCGTGTGTGATGACTTTATATGTTGAGACGCTGTTCGTATTTCAAGGAGTCTGAATTCACTTTAAAGATAACTTAAACGCAAATGAGCATTCAAAGTATGTGTCACGCAAAATATACCCAAACATATTATATGTATGTCTGCAACTGCGCCTTATGATGCACTTTAAATCCAAAGTAAATCCATCGGATTTATTTACTCTTGAATTTGCGTATACATGAAACTTCGTGCACTTATATCAAAAGAAACTGGGTCACCCCCCCCCCCCCCTTCTCCTCAAGGTGAATCCCATCCCTTTTTTTCATCAACTGTTGACGGCCAACTTGCTGAAATGTAAACATCAGCATATTTGTCATGTGTATATTTTTGGCGTTTTCTAATTAAATTCACTTTACACTTTATCGAAAAAGAAAATGCAGAGAGAGAGAGAGAGAGAGAGAGAGAGAGAGAGAGAGAGAGAGAGAGAGAGGAAAGACAAGGTTCGGAGGGCAGCGTTTCCTCAAATCGGCCATGATGGTGATGTTAGATGTTTAACAGAAAAGAAGGGGAAGCGGTTTAATGAATAGACAAGTGCCGCGAAACAGTCAATGGGAAATAACAAGTCACTATTATGTTAAGCAAGCGCGCGTGCGTATGCACAGACACACACACCACACTCACACACTCGCGCGCGCGCACGCACACACACACGCACGCACACACGCGCGCGCGCGCGCCACACACACACACACACACACACACACACACACACACACACACACACACACACACGCACGCACACACACACACTCCTCTCTCTCTCTCTCTCTCTCTCCTCTCTCTCTCTCTCTCTCTCTCTCCTCTCTCTCTCTCTCTCCTCTTCTCTCTCTCCCACACACACCAATAAAGAGGGTTGTCACGGAAAAGTGTTTGAAGTGGAGGTGGAGACGAGTATGAAAGGCAGTACAGTGAGGTTCATTTGTGTCATCCTTTCTCGCAGTCCTCGGTCTCTCCATTGTCGTTTCCTTGTCGGCCAGCACAAGTATTGTCAACGTCAACTAAAGCTTGGTTGTTCGATGCATTATAGAAAACTGGGGAAAAAAAAATTGAACTAAAACAACAATGACTATATTGTGCCCATACATACTTCACAGACGCGTGCAAATGCATAGCTTACACTCGCGATCGCTGTAGGTCACGCGCGCGCGCGCGCGCGCGCGCACACACACACACACACACACACACACACACACACACACACACACACACATACACACACACACACACACACCCGCACGCACACACACATACACGCACACATGCGCATACACACTCATACACGCACCCACACATACACGCACACATACACACACACATGCGCGCACGCGCGCACACACACAAACGCACGCGCTGCTCGAAAGCGCGCGTTCACGGCCGGCAGAGAACTATGAGGGACACATGAATTTACACATCAAACACACACAACATGTATGTCAATGATAGTTTAAAATCATGACAGTTTTGCCGCTGCTGTTGCTGCTACTACTGCTGCTGATGCGTTCTCTCTCTCTCTCTCTCTCTCTCTCCTCTCTCTCTCTCTCTCTCTCTTCTCTCTCTCTCTCTCTCTCTCTCACTGGTCTTACAATGGAATCCTTATGCCTGTTGTTAATGTTTATAAATATTTAGGCATCTATTTTTCAACACGGTTGAGATTTACTGTTTCTTGTAAAAACCTTGCCTGCAGAGCAAAGCATGCGTTGTTATGTATATTGCAAAAATTACGTAAGTTAAAATGCAATTCTCTTACTTTATATTTAAAACTATTTGACGCGCAGATACAACCCATTGTTCAGTATGGTGCTGAATTGTGGGGGCTAAGTAATGCTGCACACTTTCGTGAAAAAGTACATCTCTTCGCACTGAAAAAGTTTTTAGGAGTTCAGTTACAAACACCGAATGACCTTGTGTATGGCGAGACAAATAGATACCCTGTTTACATAAATCCTGCCGTTAGGTGCATGCATTACTGGTTAAAGTTGACAAGAATGGATGAGTCAAGATTACCGCGAAAAGCATATAGAACATTATTTGAGTTAGACTCTCGTGATAAGACAAACTGGGCGTCTGATATTCGCTGTAAGTTATACATGTTTGGTTTTGGTTATGTGTGCTTAAACCAAGGTGTTGAGGGAATGGAACAGTTTATCGCTGACTTTAAAGAAAGACTTATACTTTGCAGATGGCAAGAATGGGATTTTCATGTCAAGAATAGTGACAGATTTAGTGTATATAAGACTTTTTGCACAATAGGAATAGATAAAATGCATTTAACGTTAAATCTAGACAGACATATCAAGATTATTACAACAAAATTGTCACGGACAAAAAAATAAACAACCAAAGTCGTGGTCCAGGTTGTTTGGACATAAGCTCAAACTCAAATATTCTGAGCGCCAGGTAGATGGGCCCATGTGTCGGGTCCAGCCAATTAAGCATAGCGGAGAGGCTCCACGGAGACGGTCTGTCCAGCCAGACGGACTAAGTAGCTGACCGACGCCTCGATGTCTGGTCAAACGAGTCTCGACGCCCGGATCAAACTCATCCGGCCAATTTGAGCACAGCGAGAGGCTAATCCTAATCTTCCACGGAGACAGCATCGGTCTCGTAGACAGCCGGAGTGGCTGACCAACGTCTCGATAGGTCTGGGCCAGACTGATCTAGCCAATTTACGACGTCGCCGGAAAGGGAGAGGGAGAAGGTAGTGTGTGGTGGGGGTGAAATCAAGCTAATCAATTAAATGACCAATTGACCACCACAGAGAGTAAGGCGTGTAGGCGTGACTGTCATGATTCGAATATCCAATGGAATTAGAGGGAGATAACTTCGGGTACGAGGCGGTAAAAATACTAACCAATGGTACTCACCCTTGGACACGTAGGTAGGGGATAAAGTAATGCGTGAGTGAGAGAGAAAAGAAGAACGAACAGGGAGAGAGAGATGAGGAGGTTCTGGGTGTAGTCTCTGCACGAGAGAAAAGGCAGAGAGATGAAGAGAGGAGAGGAAAGAACGAACAGAGAGAGAGAGGGAGAGAGGTTCTGAGTGTAAGCTCTGCAGGAGAGAAGGGCCAGAGAGAGAGAGATGAGGAGAGAGGAGAGAACCAAGTTGTAGCATCTAGCACCGTAGATAGTCTGCAGAGGAAGGACTAAAGAGAGATGTGGAGAGAGAGAGTTGCTAACTAATGAAGAGAAAAAGAAAGAAAAGAAAAGGAAAAGAAAGCAACCATGTCCATTTGATAGAGCAGACTAGGAGAGAGAGAGAGAGTGCAATGCGTTAATGCAGGAAGAAGAAAGGAGAACAGATCGATGTTGATAGTCACTGTTCCATCTGAACCGGGGG
>CM031615.1:66799674-66800716 GCA_018398815.1 Conus ventricosus
GTCTACAGATGCAAAACAAATTTGAGAAATACCCTTCTATAGCACCAAGAAGGGTTGAACAAAACTTCGTTTTCTTTACTTTCTTTCCCCACAGTCACAAAGCTTCTTTGTGGAAAATCTTTTCTTGTCACGTTTAAATGGCGACATGGGGACAGAAAGAGATAAATTTACCAACTGGTGGACAACGTTTGCAGCATTCGACCGACGGTGCAGCTTGACAAGACACGTTTTTTGTTATAAATAATCATTATCTAATTGAGAGAGAGAGAGAGAGAGAGAGAGAGAGAGAGAGAGAGAGAGAGAAGAGAGAGACAGAGAACAGACAGACAGACAGACAGACAGACAGAGAGAAACGAGGAACTGGAAACACAAAATAACTCATTATCTAATTGAGAGAGAGAGAGAAGAAGAGAGAGAGAAGAAGAGAGAGAGAGAGAGAGAGAGAGAGAGAGAGAGAGAGAGAGAGAGACAGACTGTAATGAGTCGGCCGAATGTTCTCGAGCATTTAGGCAAATTAAGGGTAGTTGCTGTTGTTGAGAGCACGTTCCTTGGGTCTTCAAGTGTTGCGAATTCAGGCATCACCAGGGGGATACCCCGAGTCGTATACTGAAGAGGGAGAGTGCTAGGAAGTGTTTCGCATGTCCGAGGGATAGTAACAAGAACATGCTGACCTGCCGGTCCTGGGTAGAGAAGAGTGTCCACTTTGAGCACTGGCTATTCACTGGGCTCTCCGTGGGCCTGAAGGGAAGGCGATCGTGTCAGGTGACCGTCACGGTAGGTGACCGTCAGCCTGCAGGCAGAGTACAGCGACCATTCAGTCGTCCCTGTTCTGAGGAATGAATGGAAGGCTTCGGCCTATTGAGGATTCGCACCTTGTTATCTATAGAGGTAGTAAATACTGAAGCCTCAGTCCTGGCTGTAGAGAAGTCCAGGCTGTTTGTACAATGGGTAGCTTCGGGGAATCGAACATGAGTTTGAATAGGAGGTTATGCATTAACACTGGTGCCAGCTTTGTTGGCGCTACATTTTGGATTGTAGCGAT
>CM031615.1:66803316-66835018 GCA_018398815.1 Conus ventricosus
TTTCAGAGTTACAATTGTGTTTTAATGAATGTCTGGGTAAATTTCCCACACAATGTTAGTTGCCCTCGCTGGACTGCTTTCTGGATTTTTTTGCATCCTCTTATTCCTTCAGCTCCTCTGTTTACCATGGTCTCTCTTTGCTTTTTCCTTTTGCTTTTGACCACCATTTCATTTCTGTTGATCCCAGCCCCTGTCTCTTGGTCTGTGTGTGGCCTCTATTTCCCTGATCTTGAGGTCTTCCTTTGCCACGTCCACTGCCTCTCGAACTTTCCATTTTAATGCTAGTCTTTAGCTTGGGCCGGACTGATCTGACAAATTTGTGTTCGGAGTCCTCAAGCATGGTGAGTAAACTTGCTTTACGCATTTTGTATACATCGAAGATGGGTTTAAATAGACGTAGCTTTAGCTTTGCTTGGCGGCAATAGAGTGCAACGTCATGAAACCAGGCGAGACACCCAACCATTTCCTTGTATATTTGTTGATTTTGGTCTTCATCGATATCAGTAGAGGTCATAGAAGCTTAGGGATCAGCATGAACTGCAAACACCAGACTGTAGTTTTCAGAGCACGCTAGTCTAACTATAACATCTGGCAGGCTTTCTTCTGCCATTTGCTTGGCTTCCTCTCCCCTCTTTGTGTCTGTCAAGGAGCATCATGCTACCTCCCAAGACTGTTGACTGGTTCTTCTGTTACAGTTGGAATGGTTTGGTTCGCTACAGTGAACTGGACTGTTTTTTGCTAGTTTCCCTTTCTGCAGCGAGAGGCTTCGTGATTTCCTGCTCGAAATTCATCCTGGATGAAGCAACTGACTTGTCTAACTGCTTCAGTATTTTTTTTTTCAATGTCGAATTTTAATCAGCTAATGTTGAGAAATTAGAAGAGAAAAGACTGTGCGCAGAGATTTCAACACGTAATTGGCACATATTTGTCACATCTGTAGGACACAAAAATACATACACAAAGTATTTCTTATAACTTACAGCAGTTTAAATGAAAACAAAAGAAGAGAAAGAAGAAAACGTAAATCAGAAACAGCTGACCTACGATGCAAATGGTTAACAATGAGATAAGCTTACACTGTAAAACACACGACATATTATCATTACTGGCGATGATCTTACTTTTGAGTTGTTTGGGTTTTAATTGCTTCAGTATTTTGTGTGGCTCATCTTCCTTGGTAGAAAGCACTAGTGTGTCACCCATGAAGGCCTTTAAAGGAGGCATTTAGTATTGATTTCAGAGATCTACGGAACCTGTACAGTTCATGGCAGCTTTCAAGATTACCTCCATTACCAACACAAACTGTATTGGAGAAAGTGTACATCCCATTGCTATGCCAGTTTCCAGACTGATCCAATCTGTTGTGTATTCTTTTATGGAGAAACTCATTGAGAAGCCATGGGAAGTACCTCCTCAGCATTTCTCTGATGTTCTTTGGGACATGATACATCTCAAGGACCAGTTGAACCACTTTGTCTGGGAGTGTCCACGTTCACGCCATGTTCTATCTAAATTTCATCACTGGCAAAGCAGTATGTGTATCTAGTCTATACCAACTGAATGAGAACGATCTGGTGGTGCAACGGTTTATCAATAAACTCAAACATAGGCTTGAAATAGAATACATCGTTCGAATGGAATTTCAGTCTGATCATTTCGGTTAAATGTGATGCCTTGCAAGACTATGTTCATGGGTATAATATAAGTCTATTTCATGTTCGATTTCTTTGTACTGACTGAACAGGGATGCTGTATAGTATTTCAGCTGTACTCATTAATCTAAGTTAATACAAATTTCTGCTATAATCACAGAACAAACAAATTCCAGATGTATGATGTACAGTATTAAAAGAGGCCTTATTTGTATAACTTACAGGAAATCAATTTCTTTGTATGATCAACTCACTGGTTCCTAATTTTTTCCCATCCGGATATGATACTGCCTTGTTGTGTGTGTGTGTGTGTGTGTGTGTGTGTGTGTGTGGTCGTGAGTGTGTGTGTGTGTGTGTGGCGTGCGTGGCGTGTTTGTGTGTGTGTGTGTGCGTGTTGTGTTGCCGTGGTGCGTGCGTGCGTGCTGTGGTGCGGGCGTGGCGTGTGTGTGTGTGGTGTGTGTGTGTGTGTGTGTGTGTGTGGTGTGTGTGTGTGTGTAGGCGCGCGCGTGAAAGTGATTCTTGTCTTAATATTCATCGCTATTATCAATATGCTTTTATTGAGTTTTGTTGGAAAGTTACATGTTCATTACATGCTTTTTTTTTCTTAATTGTCTTTCTTTTTTGGGGGTGTAAATATTAGTTTTTCTGATTTGTTGAAATTGACGCTTTCTTTATTTTCCCCCAAACCACACCCCAATTTTTTATTTTTTTTTTTAGTTTCCAAATGTTATTGACTTTTGTAGTTCGCTGCTTTTTTTTTTTGCGTGTGTTTTAGAATACAGATCAATCTATTTTTTGAAAACATTGTAAATCTGATCTGACATCAAAGAAAAAAAAATGTGTGTGGTGTGTGTGTGTGTGTGTGTGTGTGTGTGTGTGTGTTTGTGTATGTTGTGCGCGCGCGCGCGCCTCGCGCGTGTGTATAGTGATCATTGTCGTTCCGTGTAGTGAGTGTTTCTATTTCTTTCATTTTTCTCCTCTGCGCAAGGTGACTGATGTGTATTCAGGATTCATCAAAGTGACAGTTGGGAATGCGGACAAAGCTTCTCTTCCTCACGTCGCCCTGTCAGTCCGCATAGCTACAGGCAGAAGGTCCCGTGACAACGTCGGACAGCGTATTTACGGACACACTGCGGTCATCTGGGCGATGTTATCGGTTTGGAAATCGGCAGTTTCCTTAACAAGCAGCAGCGATCTAATGAAAATAAGCATTGGAAGTTGTTCTGATCACTGTACATCTATTAAACAGCCGGTAAGTGCGGATTCTTATGATTGTTCTTATTTTTGGCACGTGCATGGTTTCTAGGATAAAATTTGTTATAGGACAGCACCGGTCGGCGGCTTCGCGCGGGCCTCATTATCATAGAGTTGCTAGGGGGGCCACAAGCTCTGCGGGAGGCTGAACAATGGCGGCTGTACGAACAGCCCGGACAGACTCGCTCGAAGGCCATCCCATGCATTCCATGGCCTCATTACTTCCATAGTACCGCACGCTCTCTAAAATGTACTTGTCGAGAAAAAACAAGTGCTCAGTGGGTGCTTGCAAGCGCTCTCTCTCTACTCTCTCTCTCTCCTTCTCTCTCTCTCTCACTCTCTCTGTTCTCTCTCTCTCTGTCTCTCTCTATGTTCTCTCTCTCTGTCTCTGTCTGTCTCTCTGTCTGTCTCTCTTGTTTTTTTTTCTGAAATTTGGGTCTCTTCTCTCTGTCTCTCTCTCTGTTCTTCTCTCTGTCGCTCTCTCTCTGACTCTCTCTCTGTCTCTTTCTTGTCTCTTCTCTCTGTTCTCTCCTCTGTCTCTGTCTCTCTCTGTCTCTGTCTCTCTATCTCTTTCTCTCTCTCTGTCTCTCTCCTGTCTCTTCTGTCTCTCTCTCTCTCATCTCTCTCTCTCTCTGTCTCTGTCTGTCTGTTGTCCTCTTCTCTCTCTCATCTCTCTCTCTCTCTCTCTCTCTCTCTCTCTCTCTCTCTGGGTGTGTGTGTGTGTGTGTGTGTGTTGGTGTGTGTTTGTGTGTCGGTGGTTCGGTGCTGAGGTCCTCTCTCACTGTCTCTGTGTGGTGTGTGTGTGTATGTGTGGTGGGTTGTGTGTGTGTGTGTGTGTGGGTGTGAGTGTGTGTGAAAGAGAGAGAGTGTGAGGGTGTATGTGTTGTGTGTGTGTGTGTGTGTGAGAGAGAGGAGGAGAGAGAGAGAGAGAGTGTGGGTGTGTGTGTGTGTGTGTGTGTGTGTGTGTGTGTGTGTGGTGAGTGAGTTTATGTTTTGTGTGTTTGTGGTGTATATGTGTATGTCCGTGTGTGTGTGTGTGTGTGTGTGTGTGTGTGTGTGGTGTTGGTGTGTGTCCACAACGTCGAACTGATCTTGGATCGACTCTGATCCGGATGGGCACTATGTGTTTACTACATCAAAATGTAAGCGTGAATATTTCTGAACTGTGAGAGGGTAACTGTAGTTTTCACAACACAGAACGCGCGAACGCACCGACACACAAACACACACACACACACACACACACACAACACACACAGAGAGGGAGAGAGAGAGACAGACAGCAGACAGAGAGAGAGAGAGTGAGAGAGGACAGAGAGAGACAGTGCTAGAGAGACAGAGAGAGGAGACGAGAGGAGAGAGAGAGTAGAACAGGAGACAGACAGACAGAGAGAGAGAACTGAGAAAGAGAGAGACAGAGAGAGAGACAGAGACAGAGAGGAGGACAGAGAGACAGAGCGAGAGAGAGACGTTAGCAGAGGAGCAGACAGACAGCAGAGAAACATGTAGCAAAACCGTCGGTTCTCTGTGTGCTTACCGCGTGCGTTGCTACGGTTGTAGCTTGTGGCCCGCCCTTTCTTTGCTGCCGTCGCGGAGGCGCGCACGAATGTGAGCGATTTTTGATTGGCTGAAATCCTTTCTCCGGTGAGGTTAATTTTTTTTGTTTTTTGGGTTAACAGTTGCTTATATATATATATTTATATATATATATATATATATATATATATATATATTATATATTATATATATGTTTATATATATGATAAACACAACAAAAAAGCATGAAAAATGTTGAAGAGTCTGAAAACAACATTAACCTATTACAGGCTGGGCATGGTCCAGTGAGAAAGTCATGTGAATTGGCGGAGAAATCAACATGGTGACTTTGGACTAGATTCAACATTGATGTCACGTTTTTTTCCACGATTGATGAGGTTTGAACGCAAAGCTTTCCGGAGGTTCTCTTTGAACCCACCTTCTATCTTAAGTCAATACGGTTGATTCGGAGGACATTGTGCAATGTTAGATATTGGTGTGTGTCAAGGTAAACCTTGATGGTTTTGATACAGTTTTGAGTATCAATGGTTTGGATGGTGCCATTGCTTTGTTTGACGTCATGGCAATGTCTTAGTTCCCCATCTCTCTTTTCCCAGTATCATGGTTGGACACTATGATCGGGAACTCGTTCTTCTGTGGATTTTTCGTATAACGTGTGGAGAAGAAAAACAAACTTTACTCGTGAGAAGCTGTAAGGTAACAAACGCAGTGTACAGGTCAGGAAAGTACCAGAGTTAGTGGCCTTCATCAGCGGGCGGATAGATGAGAAAAACAAGCAGCCTCCTTCTTACTTTGTCCTGTCACTTTGGCCCACGCTTAGGGATGACATCAGCACCAAATTGGCCTAACGTTAGTCATGATATAATGGATGGGTACACTCATGAACTGCTCCCGCGGAGGTTCGGTCTATCACTTCAGTATCATTACAGCAATGGGTCCAAACAGGAGAATCTGGTCCCTTTGACGTCTTCGTGGAATGCTTGTGCGTGCTGCATTCCTATATGAACGCAGCGCAGGGATTGCAAAGGGGTGCAGGATTGCTCCAGCTAGGTTTGTTTGGCAGTTGAGGACAGGTACTTTCTTGGTCCACAGCACCTTGGGGTGGTATCTTTTTCCTGTTGCTTATTAAACTGCCTGACTCTTAGAGCAGACAGCTAATGCTGATGAATTTTTTCATCTCGGCCGATCCTGATTGTCCATAAAACAAATCAGAACTTCCAAAACAAAACAGGACAAAAAATAGCAAACAAAAAAAACCCCGATGCGGTGTTTTATTGAAGAAAGTGGTTGTAAGAATGACAGCTTCATGGTGGGTTGTCTGAGAAGAAGTGCGGAGAACTGTTTTGAAGAAAATAATCGTGATGTCCAAGAAGTGTGACGCATTGATTCTGTTTAACTCGCTAGATGACAAGCTGGTTACAACTCCTTGCAGTGCAGTTCAAACCAAGCTGAAAATGACGGAGAACACGAAAGCTGACGGGCTGCTCAACTGACAGGACTCCACTGTGTGCTGACACTGGAGGCCCTCCCTTCTCCCTTAAGGGCAAGAAAAAAAATCGCCTGCAAGACTTCAAACACGGTGTAAATAGCAGCCCCGAAGCTTTCGGCAGCCCGTTCAACACGTAGAGGTGAGGTTTTATGCTAAATACACATACTGTTATATATAATAAATATGAAATATATAAAGCCGTCGTATGCAAGTAACATCCCACGTGTGGTTAGCATCAATGAAAACAAAACTTCAGTACTATTGTTTGTTCGTATGTCTGGATAAGGTAAACTCCGGCGATTTGTTATCTTGGATACGATTTATAAACAAAAACATGTCAAAGTTTTTGTCAATAAGGAAAAATTATTTCGAGATGGACTGTATGGATCAGACACTTTGTTTCTGCACGCAAAGCAGATCCAGCTATTCGAGAGATTTTGTCCAGTGCTGCCGTGCATTCACCAAGGAGCATGGATTGCAAGACAACATCACAGGAAGTGAAAGTGTGGAAAAGCCGGCTTTCGGAAAACAGTGTGATGTTTAGCATGACGTGTTGTCAGTCATATTAAATCTGAGCTGTCTCCCCTTCTGATTGGGGCTATGGCTTTGGGTTGGTAAATAATATCTCTGTCTCTCTCTCTCTCTCTCTTCACTTTATCTCCTCTCCTCTCTCTCTCTCTCTCTCTCTCTCTCTCTCTCTCTCTCTCTCTCTGTTATTGTGGTATATGAGGTTCCTTCTGATTGTTCAGTCAGACTGGCTGGCTTTTCAAGCATGCATGCATTTCTTTCTTTTAGACTCCAGTGAGGACATACGCATCTGCTCATATTGGGTTGGGACTCTTTCGTCGATTATATGAGATGACACGTCGGTGTGGGGAATCTGATTAAACGTCTTGTTCGTCTCCACTGTGTACAAGTGGCAAGCATAAAGGTTTTGAAGAGGAACGCCTTGCATAGTGTTTTCCTTGTTTGTATGCAAAGGTCTCTCTCTCTCTCTTTCTCTTCTCTCTCTCTCTCTCTCTCTCTCTCTCTCTCTCTCTCTCTCGCTCATTTATTTGTTTTTTTTCTTTTTCTTCTTTTCTTTCTCTTTCTTTAATTTATATGTGGTTAATGTCAATGTAGAAACAATTCATCGAGCATTAAAAAACACACACACAACACAAAACAACCTTTTGAATAAATATATATGTATGTTCTTGAAAGTTTTATAAGTTTCGCAGCTGGTTTTTTTTTTTTCATGTTTGGTCATTTGCTAGCCGCGCTTAGGCGTCACCAGAGCTTGGTCTGAATTTAAACAATAGGCATATATCTGCTTACTGTGGGCCCTGGGAAAAAAAACCATCATCGTCATCGTCTCGTCATCAATCATTGTCATCGTCATCGCCTCGTCTTCATCGTATATATAATCTTCCATCATCATCTCTCTCTCTCTGCTCTCTCCATTCTCTCTCTCTTCTCTCTCTCTCTCTCTCTCCTCTGTGTCTGTCGGTCCTGTCTCTTGTCTCTGTCTGTTGTCTGTCTTTGTCTGTCTGTCTCTCTCTCTCTCTTCTCTTCTCTCTTCTCTCTTCACAAGCGGCCGCGCGGCGCACACACACACACGCACACACACCACACACACACACACACACACAACACACACACACACACAACACTCACACGCAGGCACACACACGCGCAGTACGTACGCAACGCCACCCCCCGCTTTTTTTTCTTTCAGTTAAAGTAAATTCATGAATTTCAATGCTTCATTTTTTTTTGTTGTTAGCGTAGCCTTGTATGTTTTGTCTAATGAGTTAATTTCATTATCATTTTTGTCTTTTTTTTCTTGAACCCCCCCCCCCCCCCCCAACAACAACGACAAAAACCAAACAAACAAACCCCCCCCCCCATAAACAAAGTCAGGCAGAGAAATCAGGACGTGTATTTGGAAAATTTTTCATTCCATCTCCTCCACCCCCTCACCCCCTTCATCTACTTTTTCCTTTTCGCTTCCCCAAATATGCTTCTGTGGAATTTTTCAGCTTTGAGCTTCAGCTTTTTCAGAAGTCTCATAACAATGTTAGGTGTGATGTTCGCTGTTATAAAAGAAAACACAATTAAGGTTCATATCATCACCATTGGCCTGTTGATTGATATTATGAATTGAATTGGGTTTTTTTTATTGATTGTATTTTTGTTTAGGTTCCAGCGCAATGAATTCTAACGTACGCGGTCCAGCGAAAGCAAGGGTAGGTGGGTGTGGCCTCCTCCCATCCGTTCCGGGGTGACCTCCGTGTTGGGTTTCGGCAGTCGCCTCTCCCAGCAGTCTCCCCATCTCCAGCAAAGGTGAGCAGACACTCCTCCTGACGGAGACAAGACAGCTAACCACAGAAGACCAGGACAGATCAGACCAGGGACAGGGAGCGAGGAGTACGTGGTGGTGTCCGTCAGAACTCCATCTTGAAGGGCGCCAACCCGGCAAGAAGACACAGACGTTATCCCCCCATCAGCCGTCCCTCTCTGCGGTCAGTCCTCCCGTAACTCTCTGCGACCGTTCTGGAACAAGCCCTCATTCACAGCCCGCCTCTTTGGCCAGCTTCTCTCCAGACCAGCTGCCTCGACAGTTCGTGGGGGGGAGTGCAAAAACTACCACTGAATGTCAGAAATGGACTGGACACAGTGTTCCAACCGGTGGGTCTCGGCTCTTGGTGCCTCAAACTATATGATAACTGCAGTAAAAACAACCAGGGAACAACCCCCTTTTTGTTTTTTTTTTTTTTCCCGGACGCTACGGCAGTCCAGCGGCGCCTCTGTTCAAAACGCCGCTGATGCATTCAACTTGAACGTCTTTTACACTGCCAGAACGACCTGTTGAAGAGTACGAAACTTTTGTATGGAGCAGGAAGTTTTTCTTCCTTCCAAGGGTCCGCATGCCCATTTCTGCCCCAGGAAGGTTGTGGTTCTGGGTTCACTTCTCCTCCCACAACAGAGTAATTAACACTGATCTCGATGTTGGGAGCGGCTTCACTCAACCAGCTGTTGGACTTCACTCAGCCAACACCCTTGCAAAGTTTGGGGCAACCGCTTACCGTTTCGCCAAAACCATGTTTTCATGCTGACCGAATCAGTTCGATTCCCCCACCAACCTTTGTGGGGCGCCTTTGCCTCTGTCACAAGCAGTTTCTCCTCGGATCTTGCAAGGTTCCGTTTCTACGGTGCCTTCCTGAGTCCTTTGGACGTGTTGACCAGCTCACTGATGACGACCAGGCTTCCTTTGGACATGTTGTCCACAGCTCACTGATGACGCGAACAAGGCATATTCTGTCGCCTGATCTCTTGTTTCCACACTCTCCCACTTGTCCCCACACCGCCTTGATCAGAGACCACAGCGGGGATTGTGCCCGAGCCCCCCAGGTACCCAGACCACATTGGCACTAGCAAGTCTCCCCGCCGTTCCTGCATCAGAACCCTATGAAGCTTATCGCTCAAGTGAGAGGCCCTCAGGGCCAGGACACGCCCCGGACAGGTCAGGTCACGCTCACCCCAAGTGCCCCTTGCTGATGACGTCACTTTGACGGAAGAGGAGCCGATGACGTCATGGGACTGAGTGGGTTTGCCCCCTCTATCCACTTCGTCTCTCACCCACCTCCCGGTGAACAGTGCGGAGGAGGAATCGACGCGTCAGAGGTCATGTGCAGCCATGCTACCGCCGTCCACCGGCGACCCGCAAAACGTGTATGAGGTTGTAACAAAAAAAAGGTGAGGTAGGAGGCGGGTGGAAAGTTTATGAGTTTGTGGTTTAGAATTCATTGCATTGTACAGTGAACTCGGATGTAGTGGAAGTCCCTGGGGACAAAAATTCCTATAACTACAACGGAATTATCACTATTTACATCGCTACTCGGTTGTAATGATGTTTTTTCGAGGCTTATCACTACGTCGGGTACAATTCGGTTGGAGTAATATTTTTCAAGGTTTTATTCGCTACATCCGGCACATTGGGTAAATCAACATGGCAGTATAAGGTGATTTTGGAAAATAGATTCATTTCGTTTTTGATGCGTTTTTTGCTGTCTTTTTCAGGCTTGCTGAGTGTTCTTCTGTGACGCTGGACTAACATACGAGAGTAAGGCAAAATCGTGATAAAGGAAACATAAAGAAATGAATTTTTGTTTTCCAAAATCTCTATTTTTTCCTCCTCTTCAATTTATGCTCTAAGATCAAAAGATTAGGTGGCGTATTGTCTTTCTCATGCTTTGTTTTTTGTTGGTGCGTCCGATGTCAGTTTTTACCATGGTTTTAACGTTGGGTTTGGGGTTCGATCCAGGCGTAGTCGCCATTAGAATTTTTTCTTTCAACTTTTCATATTTTTCATAATGGAGCTGACTGTTGCCTGAGAAACATGTACTGAGAAGCGACATACCTGTTTCTGTTTTTTTGTACACCCAGTTATTAATGAACAGGAGTACTTTAGAATGGGAACGAAGAAATGCTGTCTGTATGTGTGTGTGTGTGTCTGTCTGTCTGTCTGTCTGAGTCCGTGGTCAAAATGTGTTCCACTCGCTCAGACAAAAACTACTGTTTCCAATTCTTCCCCCCTCGGTCGATCTTTCTGAACAATTTGAGGGTAATTTCATTAGGTCAAGATGATTGCCGAGTTTTAGTTTACCGTACAGCCGTTACTAAACGACTGTAACGGTGTAAACGCTTTTTTCTTCTTTATGAATATTCAGAAGTACTTAACCGATCTTTCTGAAATGTGTAGGTATGTTCAGTATGGGTCACGAATTAATGCCCGATGTTTTAGTTTTTCGTTATAACAGTACTACGGTGTACGGTCTGTATACAGTTTTTCTTCTTTATGAATATTCAGAAAGTACTTGGCCGACCTTTATGAAAAGTTAGCCGGGATGTTCTTATGGGGTCATCGGGATGATGCTAGATGTTTAGTTTGCCGCCCGTTATAGCCGTTACTAAGGTTGTAACGGCTGTTACGGTTTTTCTTTTTTATGGAATATAACTCAGGAAGGTACTGGCCCAATTTATAAGCGGGTTTGGATGATCTTTATGACAACTGGATCCTCTGTCATATGTAAGTGATTGTTGTTAATGCTGAAAATGGATTAAACAAACCGTTAAAAAAACGTTATTCTGCGTTATTTCTTATATATATAGGTAGATTTTAATGGAAATTTGGTATATAGAAAGGTTATCACACACAATGGCACTCTATATAGAGTTTTAAAATTTGACCGTTTTAAAAAACCGTTATTCTTTGGACATATTTCCGATTTGGATGAAATTTGATATGTACACAGGCTTTAGCCAGTGAGGATAAAATACCGGTTTAAAGTGCATATCGGTTATATATCCGTTTTTTTTAAACCGTTATTTGCCGTTATCTTTTTATATTGGTGGGTTTTTAAGGAAATTTTGTATATATGAAAGGTTATCACACACAAATGGCACTTCCAGTAGTTGTTTCAAATTGGCCGTTCGTAAAAACTTTATCTTGACATATTGTCCGATTTGGATGAATATTGGTATGTGCACAGGCTTTAGCCCAGTGAGGACTAAATTACCCAGTTTCCAAAGTGTATATCGGTTATATAAACGATAACCGTTATTTTTTTTAATTATTGGTGGATTTTAATGCAATTTTGTATATAGAAAGGTCATCACACACAAAGGGCACTTCCTGTAGGGTTTCAATTCTGAGACGTTTAAAACCGTTTTTTGACTATCTTTTTCCCGATTTGGATGGAAATTCTGGTTATGTTAACTGGTTTCGCCCCCCATGAGGACTAAAATACGTTCAAAAGTGTCTTACTCGGGTTAAATAACGTTAAAACCGGTATTTTGCCTTTATTTCTTATATCACCAAAGCACTTGGCGATTGATCAAGCGGTTTGGAAAATGGTGAGTCGTTTATATGGTTTCGCATTTTGTTTGGTTTAATGTCTTTTCAATAAATCATTTTGAGTTTATGAAAGCACCCTTTCGTTTAGCCATTTGGGAGAGGGAAATTACTCTTAAAAAAAATATCACTACAACCGGAGCCCGGCTTGCCCGGGACTTGTGAAAATGACGTCACTACAACAGGAGATATTGTACATTCCGGATTTGAAAATATCATACACCGCTAAAATTAAACAAAGCATATGAAACAGGTTGGGACCGGGACCTTAAACTTGCTTCAGTAAGCGATTTATCAGTAATACGGCGTTCATTAAACTCCGGAGTTCACTGTATGTCTCGCTCCTAATATGAGGAACATGACTATGGGGTAAGGGGGGAAAAGAGAGAGAGCTTGTAAAGGCCAGATAAGAAGGGTGTGCAAGCGGACATATCTTCCAATCAAACCAATTCATTGTTTTCATTTTCTTTTATGTCAATTACCATTCGAAACCAATATATCATGAAACATGAGGTATTATGGGAAACCATATTGAAAACAAACATTAATCATGCAATACTAGGAATACTGTTATAATGCCATTCAACACAAAGATCCAAACAGGGGAAGAGTTCAAGCTTTAACAGGCATAAATCATTCAGTTTAGTCAAGAGGGATAATTAAGTGTTCACAATGAAATGGTAAAATGATGCATTTAAAGAAAAATAAATTTGGTTATAAAAAAACATTTAAATATAGTTTTACAGAGTATAAGCATCAGAAAAATTGATTCACCAGCAAAATTACTGCAATGATTATGATATGCAGATTTCAGTTTCAGTTTTAATGCTGGTCCTTTTCATTTCCGGATTGTTTTGCATAAAAGATGGCGGAAATAGTATTTTACATTTCAAGCGATTTTGAAAACTGAGGTCCAACAATCAAATAATATGAAATAAACTTAAACTTCACCTATGAATTGTTTCGTCTAAGAAAGTACTCGTGGTCCTTCATCATAAGCAATGTATAACAAAACCTTAAGGAAGATACCAGCATAACTCTACGTTCACAAACACTCGAATTAACGAGAATTCAACGGCCAACCTTCTCCAACTCAGTACAGTGAAGAAATGGCCTTAAAGCCAGGACCCTAGATAATTCGGAACTCCCAGTCTCTTTGAATGAGGTGTTACGCCCCCCCCCACCCCCCACCCCCCCCCCCCCCCCCCCCCCCCCCCCCCCCCCCCCCCCCCCCCCCCCTTTTCACCATAGCCATGGCCTGAGTACTGTTGAACTGGTTAGAGTGTCTGACCCAAAACAACATCATATACAGCATTCATGGCTCTCCCAGGATCATGATTTTCGTTCGAGAGGCCTCACGGCAGGACTAAAACAGGGGCGGGCCCCATTGTAGTGGTTGATTCTGGCAGGGTGCAAGCGACATCGAAAAACGAATCATTCACTTGATCCATAGCCAAGGCGACATTTGGATGGGTCACCTCATTGCCAAATGGCTTCAAATCTATGGAATCAACCCTCCTTTTAAGACATTGGCCCTCCTCAAAACAACACACACAACAACACACACACACACACACACCACACACACCACACACACACACACCCCAGCCATGGCATAACAGGAGCCAATGGCTGTTCCCTGGGTCTTATTGTTCATCCAAATCAAGCCGTCCAGGCTACCATGGTCAGGTGCCTGGGCTGCCAATTGATATACAGTCGAGGAAGGCTTTTCAAAGTCCACTCCTGTTCTGATCCATATGTGGTTAAAACTGTACATGGGTTAGCTTCCTTGCTGTTCGTGATTTTGTGAGCATCAATGTCCCAAAATCTCTTTTCTTGAATTGTGTCAGGTAGACCTGTCCTAAACTTCGAGATCCTCTCCTCGTCAGGAGTTCGCCCCGTAATTGTTGATCTTTACAATAATTAAGTCCATATTTCTACGACGTCGAATTCGACGACGACGCGGACGACGATGATGATGATGATGACTGTTGCTTGTGGTTTTAGATTTACATAATTGCTGGAGAATACATGCAGACGTTTACGTAATTAGGTTTAGAATCGAAATCGACGACAGTTGTAGTATCTCTATAATCCTGTCAGGTAAAAGAACGAACGCCAAGCAAATTCTTTCTCTCTGTCTTTCTTTTGCCTGTCTGTCTCTGTCTGTCTGTCTCTTGTCTGTCTGTCTGATTTGCATGCGTGCTTGCATGCGTGCGTTCACTGATGCACGTGCGCGGCGCGCGCGCTGCGCTGCGCGCGCGGCGTTGTTGTGTGTGTGTCTGTGTGTGTGTTGTGTGTGTGATGTGTGTGTGTGTGTGTGTGTGTGTCTGTTGCGCGCGCGGCGCGTGATGCGCGGTGTTTGTATGTTTCAGCAATCTCTCTCTTAATAAGTATGCTGTTCTGTGTTGTTTGACATTGCGCTTAAAGGAACATGGATTTCTCTTCCGCACGATCGTGGCATAGTTACGTAAATGTCATTTCAAACATCACCAGGTGTACAGATGGAGAAACAAGTGGGGCCCGGTGCGGGCGCGTGCTGTACACAAGGGTGTTTCACGTGCCAGTGCTGTCGCACCGCGTCAGCCTGAACCACTAACCACCCAAACGATGACGGACAATGAAAGACCTCAATCGTCTACATGCGTCTCCCACACACTCTGGGTCAAGCACAGTCCACTGGATTCTGAGGTCTTCTTCTTCAGCAGGCTGTCCTGACTTGCCAGAGGGAGATGTGTGGTGACCAGTTCGGCAGTCAATTTGTCATCGTCGTATTTATTATCCTCTTTCGTCCACCAAGGTTATTACTGATTCATTATGTTTGTTGTATCATTTCGTTCTCCCCCCTATTGTTGCTATTTTTGTTTCGATTTGTAAAGAGAGTGTAAATGTATTCAATGATTCGTTACGTGTTCATTTCATCCATAAAAGATTACTAGCCTACAGTGGGGAAAAACAAACTAATACACAACTAAAACGAAGAATAACATGATATCAAAAAGACAGCGTGACACAACACACAACACACACACACACAACACACACACCAACACACACCACCACACCACACACACACAACACACACAGAGAGAGTGAGAGAGAGAGAGAGAAGAGTTGAGAGAGGAGAGAGAGGGGGGGGGGGGGAATTTTGTCAATGACTCCAGAAAAGTTCCAAAGTTACACTTACGGGGTTGATGCCAAGCTTATCATCGGGATGTATGCATAGGGATGTCTTGCTTACCATAGAAAACGAAATTCAATACTGTGTGATGATGCATATAGGCATCTCCCGAGACGACCATGGAAATATATGCATACCATGCTGATGAGGGCATTGAAATGTCCTAACATGATCGTGGAATGTGAACATACTGCGCTGATGTGTATACAGATGTCCTTAACATGATCGTGAGGAATGTGAACATACTGTGCTGATGATGTTATAGAGATGTCTAACCTGACCAGGGAATGTGAACATACTGCGTGATGATACAATGCAGATGTTCCCGATATGACGATGGAATGTATGCACCACTGTGCCTAATAATGTGTAAGTATGTCTAATATTACCTTGGGAAACTGTGGCATACTGTCTGATGATTGCATACAAATGTCATAATATACCCTAACTGCGCTGATGATGCATGAGATGTCCTAAACATGACCATGGGAATTAATGTATAGCGATGTCCTAGCATGTCCATGGGAATCAGAATCATGCATAGAGATGTCCAAACTGACCATGGGAATAAGGTATAGGTTGTCCTAGCCGCTGTCCCTGGGAATAAATGTAAGAGATGTTTCAAACATGACCATGGGAATATTGTATAGAGATGTCTAGCGCAATGTCTCCATCGGGCATAATGTAATTAGGTAAAATATGTCCTATGACATGGGAATAAATGTATAGAGATGTCTAACATGTCCATGAGAATGATTCTATAGAGATGTCATAACATGGACCATGAATAATTGCATAGATATGTCCCACCATGACCATGGGAATTATGTATAGAGATTGTCCTAGCATGTTCATGGGAATTAATGTATAGAGATGTCCTAACATGACCATGGGACTAAAGTATAGAGCTTGTCCAGCATGTCCATGGGAAATTGTATAGAGGATGTCCTACATGATTTTTCCCAAGGTATTAATGTATAGGATTGTCCTAACATGACCAAGGCAAATAATGTATAGAGATGTCCTAACATGACCATGGGAGCAATGTATAGAGATGTCCTAACATGACCATGGGGAATATGTACAGAGTTGTCCTTCTAACATGACCATGGGATGAATGTATAGAGTTGTCCTAACATGACCATGGGAATAATGTACAGAGATGTCTACATGACCATGGGAATAATGTACAGAGATGTCCTAACATGACATGGAAATACTTGTATAGAGATGTCCTAATTGGACCGTGAGAATTAATGTATAGTGAATGTCCTTCATGACCATGGGATAATGTATAGAGTGTCTAACATGACCATGGGAATACTGTTTAGAGATGGTCCTAACTGACCATGAGAATAATGTATAGAGATGTCTAAAGCATGACCAGGAGATAATGTATTAGAGATGTCCTAACATGTGACCATGGGAATATGTATCGAGATGTCCTAATCAGACCAATGGGAATACTGTATAGAGATGTCCTAATATGATCATGGGAATACTGTATAGAGGATGTCCTAACATGGACCATGGGAATGTTTCACACGGTGCTGATGATCCATAAACGATGTCTCCCCCCTCATCTCTCTCTCTTCTCTTCTCCTCTCTCTCTCTCTCTCTCTCTTCTCGCTCTCTCTCTCTCATCGACTTCATACAACCCATTTCAATGAGATTCGTTGCTTGGTCATATGAAGTATTTTACAACAAAATTTGCAAAACGTTTGAGCGGCGACAGTCTGTCCGCTGCTCGTTGTAGTAATAATACTAGCCAGCCATGATGAGGGCAGTTATTTTTTTTTTTTATCTTACTGTGAGAGCACAGTGTAAAACAAGAAACAACTTGACCTAAAAGGATCGTTTAGTGTCAACTATTAATCTGTTCCGTGGGAGCACATCGTCCGTGCTATCAATTCTGTGCTCGTACTTAGCTTCTTTGTTTGTCTTTGTTTGCTCTGTGATTTCTTTGGAGTGAGTCTGAGACACATATAATGCGCTCACACTACATAGCTTGCACTGGAATCAAATAAAACATTTTGTAGCTTTGAAAACACGCTTATTCTTTGTAACGATGACACTTTTCAACACGCATTCACAAAGTTCTTATGATGTGTATGCCTGGTGCGCGCGCGGCGCGCGCTCACAACACACACACACAACACACAACAACACACCACAACACACCCACACACACACACACACAGAGCATTCACACCAACGACCACACACACCCACGCCCCCTCCCCCCCCCCCCCCCCCCCCCCCCCCCCCCCCCCCCCCCCCCCCAACACACACACACGCCACTGTTCAACAATTAATTGCTGTAAATTTCGTTGTGTTCCGGGGATGAAGGTAACAAATTCATTTAAGGAATTGTTAACACAAAGCAAACCTTTCGAGGAATGTTCTTCACGACTAAACGAAAACAAAAACTACCGGATTGGGCATAATCAACATTTTTTTTTTCAGAATTGACATTACTAGGCTTAATTTAAAGACTACACATGTTTGCACTCAAAGGACTGGCGCAATGAAAACACATTGATTTAATGGGGGAGGGGGGGGGGGGGGGGGGGGGGGAGGACGGAAAAAATATGCACCCAAAGATTGGAGCGAGGACCAGAGAAGCACTGTCCTCTACTGCCGAACTACTCCAGCTGGGAGCAAGCCTGCACCAGCCTTGGAAGCCTGCGTTGTGTTTACATTTTGGTTGCACGCTATGCACAAGGCATTCTTTTAAAGACTTCAGGACGTAACAGCTTACTGGCAGATGCCATTTGTAATGGCCACTGCATGTGGACATGACAGAAGCTCAGGGGGTGTCCCATATGTTTACCAGCCCTAGTATCATTGACTGCAGAGCCCACAGAGAATTACGCCACGTAAACAAAAAGGACTGTGTGCATCCAGGGTCAAACTTGTTTCGATATTTCAGAAACTGATATTTTAGACTTTCACCGATAAAGTGGAATTCATAATCACATGTCTAAAGACTTTCGTTGTTCTACTTTCCTTGAAAATTCTCAATGTTATTTTCAATTTTGTCGTGGGTTTAAAGACACTTTCATTCTGGGATCTAGTCAACGTCAGTACGAAAATACATATTCCTATCGACAAAGATTCCCAAATGGGCTGCCTGTCATCTCCACCAACTGTCACAGACGTTAATCCGGGACGTTCCGTCACAAATCAGTCCCTATCTATAGATAACACCCAGGATTAGGATAACATGCACAAAATAAGATCTATGCACAATAGAAAGTTTTATAGTGAGTGCGACCCTTTTTTAAAACTAAGAATTAACAGCCACAAAGCCACATGTATTAATGTATCCTCCCTCTCTTTTTGTATCCCAGTTTCTTATAGAACAGGGAAGTACTTTAGAATGGAAACGAAGAAATGAATGCTTGTGGTGTTGTGTGTGTGTGTGTGGGTGTGTGTGTGTGTGTGTGTTTGTGTGTGTGTGTGTGTGTCTGTCTGTCTGTCTGTCTGTGTGTCCGTGGTCAAAATGTGTTCCACTCGCTCCAGACAAAATACTGGGGCCGATCTCTTCTGCAAATTTGTAGGTATGTTCATTATGGGCCACGATGCTGCCCGATGTTTTAGTTTCCGGATAGCCGCTACGACGGCTGTAACGGTTTAACGGTTTTTTCTTACGGGATTATTCAGAAAGTATTGGACGATCTTTATAAAAATGAACAGTTACGGTTCATTATGGGTCACGGATGATTGCCGATGTTTTAGTTACCTTCGTTATAGCCGTTATAACGGCTGTAACGGCTGTAAAGATTTCCTGCTTTAAGGGAATATCTCAGAGAAAAGTACTTGGGCGATCTTTCTGAAATTTGTAGGCTATGTTCATTTTGGGTCAAGATAAATGTCGATGTTTAGGTTATAACGCCTTATAAACGGTTTTTCTTCTTTATGGGTATACTCGGAATGTACTGGCCGACCTTTATGAAATTAGCAGGTACTTTCATTATGGTCAGGATGTGCCTGATGTTTTTAGTTTGCCCCGTGTATAGCCGTACTAACGGTTGTAACAGGCCTGTAACGGGTAACGGTTTTTTTCTTTATGGAAATATCTCAGAAAGTAACTCGGCGATTTATAAGCGGTTTGGAGGATCTTTTGCAAATCGGAGCCTCTGTCCTTATGTAAGTGATGTAAGGCTGGAAAAGATTAAACAACGTTTTAAAAACCGTTATTCTGCCGTTATTTCTTATATATTGGTGGATTTTAATGAAATTTGGTAATAGAAAAGGTTATCACACACAAAATGGCATTTCTATATAGTGTTTCAAAATTTGACTGTTAAAAACCGATATCTTGACATATTGTCAAAACTGGATGAAATGTGATATGTACAATTGGCTTTAGCCCAGTGAGGACTAAAATCCGGTTACAAAGGGTATATCGGGTATATAACCGGTTTAAACCGTTATTTTTGCGTTATTTTTTTTTTATTTATTGGTGGGTTTTAATGAAATATGGTATTTTAGAAAGGTTATCACACACAAATAGCACTTCCATGTAGTGTTTCATAAATCTGACGTTTAAAACCGTTTATTCTTGAAAATTGTCCGATTTGGAGGAATTTGGTATGTAGTAGGCTTTAGCTCAGGGAGGATAAAATACGTTTCAAAAGTGTATTTCGGTTAATAACCGATAAACACGTTATTTTCCCGTTTTTTTTTAAAGTATATATATATATATTGGAGGATTTTAATGCATATATATATTGGTGGATTTTATGCAATTTTGTATATAGAAAGTCATCAAAACAATGGCATTCCATGCAGTGTTTCAAAAATCTGACCCCGGTTAAACGTTATCTTGAATTTGTCGATTTGGATGAAATTTGGTATGTATACAGGCTTTAGCCCTGTGAGGACTAAATTACCAGTTTCAAAAGTGAACATCGGTTAAATAACCGTTAAACCGTTATTTTGCCTATATTTCTTATCTCACAAAGACTTGGCGATTATAAGCGGTTTGGGAAAACTGGAGTACGTTTATATGCTTCGATCCTTTTTTTTTCTTATGTCACAAGTCCTGAAGACGGTTCTGCGAAACGTTGTAGATTTGTGTTCTTTCTTATTCTATTTTTATAATCCTTCTGGAGAATCTCGAAGACGTTTTTGCATTGTTCACAGCCGGTCTGCGTCAGAAAATATGTTAGCCTGACAGTGTACTGCTGCAGTCATCGCATCAGCCCCAACCTTCCATGGGCGAGTTTTTTGGCTTCTTTATTCAAAGTGGTATCTTGAGTTCAATAGGTCCCAATAAAGACCATCCACACAAGAATTTTCTCTCCCTTTTTGTACTCCCAGTTCTTATAGACAAGAGTACTTTAGAAAGGGAACGAAGAAATGCTGTGATGAGTGTGTGTGGTCTGTCTGTCTGTGTGTCCCTGTTCAAAATGCGTTCCACTTGCTCAGGACCAAGCTATGGGCGATCTTTCTGAAATTTTGTAGGGTATGTTTCATTATAGGCCGATGATGCTGATGGTTTTAATTTACGCTTTAGCGTACTAACGGCTTTAAGGGCGCCTGTAGCTGTTTTAGTATTCCAGTTTTATAGAACAGGCGTTCTTTAGAATGGGAACGCAGAACTGCTGTGTGTGTGTGTGTGTGTGTGTGTGTAGATGTGTGTGTGTTGTGTGTGTGTGTGTGTGTGTGTGTGTGTGTGTTTGTTGTTGTGTCTGTTTGTTGTCTGTGTGTCGTGGTCAAAATGTGTTCACTCGACTCCAGACAAAACTACTGGATCGATCTTCTGAAATTTTAGGTATGTTCATTATGGGTCCAAGGATGAGTCAACGTTTTAGTTTTCCGCTATAGCCGATACTACGGCTGTAAGGACTGTAACGGATTTTCTTCTTTACGGAATATTCGAAATTTACTTGCCGATCTTTGTGAAATGAAGAGGTCTGTTCTTTATGGGTCACGGATGATGCCGTGTTTTGTTTACTCGTTTAGCCGTTATAACGGGCTTGTAACGGCTGTAACGGTTTTTCTTTTTTATGGAATATCTCAGAAAAGTACTTGGCCAATCTTTCTGAAAATTTGTAGGTATGTTCATTATGGGTCAAGTATACTGCCGATGTTTTGTTTACATTACAAACGTTTACAACTGCTCTGTAACGGCCTGTACAGTTTTTTTCTCTTTAAGGAATATCTCGGAAAGTACTTGCCGCCTTTATGAAATATTAGCGGTTTGTTCATTAGGGTCACGGAGTTGCCTGATGTTTTAGTTTGCCCTGTCATAGCCGTTACTTACGGTGGTTACGGCCTGTAACGGTTTCTTTTTTTATGGAATATCTCAGGAAAGTACTTGGCCAATTATAAGCTGTTTGGAGGATTCTTCTATCCTTGTGATAAATCGGAGCCTCTGGTCTATATGTAAGTGATGTAATGCTGAAATTGGACCTTAAACAACGTTTAAAAACCGTTATTTCTGCCGTTATTTCTTATATATAAGTGGTTTTTAATGAAAATTGGGGTATATAGAAAGGGTATCACACACAAATATGACCACTTTCTATATAGTGTTTCAAAATCTGACCGTTAAAACCGTTTAATCTTGACATATTGTCTGATTTGGATGAAATTGATATGTACAAGGCCCAGTGAGGACTAATATACCGGTTTCAAAGTGTATATCGGTTTTTAACCGTTTAAACCGATTTTGCCGTTATTTTTATATAATTGGTGGGTTTTAAAATGGCAATTTTGTAATAGAAAGGTTCATCACCACAATTGGCTCTTCCTGCAGTGTTTCGCAAAATTCTGACGTTAAAAACGGTTATGTGACATTTTGACCAATTTTTTTGGGATGGAAATTTGGTATGTAGACAGGCTCTTTAGGCCAAGTGAGGACTAAATTACCGGTTTCAAAAGTGTATTTCGGGTTATATAACGATAAACGTTTTTTTCCCGTTTTTTTTTAAAAAAATATATATATAATATTGTGGATTTTATGCCGTTAAAACCGTTGTTAAACCGTTATTTGGCATTATTTCTTATTCACAAAGCACTGGGCGATTTATAGTCGGTTTTGGAAAAACTGGGAGTACGTTTATATGCTTCGCATTTGTTTTCTTTTTGTTTCTTTCTTTCTTTCTGTTTTTTTTTTTTAAAGAAAGGTTCCAAGCACATAAAACGTCAATGCCGAAATTGCAGGGCTATGCCCCGCCAAGCAATGATGGCTGCCACCCGAAGCACCAAGGGCACAGCACTACGTGACAGCAGTTGAGATTGTGTGTGTGGAGAATGGAGGGATTGGGGGGGGGGGGGGGAGGGTAAGGGGAAGAACGAAAGATGTGGAAGCAAGAGAGTCGGAAAGAGAGCCATGGGGGCATGCTATGGGACCTGTTAGCTTCCTTCTCCAGATAGTAAAAAGGTGCCAGAGGAAGCAGGGTGACGGAAGGACATTGCTGTCGCTCTAATGACCTTGGTGATGTGACATTGACAAGCTCCCACAATCCGCCATTCGCCTCCCCACCACTCTA
Organism: Conus ventricosus; assembly: GCA_018398815.1. Classification (NCBI taxonomy): domain Eukaryota; kingdom Metazoa; phylum Mollusca; class Gastropoda; order Neogastropoda; family Conidae; genus Conus; species Conus ventricosus. The sequence continues at coordinate 66,825,851 of CM031615.1, forward strand.
TTCCCCTCATCTCTCTCTCTGTTTTTTCTCTGTCTCCGTCTCTGTCTTTTTTACCCCACACTCAACAACCACACAACACGCACACGCACTCAGGCACGCACAAACGCCTTAGTGGTACCATTTTACGTCATTTTAAAGCCAAGTTACACCCCTCCCCCCCCCCCCCCCCCTCCCCCCCCCCCCCTCCCCCACTCTTCTCTCCTCACTCCTCGCCTGTGATGGTCTGTGGCAGCACGGATTGTCGCAACGACACGGATTGTCGCAAATTCACGAATGCGACAATCCGTGCCGGACCTGCTAGGGGTCTACCGGCACGGATTGTCGTAACGACACTCCGTGCCGCATGTGCACATATTTTCACAGGGAATGTTTGAGGAATGACTGATTTTTGTGTTCCGGGTCTGCAATGTGGGACGGTGACCGATCCCATTTTACATGTCCTTTCATCCATCCATCTGTCTCTCGGCCCGTTTGTCCACTGCGCTTTCTACTTTCCTGGCGGAATTTTGGTCATATTTATAACCCGCGAAGTTTACGATGTGGGTTACATTGTTTTTTGTCGTGTAAGTGGCTATGTATGTATGTGTGTGTATGTTTGTCAACAGCATATCATCATGAAGGAATAAACACACATGTAGGATAGGTACTGTAGATGTGCCTTTTGGGGTTTAGGTAAAAGTCAAGGTCACGACCTTGAATTTATGACCTTGACATTGAAAATATATTTTTAGCCATATCTCAAGCACCAGTCAACATAAGATGTTGAAACTTGGTGTGCAGGTACTTTGGCTCAAGTCCCTTCCGAATATTGTTGACCAGTCAAGATCAAGGTCAAGGTCGTATGACCTTGAACACTGAAAATCCATTTTTATCAATATCTCAGGCACCATTCAACATAGGATATTGAAACTTGGAATGCATGTGCTTCGGTTCATGCCCCTTCCGAGTATTTTTGACCGATCAAGGTCAAGGTCAAGGTCGTATGACCTCGAACACTAAAAATATATTTTTAGCCGTATCTCAAGCACCAGTCAACATAGGATGTTGAAAGTTGGAGTGCTTGTGCTTTGGCTATGCCCCTTCCGAATCTTGTTCACCGATTAAGGTCAGGTTCAAGGTCAAGGTCGTATGACCTTGAACAATAAAAATATATTTTTTAGCCGTATATCAAGCACCATTCAACGTAGGATATTCAAACTTAGTGTGAAGGTGCTTTGGCTCATGCTCCTCCGAATACTGTTGATCGATCAAGGTCAAGATCAAAGTCGTATCACCTTGAACACTGAAAAAAAACAACTTTTAGCATATCTTAAGCACCAGTCAACCTAGGATGTTGAAACTTGGTGTGAAGCTGCTTTGGCTCATGCCTCTTCTGATATTGTTGACCCATCAATCTCAAGGCAAAGGTCGTATGACCTGGAACACTGAAAATATAATATTTTAGCCATGTCTCAAGCACCAGTCAACACAGGATGTTGAAACTTGGTGTGCAGGTGCCTTGGCTCATGCTCCTTCCGAATATTGTTGAACGGTCAAGGTCAAGGTCGCACACACACACACACCACAAACACACCCCACCACACACACACCACACACACATGCACGCTACACCCCACACACACACACACACACACAACAACACACACAACACACACACACACACACACACGCACGCACGCACCGCGCGCGGCGCACACACCCCACAACCCCACACCCACCAACACACACACACAGCACCACACCGGGGGAGATTGAGAGAGAGAGAAGAGAGAGGAGAGGAGAGGAGAGAGGAGAGAGAGGAGAGAGAGAGAGTGAGAGGGGGGGGGGAGAGAGAAAGAGAGAGAAGGAGGGGAAGAGAAAAGAGAGGAGAGAGAGAGAGAAGAGAGAGAGAAGAGGGGAGAAGAAGAGAGGGGAAGAGGAAGAAGAAGAGAGAGAGAAGAGGAAGAGACGAGAGAGGAGAGAAGGGGGAGAGAGAGAGAGGGAGAGGAGAGGAGAGAGGGGAAAAGGAGGGGGAGAGGGGGGGGCAGAGAGGAGAGAGAGGGGGAAAGGAGGAGAGAGAGGGGAGAGGGAGGAGGGAGAGAGAGAGAGAGAAGGGAGAGAGAGAGAGAGAGAGAGGAGAGGGGAAAAGAGAGAGGGGGGGAAATTGTGGGTTGGGGAAGGGGGGGGGGGGGGGGGGGGGAAGTAGAGGGGGGCGGTTAAAAGATGGGGATCAACAAATTGTGGTCATTTGCGGCACCTCAAAGAGAGTGTAACTGCGCAACCCGTCCCTTTGCGAAAATCCGTGCGGGAGGTCGGGGAACAAACTGCGCGGACAACCGTGCTTTTTGCGACACCGTGCCGCTAGGTCCGGCACGGATGGTCGCTTTCGTGAATTTGCGACAATCCGAGCCGTTGGGCTCGGCCGGACAAGGTCGGGCCTTGCCGGGCCCGTTGTGCCGATGCAGGGTGACAATGTCGACTGGGGACGTCAATTCGTGAGAATTATGCGTGGGTAGCGGGGCTCGTTTCCCCCTTTCTTCCCCCTTCTTTCGGATAGTGCTGGGACTTTTGGGGAAAGGGACTAATTTTTCCCACAACCACCAACGCCTTTACGAAGACGCCAGCGGGTCGCAACCCTCCCTCTCTACTTTGTGGCCCAATGTGTGCAGGTAATGGCCCCGTAATTCTTTTCATTGGCCTTGGGCTGAAGACTGCCGGTTTTGGGGGACTGCCATCTCGGTTCCCAAAACTAGTACCTGCACGTGTTGGGAAGTGTCTTTTCCCCTTCCCGTGACCTTCCCCCCTCCTTTGTGCTACCCCCTTACCCCCCCCCTCCCCCCCCTGCCTTTTTTTTTTCTTTTACCATGGAAAAGTTGCGACACTTCCATGCGCCCAATCGACGGGCCTCGGGTGTTTCAATTTAATTCAATTCAAGACACTTTTTTTTCTTTATAAAAATTTGTATTGTGGTGGGGAAAACAAAAAAAACTGACTAAGGTACACGCATTTAATAATGTAAATGTGCAAATGCACTCACACCTGCAATGCCCCCTATTTAAAAACATTATAGATAAAGTAAGGGTTTTTTTTTCATTTTAAAAAAAAAAAACTCTCCCCCCATAACTCCATTTTTATCCCGTCAAATTTTAAAAAAAATCAGCTGTACGCTAAAATAAAAACCCTAAAAAAGGGGCACACCACCACACAACACAAACCCACACACACACACACCACAACACCAGGGGGGAATGAGATAATTTAAAATTTATACTTGATTATCTCCCCCCTCCCCAAAACATCACACTCTCATTTTCTCCCCACCCCCTCCCCCACCCCTCTCTCTCTCTCTTCCAGTCTCCCCCTCCCCTTCCTCTATCTTTATAACGACGTATTAAAAATTTACTCAGGATGGCAGGTCAGTGATTTTTCAAAGAACGGATTGAAAAGGGAAAAAACGATTCGTCCCTTGGTTTGATTTCGTTGCCGGAAACGCTATTGAAAGGCTTTTTCATAAAGGGGGAAAAGGGATGGGTTTATACTAAATTTTGGCTTTCTTAGGCCTCTTTTTTCAGCCTCTCCCCTTCACGTGTCCACCTTTTGATGTTTAAATTTCAGTGTGTAAAACTCGACTGGTGTTTTACCCCGAGATGGGAATGTCCCTCTTCTATCTGAACTTTTGGGAGGTTTTTATTGTCGTCCCCAAAGAAACAAATGTTGAAAATAACTTCCCAGGTCTTTAAACTATGATTGTTTGTATTTTTTTCCTTTTGTCCGCAATATAACTTTATGCCCTTTTGGGAAATCTGTTCAGTGATTATGAAAACTGTCGATATCTTAAAATTCGTGCAGGTGACCAAACAATATTTGTTTGCCCCAATAGTATGCAGTAAGTAATTTCCTGAGTTTTTTATACTTTAAAAAGTTATTTCCCTTCAATGGTCAGCAGTTTTTCTTTCTCATACCATTTTTCAAAATTTCCCCTCAAAATCAGTGAAGAATTAGGGGGGCCCAAATTTTAAGACTGAAAATTAAGGTGTTCAAGTACGCTAGCGTTATTTTTGTGGCCCAGAGCTCACTATTTCCTGAAATTTAGAGGGCAAGTGTGAGAAAACGCAAGCCGGACTTCTAACCATCATCTAAAACCGATTCTTTAAAAAAAAATTTTTTAAAATTTTTTTTAAATTTTTTTTTTTTTTAAAGGAAAAAAAAATCTTTTTTCCCCAAAATCAAGAATTTAAACCCGAGTCATGAATACAAATTTTAAACCAGAGTCGTAATTCTTCAGACCCTGGGGGGCCCGTTACTCTACGAAAAAATGGCCCCGCACAGGATCAGGCATCCAGGCTAAACACGGCCCCGTGGACAATCGATGACTGCGGCCGCAAAACCCGGAGAGATTGAGGTCCTCTACAAATTTAAGGCTAAATCCTTGTGTCCCATTGGATTCCAATCAGGTGAACCCTCAGTCCCCCCTTTCTGAGGAGTGAAGTGAGGGGGAGGCCCCGTCCAAACAAGGCCAAAGTGTTTTATATCTATTTTGTTATGATGAAATCCCGCATGCAAAGGTAAAGGTTTGTGTATAAAACTGCACTTAACTTATGTCAGTGTATTTGTTGTTCATACATCATTTCATGTTCGAACCGCTTCTAATTCTGTCACTAGCAGCGCAAGCACTTCTAAGTGCATAAACCTACAAGAAATATATAATTATTTAAAACAGACATTGTTGGCGTATATGGTGATCGATCAGGATGAAAGCAGACAATACGAAACAGAACTATTTGCATTCTATATACAGTGTGCATTAAGACTGAGCTGTTCGATCTGTGAGGATTGATGATTAGGAACTATTGATTGAATCTTCGCGCTATACCTACATCAGTCAGGAACTATTGATTGAATCTTCGCGCTATATCTAACAGCTGCCACATTTGCCACCTATTGCCGGCCCCTTCTCAGCTTCGCTCCTACCCCAGTCCTGACCCCAAGACCTTTCTTATCTGCCTCCATCCCTTTGTACCCTGTGGGGGTATATATAGGCATACAAAATCATGGCTAATCCTGTATTTTGTGGCTTGTTGCCTGGTCAGGTTTTGCAGATTTAACGCAGGAATATTTCTACCTCTTTTTCAATGTATGCTTTGAAGAGCAGGAACACTAAGTACTTACATGGGAACAGTACAACGTATCGTCCTGGCTACATTCTTTCTGAAAACGCACTTTTAGTAGGACTGTAGTGTACATGTATAATACTTTTATTTCCTCTATCACTCTCTCTCTCTCTCTCCTCTCCTCTCTCTCTCTCTCTCTCTCTCTCTCTCTCTCTCTCTCTCTCTCTCTCTCTTTTTTGTTTATTTTTCTTCCTACTCTTCCTCTTTCCCCGTTTCCCTCCTTCCCATCCCAGTTCCTAATTAAAAAACAAACAAACAAACGTGATCAATATTTGCTGGCATACCTAACTAAAACCTTTATCAAATGAAGAGTTTCAGAAACAAATATAAATGCATAGCACCTGGTAAGCTCGTTTCCACACACACATACATGCACAAGCGCGAGCGCGCGCGCGCGCGCACACACACACACACACACACACACACACACACACACACACACACACACACACACACACACACACACACACACACCACACCTCTCTCTCTCTAAATATATTTATATACATATTATGATATATTACATAATTTCACATTATATCATATTATATTACCTTGTATCACATCACATTACATATGATATATGATATGATATTGTACTGTGCTGTGTTATGATGTATTATGTTATATTACGTTATTTGACAGAGAGAGAGAAGAGAGAGAGAAGAGAGAGAGAAGAGAGAGAGAGAGAGAGAGAGAGAGAGAGAGAGAGAGAGAGAGAGAGAGAGATGAGGGGTTAAAATGCTCTGTCAATATACTGTCAATACTGTTTTCGTATGATCTCTAACTGATCAATGTTCACTCACCTCGTCACTTTGGAACACACACACACCACCACACACACACACACACACACACACACACCACACACACAACACACACACACACACAACACAACCCGCCAGCGGGGTGCTCCCAGTGGCATCATTGCGGCTCCCAGCCTTCAATTCACTGCATATTTTGGTAGCCTGGCGGGAAAAAAAGAAAGTTCTTTTGTGCTAGCTTGTCCCTCCTCCTTTTTCCACTTTACCGAAACACTCACCGCCAGAAGGATCTATAAGGCTCCAACTTGGGCAACCACCACCCATCAGCACTACATCGATCTGCACCGGGTCTCCAGGTGCGTGCATACACTCTCCCGCACAATATGACGTGAGCAAACATCTGCGGCCTCCTTTTTCTTTCTTTCCTTTTTTTAATTTTTTTTTTTTTTTACTGCTGCTAGGCTGTGCGTGGTTGTGGTCATATCTTAACTGCTCCCACTCTGTCTCAGTTTCTGTTTCTTTTCTCTGTCTTTTCTCTGACTGTCTGCCTGTCTGTATGTCTGTCTGTCTGCCTGCCTGCCTGTCTGTCTCTAAAAGGAAAAGCTTTTTGAGAAATAGATATGACGGCGGGTAGCACACACACACACACACACACACACACACACACACACACACACACACACACACACGCACACGTGCGTGTGTGTGTGTGTGTGTGTGTGTGTGTGTGTGTGTGTGGTGTGGTGTGTGTGTGTGTGTGTGTGTGTGTAAGCTCAAGGCTATTGTTAATTCAGGTCCCCAGTCGACATAAAACAATTATTAGGTAATGTCTCAAGGACAGCCCAACCATACATCTCTGCCATCCTGCCTGTCTTGTCTTTCTTTTTTTTTTGATTTGCTAGTAACAGTCGCTTTGTTTGAAAAGGTCAGTTTGTTGCTTTTTAATTTTTTTTTATATTTTTTTTACTTGTACAATATTCCTCTACACATTTTCATCCTGATTCCTGCACCTCTACACATTTTCATCCTGATTCCTGCATTTTAATATCTTGCATGCATGGAGCTCGCTTCCTTGGAAAGTCTTACGATGCATTAGAGCCTTATTGGCACCGGTGTGTTTTGATCAAAACACTTTAAAATCAGGGACAGAATGAGGGTGTTCAATCTAAAAGGGAGACAAGAGAGGAGGAACTTTTGTGAAAGACGTCAGCGACAATGACGAGTTGCAGCCTCCTTTTATTTATCACTTTTAGATCTTTGTATTTTCGGTCAGTGTCGTTTTATTGTTGTGGGGAAAAAGAAAAAAAGAAAACCCTACTCAACGATCCTTTCATGTTGCGGAGTCAACAGCTAGCAGAGTACAATTTACTTGCAGAGGAGGGATTTCTGAAGATGACACACACACAGTAGCTCTAGTTAAAGGAAACATTGAGAGAGAGAGAGAGAGAGAGAGAGAGAGAGAGAACAAACAAAAAAAAAAACCTGGGTAATGAGGAAGGAATTCAATCAAGATTAGTCTGCATTTGCGTTATATTTCCATTAAACTAGCAGTGTATTCCATGTCAACATTCCGCGACATACCTGCCTAGTGTTGACATTAGGCAGTTTGCTTGATGATGTCAACAGTTGGCAATTGTCAACTTGAAGCGTGCCAAACCGTCTGAAATCACGTTTAGGCCTACCGTTAGCATGTAAGTCTAAATTTCCATCAGTGTATCTGCAAGGTTTTCGGTAGAATTGGGATGTCTTCTTGTGGTGTACTGTGTGCTCTGTGTTGTCATTTCTGCAAGGCGATTTGGTGTCGCAGCAGCATTAGTTGGAGTTACGGGCCTTCATTACTTCATCACGGGAGCAAGAGTTACCCAACTTGTTTGTTACCTTCTGGTAGAACGTGAATCTCAATTCACAACTGCACTGTCGGGTTTGATTTCTGTTGGCAGTATGCATATCTCCATATGCACTATCTGGAATGATTTCTACCGATATAATGTAACTTCAGCAGACAACCAGCCATCGAGTTTCCGAGTCCCACCACGCTCCTTACTTCTGTCATTTCAAACGCCCCGATCGTTCTCACGTGGCTCTTTGCGGTCGGCTGGGCTATAAGCAAAATCACTCACAATTAATTGATCGTTCACACCGGCCTTAACAATTTGTTTGCTTTCTTTTTTTAAAATTCACTCGTTGACACACACACAACACACACCCCACACACACACACACACACACACACACACACACACACACACACAACCACCAACACACACACTCACAGATACATACACGCATACAAACAATGAAACACACACACACACACACACACACACACACACCACACCACAATTGCATGTGACCACAATAAATAGGCTGTATTTAAAAAAAAAATGTTCACTTGCAACACGGCGCACACATGTTTCAGCCCCTCCTCCCTCCTCTCCCCCGGCCTCGCTCCTATTTCTTCTCTCTCTCCTCTCTCCTCTCTATCTCTCTCTCTCTCTCTTCTCTCTCTCCTCTCTCTCTCTCTCTCTCTCCTTTCCTCCGACTTAACACTCTTTCTATCTGTTCGATCACCTCGATATCAGTGTCAGATTAGGTAACAAACAAACAAACAAACAAAAGCGCAGCGCATTTGGTGCCCATCAATAATTATGCATTTCTTATGAATTTGTCCTTCACAAACAATGCCGCAGATTCCTATTCAGTCATGTTTCTTTCCTTTTATTGATCTCCTCGCCTTCGTAGCCCCTCTAGATCTCTCCTACTCCTTTCATCACCCCGCCCTTCCCTTCTTCTTATACCAGTTTCGTATGCAGTTTTGGTGAGGTGGATTATTAGGTTGCTGTTTAATGTTTAATCGGGGCGGGGGGGGGGGGGGGGACTTTCCTGTAATTAATATGTGTCCCAGTTATGATGAGTATTTACGTCGAATTAGCCCAAGGCAAGTCTCTTAAGAAAAGTTATTGACAGACTTAAGTCTGAATAGATGGGCGGTGAGCGTGACTGAGGGCCCCTCTGAGGTGTTCAGCCTTCTTGTTGCATCGGTACAGGCGCATGACCTTGCAGATTTTCGGATCTTAAGTAATAGGCAACCATAGTAGTATATCATGTTGGAAACGACCCCTAGGGATGGGCGATGGATGTCTGAATGTATGACGCACCGGAAGTGACATCATCCGAAGTGACATCATCACAGAAATGACATCAGTGGAAATGACACAAACATCCCGGAAGTGACATCACAAAAAACCCAAAAA
>CM031615.1:66836018-66841018 GCA_018398815.1 Conus ventricosus
CTGCATTTTATTTGGATTCCTTTGTATAATTTCTATTATCTCCCAACATAATGGCAAACTTCTACCACAAAATGAATATGTAGGGTGAAAACTGGGGTCATCCTGCCTGCTCCCAAGCACGACCTACAGAAAACCAACCAATACTGTCCGTTCACAAGTACAGCTGACTTAATATAATACTAGAAAGGAGTTATCCAATTTATGTATACCCGGTCCAAAACCAATGCTAAAGTACTATATTCATGAATCCCCCGTCAGGTGAATCGAATGCTTTCTCCTAATCCAAGCTGCTAAACCTTAAAAGCAAGTACAGGCAGTTGTGTGTTGTGAATAATTAAAGACATCATAGATCAGTCTAATATTATCTCCAAAATATCTTTTGTGGCCCATAAATCCTGTTGTGTCTTCGTTGATCAATCTTGGAAGAACCATGTTGTAGTCCTTTTCCACAACACGTACGTACCCTATCTTATAAACAACATTTAAGAGTAACTGGCCTTCTGTTTTTAATGACGTCTCAAGATTTATCACCTTTAGAATACAAACAATGATTTCCCTTCCTTCTTGTATGGCGGACAACTCGCAAAGTTTAAAACCTCATTTTAAAGATCGAACGACAATATTCCAAGTGATGGTTGAAACTATTTACAGAAACTCGACAGAAATCCGTCTGATCCATGCTTTTATTGTGTTTCATCGGGTTTAAGTGCTAGGCACACTTCATCTATAAGATTTCTCCTTCTTCTGAATGTTATAAGACATGAGGTAAATTAACCATGTGAGATATTTCGTAATCCTCAACTCTTCCTTTATCCGGTACGAGTTTTTTCATAAACTTCTTCACGTCTCGTGGGATCCTTTCATCATTGAAATATTCTAAAGCCATCATCTGATGCTAACTTTGTTATATTATTGGTTTAAAAATTTCTTTTTTCAAGCGAGCTAAAACATCATCTAATCTTAACTTGTCATATTTTGTTTAAGCAGTTTTTCTGTAACAAGCGAACAAAAAATACTGATTGACCTTTTTCCCCTTCTGTCTATCCAACGTGCTCGCGATCGAATCAAACCCCTGCTTTTAAGCTTCCCTAATCTAATTAGTTCCTCTTGTCCTCTCGAAATCATGTCTTTCTTCTCAGTCAACTGTTCCTTCTTCCTAACTTTTCAATATTCACTTCTAAACAATTCTGCTTTTTCATATTACTTCGGCGGTTTTTTTTTTCAGTTGCAAATGCTATAGTTCTAACTTCTTATTTTTTTATTAATCAAACCTCTAAAAAAGATGATCTGTTGTAGTAAACTCAATTTTTGAATGCTCAATAAATGATACTTGTTCCCTTGAACTGGGGCAGTACAGCATGCTCTTCATTTACAACTTTAATTTCCTCGTTAATTTCATCAATGTACGTTTTATCCTTCAACAAAAGGAACACTTAAATTTCCCAGAAGTTTTATAGTTTAGTTTCTTTAGCACAAAGGTATTAAATCGAGTAAGCATTGAAAGGGTCGTTCTGTACCCGGCCTTAATTCTCATCCGTGACAATAAGTGGACACATAATCTGAAACAAGAATAAACTCAACACTCACTTTGCTGCAGAGGGGAGAGCTGTTCCATGCGTAACTTTTTTCAATGCAGGGTTTCACAACATTCTTCCATATAACTGTAGGTCTATATTAAGCATCCATGCTTCAACATCTGTGTGCTTTAACATTGCTATTCTGATTATGATTAAATAATCCATTGAAAACATCTGTGCGAGTTCCAGTCCAGCTCCAATTACATGTTTCAACACCCGACATCCCTAATATTATCTTCTATCTCCAACAAAAAATCATAAAATAAAAACATAAGAAAAAAAATCAAAGATTATCATAATTTGGTCTATACAGTTATAATGATCAATATCAACTTAGCTCAAAATGGGATACAACACAAAAATTGTATTTCCACCCACAACTTTTGTAAACGTTTTGGGGGGACGACTAAACTCAAAATCAGTGTTAAAGAGAATGGAAACGACCTCTTGATTAGACTATATGATACAAAATATGTTATATAACCCCATTCTGCTCTGATACACAATTCAACTTGGGTTCAAAAGGGGTACCCAGTAAAAGATACATCCAAAAAGCTTTTCTTAAATTCAAACACATCCCTCCCTCTTTTTCTTTTTTTTCTTTTTTTGATCCGCAAGGCCTCATGATCAAAACCCTTTCATATTTACTCCTTGTATAATCATTTATAAGGAGGCAAACACACACAAAAGCAGAAACTCCCATAATTCTTGCAATGGACACTATATCTAACCGAAAACAGCCAGATAAATACAGCCAAATCGCCAATCCATTAATGACAACCTAATCTCACCATCTCTCTCAAAGGGAAAACGCATCTCATTCAACAAAGAATTCTCCATCAACATAACAAAGACCAAATGTATACAAGAAAAATAAGCATGAGTAAGACAAAACATAGAATAGTTAAAACAAACCAAACAACAAGACTATAAACAACAAAACATTGTTTAATTGGGGAGCGATGTGCAACCTTGGACTTTGAAACGTTGGACCTTGGACGTATGCGATTTTAAACCCTGCTTGATATTTCTGATATGCCCAGAAACATTTGGTTTCGCCAGATGCTTATCTGGACGCGTTCTCAGGATTCATCTGTTTAAAAGACGACCATTAGTGGGGGTTCAAACCTGATCGTGTGGGTTCATCTTTGTTCCTCTTCTGTTTCCGGGGTAATTGACATTTTGGATAATGTACATACGCTCGCGTTTACAATGACTACCTTGGTAAAACAACTCGTCACGCGATCGGTCCGTTTCGCTCTTAAATCGTCAATGATCACCAAACTCTGCGGTCTCCCTCCACGCCTATATCCCGGTACCCTTTCGTAAAGTCACCCCTCTCACTCGTATACGACGTTTTTGCCATTCTCCAAAACACCAATTATTTCTTCGGGTATCGGTACCATCATTTGTGCTACATTTTAAAAAACGTTTTACAAAATGAAGTTTTCCCTGACCATAGGACCCGCTATGAAGCAAGTAAAAGGGTGTGTCCAGCAACATCATCTTTGAGAAAAGAAACCGCAAAAACGAGACCTCAGCAACCGAAATGACCCCGTCCTCGCGTGACGTCCTCTTAACCCTTTACTCCCCCTTTTCCCCACACCTCCGCTTGCTGGCAATCCTCTTTCGTCTTTCTTTTTGTCACCCTTTTCCTCGCTCGAACTAATTGGGTACGCGTGCCTGACCCCCGAACGAACACGTAGTCCACGAGTCACGACCCTTTCCGTCATTTCCCGTATTTCATTGCGTGATGATGTCCATCCTCGTCCTTATCCGGTGACCTCCTTTCCGGTGACGTCATGCATTCCATACATTCCATCCCCATGAGGTCATTTCCCACTGATGTCATTCCTGTGATGATGTCACTTCCGGATGATGTCACTTCCGGGATGATGTCATTTCCCACTGATGTCATTTCCTGTGATGATGTCACTTCCGGGATGATGTCACTTCCGGTGACGTCATACATTCCAGACATTCCATCCCCATCCCCATAGGGGTCGTTTCCAACATGATATACTACTATGGTTGCCTATTACTTAAGATCCGAAAATCTGCAAGGTCATGCGCCTGTACCGATGCTACAAGAAGGCTGAACACCTCAGAGGGGCCCTCAGTCACGCTCACCGCCCCATCTATTCAGACTTAAGTCTGTCAATAACTTATTCTTAAGAGACTTGCCTTGGGCTAATTCGACGTAAATCTCATCATACTGGGACACAATATTAATTACAGGAAAGTCCCCCCCCCCCCCCCGCCCCCCGATTAAACATTAAACAGCAACCAATAATCCACCTCACCAAACTGCATACGAAACTGGTATAAGAAGAAGGGAAGGGCGGGTGGATGAAAGGAGTAGGAGAGATCTAGAGGGGCTACGAAGGCGAGGAGATCAATAAAAGGAAAGAAACATGACTGAATTAGGAATGCTGGCATGTTTGTGAAGGAACAAATTCATAAGAAATGCATAATTATTGATGGGCACCAAATGCGCTGCGCTTTTTGTTTGTTTGTTTGTTTGTTACCTAATCTGACACTGATATCGAGGTGATCGAACAGATTGAAAGAGTGTTAAGTCGGAGGAAAGGGAGAGAGAGAGAGAGAGAGAGAGAGAGAGAGAGAGAGAGAGAGAGAGAGAGAGAGAGAGAGAGAGAGAAAAATAGGAGCGAGGCCGGGGGAGAGGGGGAGGGAGGGGGCTGAAACATGTGTGCGCCGTGTTGCAAGTGAACATTTTTTTTTTAAATACAGCCTATTTATTGTGGTCACATGCAATCTGTGTGTGTGTGTGTGTGTGGTGTGTGTGTGTGTGTGTGTGTGTGTTTCATTGTTTGTATGCGTGTATGTATCTGTGAGTGTGTGTGTGTGTGTGTGTGTGTGTGTGTGTGTGTGTGTGTGTGTGTGTGTGTGTGTGTGTGTGTGTGTGTGTGTGTGTGTGTGTGTCAACGAGTGAATTTTAAAAAAAAGAAAGCAAACAAATTGTTAAGGCCGGTGTGAACGATCAATTAATTGATTGAGTGATTTTGCTTATAGCCCAGCCGACCGCAAAGAGCCACGTGAGAACGATCGGGGCGTTTGAAATGACAGAAGTAAGGAGCGTGGTGGGACTCGGAAACTCGATGGCTGGTTGTCTGCTGAAGTCTACATTCTATCGGTAGAAATCATTTCAGATAGTGCATATGGAAGATATGCATACTGCCAACAGAAATCAAACCCGACAGTGCAGTTGTGAATTGAGATTCACGTTCTACCAGAAGGTAACAAACAAGTTGGGTAACTCTTGCTCCCGTGATGAAGTAATGAAGGCCCGTAACTCCAAACTAATGCTGCTGGCGACACCAAATCGCCTTGCAGAAATGACAACACAGAGCACACAGTACACACAAGAAGACATCCCAAATTCTACCAGAAAACCCTTTGCAG
>CM031615.1:66848518-66861018 GCA_018398815.1 Conus ventricosus
GACCCCTAGCAGGTCCGGCACGGATTGTCGCATTCGTGAATTTGCGACAATCCGTGTCGTTTGCGACAATCCGTGCTGCCACAGACCATCACAGGCGAGGGAGTGAGAGGAGAAGGGTGGGGGAGGGGGGGGGGGGGGGGGGGGGGGGGGGGGGGGGGGGGGGGGAGGGGGGGGGGGTAGAGTTGGCTTGTAAAATGACGTAAAATGTACCATTAAGGCTGTTTGTGCGTGCCTGAGTGCGTGTGCGTGTGTGTGTGTGGTGTGTGTGTGTGAAAAAGACAGAGACGGAGACAGAGAAAAACACAGAGAGAGAGATAGGGGGGTAGAGTGGTGGGGGGAGGGGCGAATGGCGGATTGTGGAGGCTGTCAATGTCACATCACCAAGGTCATTAGAGGCGACAGCATGTCTTCACCCTGCTTTCCTGCCTGGCACCTTTTTACTATCTGGAGGAAGGAAGCGACAGTCCCATAGCATGCCCCCATGCCTCTCTTTCCGGTACTCTCTTGCCTTCAACCTCTTTCGTTCTTCTTACCCTCCCCCCCCCCCCTCCCTCCATTCTCCACCCTCACAATCTCAACTGCTGTCGACGGTATTGGCTGTGCCCTTGGTGCTTCGGTGGCAGCCTCATTGCTTGGCGGGGCTTAGCAGCCTGCAATTTCGGCATTGAACCGTTTTATGTGCTTGGAACCTTTCTTTAAAAAAAAAAAACAGAAAGAAAGAAAGAACAAAAAGAAAACAAGATGCGAAGCATATAAACGTACTCCCAGTTTTCCAAACCGCTTATAAATCGGCCAAGTGCTTTGTGAGATAAGAAATAAGGCCAAATAACGGTTTAACGGTTTTAACGGCATTAAAATCCACCAATATATATATATATTTTTAAAAAAAACGGGAAAATAACGGTTATAATCGTTATATAACCGATATACACTTTTGAAACCGGTATTTAGTCCTCAAATGGCTAAAGCCTGTCTACATACCAAATTTCAATCCAAATGGACAATATGTCAAGAATAACGGTTTTTTAACGGTCAATTTTGAAACACTGCATGGAAGTGCCATTTGTGTGTGATGACCTTTCTATATACAAAATGCATTAAAACCCCACCAATATATAAAAATAACGGCAAATAACGGTTTAAACGGTTATAATAACCGATATACACTTTGAAACCGGGATATTAGTCCTCACTGGGCCTGTGTACATATCAAATTTCATCCAAATCAGACAATATGTCAAGAATAACGGTTTTTAACGTCAGATTTTGAAACACTATAGAAGTGTCATTTGTGTGTGATAACCTTTCTATATACCAAATTTCATTAAAATCCACTTAAATATAAGAAATAACGGCAGAATAAACGGTTTTAAACGGTTGTTTTAATCCATTTTCCCGCATTACATCACTTACATATAGACAGAGGCTCCGAATTATCACAAATCATCCAAACCGCTTATAAATTGCCAAGTACATTTCTGGATATTCCATAAAAAAAGAAAAACCGTTACAGGCCGTATACAACCGATTAGTAACGGCTATGACAGGCAAACTAAAACAATCAGCATCATCCGTGACCCATAATGAACATACCTGCTAATTTTCATAAAAGGTCGGCCAAGTACTTTCCGAGATATTCCATAAAGAGAAAAAACAGTTACAGCCGTTACAGTCCGTTAGTAACGGTTTTTAATGGAAAACAAAAACATCGGGCATTATTCTTGACCCATAATAACATACCTACAAAATTTTTCAGAAAGATTGGCAATACTTTCTGAGATATTCCATAAAAAAGAAAAACCGTTACAAAGGCCGTTACACCGTTAGTAACGCTATAACGAGGTAAACTAAAACATCGGGCATCAACCCTGACCCATAATGAACATACCTGCTCATTTTCACAAGATCGGGCCCAAATACTTTCCGAGATATTCCGTAAAGAAGAAAACGTTACAGGCCGTTACAGCCGTTAGTACGGCTATGCGGTAAACTAAAACGTTGACATCATCCTTGACCCATAATGAACATACCTAGAAATTTCAGAAAGATCGATCCAGTAGTTTTGTCTGGAGCGAGTGGAACACATTTTGACCACGACACACAGTACAGACAAACAGACACCACACACACACACACACACACCACACACACACACACACACACACACCCACACACACACACACACAGCTTTCTTCGTTCCCATTCAAAGAACTCCCTGTTCTATAAGAACTTGGAAACTAAAACCGCTACAGCGGCCCTTTACAGCCGTTAGTAACGGCTATAGCGTAAATTAAAACATCAGGCATCATCCGTGGCCTATAATGAACAAAACCTACAAATTTTCAGAAAGATCGCCCAGTAGTTTTGTCTGAGCAAGTGGAACGCATTTTGACCATGGACACCACAGACAGACAGACACACACACACACACACAGCATTTCTTCGTTCCCATTCTAAAGTACTCCTTGCTCTATAAGAACTGGGAGTACAAAAAGGGAGAGAAATTCTTGTGTGGAGGTCTTTATTGGGACCTATTGACCTCAAGATAGCACTTTTGAATAAAGAATCCAAATACTCGCCCATGGAGGTGTTGGCTTGATGCGATGAACTGCAGCAGTCACACTGACCAGGCTAACATATTTCTGACCAGCAAGCCGTCTGATTGAACAATGCAAAACGATTCGGATTCTCAAATATTATAAAAATAAGAAAAATAAAGAACACAAATCCCCACAACGTTTCAGGTCAAGACCGTCTTCAGGACTTGTGACATAAGAAAAAAAAAGATGCGAACATATAAACGTACTCCCAGTTTTCCAAACCGCTTATAAATCGGCCAAGTGCTTTGTGAGATAAGAAATATAGGCAAAATAACGGTTTAACGGTTATTTAACCGATGTACACTTTTGAAACTGGTATTTTAGTCCTCACTGGGCTAAAGCCTGTATACATACCAAATTTCATCCAAATCGGACAATATGTCAAGAATAACGGTTTTAACGGTCAGATTTTGAAACACTGCATGGAAGTGCCATTTGTGTTGATGACCTTTCTATATACAAAATTGCATTAAAATCCACCAATATATATATGCATTAAAATCCACCAATATATATATATATATTTAAAAAAAACGGGAAAATAACGGTTTATCGGTTATATAACCGATATACACTTTTGAAACCGGTATTTTAGTCCTCACTGAGCTAAAGCCTGTCTACATACCAAATTTCATCCAAATCGGACAATATGTCAAGAATAACGGTTTTTAACGGTCAGATTTTGAAACACTACATGGAAGTGCTATTTGTGTGTGATAACCTTTCTATATACCATATTTCATTAAAACCCACCAATATATAAAAAAAAAATAACGGCAAAATAACGGTTTAACGGTTATATAACCGATATACACTTTTGAAACCGGTATTTTAGTCCTCACTGGGCTAAAGCCAGTGTACATATCAAATTTCATCCAGTTTGGACAATATGTCAAGAATAACGGTTTTTAACAGTCAAATTTTGAAACACTATATAGAAATGCCATTTGTGTGTGATAACCTTTCTATATACCAAATTTCATTAAAATCCACCTATATATAAGAAATAACGGCAGAATAACGGTTTTTTAACGGTTGTTTAATCCATTTTCAGCATTACATCACTTACATATGGACAGAGGCTCCGATTTGTCACAAGATCATCCAAACCGCTTATAAATCGGCCAAGTACTTTCTGAGATATTCCATAAAGAAGAAAAACCGTTACAGGCTGTTACAAACCGTTAGTAACGGCTATAACGGGGCAAACTAAAACATCAGGCATCATCCGTGACCCATAATGAAAGTACCTGCTAATTTTCATAAAGGTCGGCCAAGTACTTTCCGAGATATTCCATAAAGAAGAAAAACCGTTATAGGCCGTTATAACCTAAACATCGGACATTATTCTTGACCCATAATGAACATACCTACAAATTTTCAGAAAGATCGGCCAAGTACTTTCTGAGATATTCCATAAAGAAGGAAAGCCTTTACAGGCCGTTACAGCCGTTAGTAACGGCTATAACGAGGTAAACTAAAACATCGGGCATCATCCGTGACCCATAATGAACGTAACTGTTCATTTTTACAAAGATCGGCCAAGTACTTTCTGAGATATTCCGTAAAGAAGAAAAACCGTTACAGACCGTTACAGCCGTTAGTAGCGGCTATCGCGGTAAACTAAAACATCGGGCATCATCCGTGGCCCATAATGAACATACCTACAAATTTTCAGAAAGATCGGCCCAGTAGTTTTGTCTGGAGCGAGTGGAACACATTTTGACCACGGACACACAGACAGACAGACAGACAGACACACACACACACACACACACACACACACACACACACACACACACACACACACACACACACACACAGCATTTCTTCGTTTCCATTCTAAAGTACTCCCTGTTCTATAAGAACTGGGAGTACAAAAAAAGAGGAGGATACATTAATACATGTGCTTTGTGGCCTGAATTGTTAGTTTTAAAAAAGGGTCGCACTCACTGAATAAATACTTTATTGTGCATAGATCTTATTTTGTGCATGTTTCTATCCTGGGTGTTAACTATAGATAGGGACTGATTTGTGAGCGGAACGTCCGGATTAACGTCTGTGACAGTTGGTGGAGATGTCAGGCAGCCCCATTTGGGGAATCTTTGTCGGATAGGAATATGTATTTTCGTACTGACGTTGACTAGATCCAGATGAAAGTGTCTTAAACCCACGACTAAATTGAATATACATTGGAGAATTTCAAAGGAAAGTAGAACACGAAAGTCTTTAGACATGGTGATGAATTCCACTTTATCTGTGAAAGTCTAAAATATCAGTTCTGAAATATCGAAACAAGTTTTGACCCTGGGATGCACACAGCAGTTGTTTGACGGTGGCGTAATTCTCTGGTGGGCTCTGCAGTCATGATATAGGGCTGGTAAACATATGGGGACACTCCCCTGGAGCTTCTGTCATGTCACATGCAGTGGCCATTACATAATGGCATCTGCCAGGAAGCTGTTACGTCCCTTGATGTCTTAAAAGAATGCCTTGTGCATGCCTGCACCCAATGTAAACACAACGCAGGCTTCCAAGGCTGGTGCAGGATTGCTCCCAGCTGGTTGGTTCGGCAGTAGAGGACAGTGCTTCTCTGGGTCTCGCTCCAATCTTTGGGTGCATATTTTTTCCGTCCTCCCCCCCCCCCCCCCCCCCCCCCTCCCCCCATTAAATCAATGTGTTCATTGCGCAGTCCTTTGAGTGCAAACATGTGTAGTCTGTTAAATTAAGCCTAGTATGTCAAGTCTGAAAAAAAAAATGGTTGATTATGCCCATCTGTAGTTTTGTTTTGTTTAGGTTCGTGGAACATTCCTCGAAGAGGTTGCTTTGTGTTAACATTTCCTTAAATGAATTTGTTATCCTTCATACCCGGAACACAACGAATTTACAGCAATTAATTGTTGAACTGTGTGCGTGTGTGTGTGTGGGGGGGGGGGGGGGGGGGGGGGGGGGGGGGGGGGGGGGGTGGTGTGTGTGGTGCGTTGGTGTGAATGCGTCTGTGTGGTGTGTGTGTGTGTGTGTGTGTGTGTGTGTGTGTGTGTGTGTGTGTGTGTGTGTGCGCGCGCGCGCGCGCACAGGCATACACATGCATACGAACTTGTGAATGCGTGTTGAAAAGTGTCATCTTTATCAAAGAATAAGCGTGTTTTCAAAGCTACAAAATGTTTTATTTGATTCCAGGTGCAAGCAAATGGTACACACACCAAAAGAAATCACAGAAGCAAACAAAGACAAACAAAGAAGCTAAGTAGCGAGCACAGAATTGATAGCACGGAACGAGGTGCGTCCCACGGAACAGATTTGTTGACACTAAACGATCCTTTTAGTTCAAGTTGTTTCTTGTTTTACACTGTGCTCTCACAGTAAGATAAAAAAAAAAAACTGCCCTCATCATGGCTGGCTAGTAGTATTACTACTTACGAGCAGCGTCAGACTGTCGCGCTCACGTTTTGCAATTTTGTTGTAAAATACTTCATATGACAAGCAACGAATCTCATGTGAAATGTTGTATGAAGGTCGTGAGAGAGAGAGAGAGAGAGAGAGAGAGAGAGAGAGAGAGAGAGAGAGAGAGAGAGAGATGGGGGGGGAGACATCTTTATGGATCATCAGCACAGTGTGTATACATTCCCATGGTCATGTTAGGACATCTCTATACAGTATTCCCATGATCATATTAGGACATCTCTATACAGTATTCCCATGGTCATGTTAGGACATCTCTATACATTATTCCCATGGTCATGTTAGGACATCTCTATACATTATTCTCATGGTCATGTTAGGACATCTCTATACATTATTCTCATGGTCATGTTAGGACATCTCTATACAGTATTCCCATGGTCATGTTAGGACATCTCTATACATTATTCCCATGGTCATGTTAGGACATCTCTATACATTATTCTCATGGTCATGTTAGGACATCTCTATACAGTATTCCCATGGTCATGTTAGGACATCTCTGTACATTATTCCCATGGTCATGTTAGGACATCTCTGTACATTATTCCCATGGTCATGTTAGGACATCTCTATACATTATTCCCATGGTCATGTTAGGACATCTCTGTACATTATTCCCATGGTCATGTTAGGACATCTCTATACATTGCTCCCATGGTCATGTTAGGACATCTCTATACATTATTGCCTTGGTCATGTTAGGACATCTCTATACATTAATACCTTGGTCATGTTAGGACATCTCTATACATTATTCCCATGGACATGCTAGGACATCTCTATACATTATTCCCATGGTCATGTTAGGACATCTCTATACATTAATTCCCATGAACATGCTAGGACATCTCTATACATAATTCCCATGGTCATGTTAGGACATATCTATGCATTATTCCCATGGTCATGTTAGGACATCTCTATAGATCATTCTCATGGACATGTTAGGACATCTCTATACATTATTCCCATGGTCATGTTAGGACATATCTATACATTATGCCCATGGTCATGCGCTAGGACATCTCTATACATTATTCCCATGGTCATGTTTGGACATCTCTATACATTATTCCCATGGACATGCGCTAGGACATCTCTATACATTATTCCCATGGTCATGTTTGGACATCTCTATGCATTATTCCCATGGACATGCTAGGACATCTCTATACATTAATTCCCATGGTCATGTTAGGACATCTCTATGCATCATCAGCGCAGTTAGGGTGATATTATGACATTTGTATGCATCATCAGACAGTATGCACACGTTCCCAAGGTAATATTAGGACATACTTACACATTATTAGCACAGTGTGCATACATTCCAATCGTCATATCGGGACATCTGCATGTATCATCAGCGCAGTATGTTCACATTCCCGTGGTCAGGTTAGGACATCTCTATACATCATCAGCACAGTATGTTCACATTCCCACGATCATGTTAGGACATCTGTATACATCATCAGCGCAGTATGTTCACATTCCCACGATCATGTTAGGACATTTCTATGCCTCATCAGCATGGTATGCATATATTTCCATGGTCGTCTCAGGATGCCTATATGCATCATCAGCACAGTATTGATTCGTTTCTATGGTAATGCAAGGACATCCCTATGCATACATCCCGATGATAATCTTGGCATCATCCGCGTAGTGTAACTTTGACTTTTCTGGGTGTCTTTGACAAAATTCCCCCCCCCCCCTCTCTCTCTCTCTCTCTCTCTCTCTCTCTCTCTCTCTCTTCTGTGTGTGTGTGTGTGTGTGTGTGTGTGTGTGTGTGTGTGTGTGTGTGTGTGTGTGTGTGTGTGTGTGTGTGTGTGTGTGCACGCGTGTCTTTTTGATATCATTTTTTCTTCGTTTTCGTTTGTGTATTAGTTTGTTTTTCCCCTCTGGTAGGCTAGTAATCTTTATGGATGAAATGAACACGTAAACGAATCATTGAAATACATTTACACTCTCTTTACAAATCGAAACTAAAATAGCAACAATAAGAACAGAAATGATAACAACAAACATAATGGTAATCAGTAATACGCTTGGTGGACGAAGATGATAATATGATGACGACGATGACGATATTGACTGTCCGAACTGGTCAAGCACACATCTCCTGCCTGGGCAGAGTCAGGACAGCCTGCTGAAGAAGAAGAGCCTCAGAATCCAGTGGACTGTGCTTGACCAGAGGTTTGTGGGAGACGCAGTAGACGTTGAGGTCTTCTTTGTCGTCATCGTTGAGGTGGTAGTTGTTCAGGCTGAGCGCGGTGCGACAGGCACTGCACGTGAAACACGCCTTGTGGTACAGCACGCGCCGCACCGGGCCCACTTGTTTCTCCATCGTGTACACCTGGTGTGTTTGAAATGACATTTACGGTAAATTTGCATGATCGTGCTGAAGAGAAATCCATGTTCATTTAAGCGCAATGTCAAACAACACAGAACAGCATACGTTATTAAGAGAGAGATTGCTGGAAACATACAAACACGCGCGCATGCACGCGCGCGCGCGCACAGACACACACACACACACACACACACACACACACACACACACACACACACACACACACACGCGCGCGCGCGCGCGCGCGCGCGCGCGCACGTGCACGTGAACGCACGCATGCATGCACGCATGCAGACAGACAGACAGACAAGAGACAGACAGACAGAGACAGACAGGCAAAGAGAAAGACAGAGAGAAAGAATTTTGCTTGGCGTTCGTTCTTACCTGACAGTATTATAGAGATACGTACAACTGGTCGATTTCATTCTTAAACCTATTACGTAAACGTCTGGCATGTATTCTCCAGCAATTATGTAAATCTTAATAACAACAGCAACAGTCATCATCATCATCATCGTCGTCGTCGTCGTCGTCGTCGTCGTCGTAGAAATAATGATTATTGTAAAGATCACAATTACGGTCGACTCCTGACAGGAGAGGATCTTCAGAAGTTTAGGACAGGGTCTACCTGACACAATTCCAAGAAAAGAGATTTGGGACATTGATGCTCACAAACACGGGAACAGCAAGGAAGCTAACCCATGTACAGTTTTACCACATATGGGATCAGAACGAGGAGTGGACTTTGAAAAGCCTTCCCGACTGTATTCACTTGGCAGCCCAGGCACCTGACCATGGTTGGCCTGGACGGCTTGATTTGGATGAACAATAAGAAGCCAGGGAGACAGCCATGGGGCTCCTGTTATGCCATGGCTGGGGTGTGTGTGTGTGTGTGTGTGTGTGTGTGTGTGTGTGTGTGTGTGTGTGTGTGTGTGTTGTTTTGAGGAGGGCTCAAGTCTTTAAAGGGGTTGATTTCCATAGATTTGGAAGCCATTTGCAATGGAGGTGACCCATGCCAAATGTCGCCTTGGCTATGGGATCAAGGTGAATGATTCGTTTCGATGTCTCTTGCACCCTTCCAGAATCAACCACTTACATGGTGGCCCGCCCCTGTTTTAGTCTGGCCGTGAGCCTCGGAACGAAAATCAGTGATCTTGGAGTAGCCATGTAATGCTGTATATGATGTTGTTTGGGTCAGACACTTCTAACAGTTCAACAGTTCTCAGGCATGGCTATGGTGACAAGGGGGGGGGGGGGGGGGGGGGTGGGGGGGGGGCTGGTAACACCTCATTCAAAGAGACTGGGAGTTCCGAATTATCCTAGTGTCCTGGCTGTAAGGCCATTTCTTCACTGTACTGAGTGTGGAGAAGGTTGGGACGTTGATTCCGTTATTCGAGTGTTTGTGAACGTAGAGTTATGCTGGTATCTTCCTTAAGGTTTTGTTATACATTGCTTATGATGAAGACAACGGAGTACTTTCTTAGACGAAACAATGTCAGTAGAGTGAAGTTTAAGTTTTATGTTCTTATATTTGATTGTGTGGACCTCAGTTTCAAAATCGCTTGAAATGTAAAATACTAGATTTCCGCCATCTTTTATGCAAATAAATCCGGAAATGAAAAGGAACCAGCATTTAAAACTGAAACTGAAATCTGCAATTCAGTATCATTGCAGTATTTTGCTGGTGATCAATTTTTATGATGCTTATACTCTGTAAGAACTATATTTAAATGTTTTTTGTAACCAAGATTTATTTTTCTTTAAATGCATCATTTTACCATTTCATTGTGAACACTTAATATCCCTCTTGACTTAAACTGAATGATTTATGCCTGTTAATGCTTGAACTCTTCCCTGTTTTGGATCTTTGTTGAATGTGCTTTATAAAAGTATTCCTAGTATTGCATGATTATGTTTTTTTCAATATGTGTATTTCCCATAATACCTCATGTTTATGATTATTATTGGTTCGAATGTGATTTGAAATAAAAGAAAGATGAAAACAATGAATTGGTGTTGATGTGGAAGATGATGTCCGCTTGCACTCCTTCTTCTGCCTTTACAAGCTCTCTCTCTTTCCCCCCCCTTACATCATGATGTCCTCATGATACAGTGAACTCCGGATTTAGTGAACGCCGTATGTACTGATAAATCGGCTGTACTGAAGCAAGTTTTAGGTCCCGGTCCCAACTGTTCATATTCTTTGTTAATTTTAGCCGGTTGTAGTGATATTTTCAAATCCGGATGTATCAATATCTCCTGTTGTAGTGACGTCATTTTCAAGTCCCGGGCAAGCCGGGCTCCGGTTGTAGTGATATTTTTTTAAGAGTAATTTCCCTTCTCCCCAAATGGCGAAACGCAATGTGCTTTCTTTAAAACGCAAAATCGATTTATTGAAAGACATTAAACCAAACAAGATGCGAAACATATAAACGTACTCCCAGTTTTCCAAACCGCTTATAAATGGGCCAAGTGCTTTGTGAGATAAGAAATAAAGGCAAAATAACGGTTTTAACGGTTATTTAACCGATGTACACTTTTGAAACTGGTATTTTAGTCCTCACTGGGCTAAAGCCAGTGTACATACCAAATTTCATCCAAATCGGAAAATATGTCAAGAATAACGGTTTTTAACGGTCAGATTTTGAAACACTACATGGAAGTGCCCTTTGTGTGTGATGACCTTTCTATATACAAAATTGCATTAAAATCCACCAATATATTAAAAAAAAATAACGGTTTATCGGTTATATAACCGATATACACTTTTGAAACTGGTATTTTAGTCCTCACTGGGCTAAAGCCTGTGTACATACCAAATTTCATCCAAATCGGACAATATGTCAAGAATAACGGTTTTTAACGGCCAGATTTTGAAACACTACATGGAAGTGCCATTTGTGTGTGATAACCTTTCTATATACAAAATTTCATTAAAACCCACCAATATATAAAAGATAACGGCAAAATAACGGTTTAAACGGTTATATAACCGATATGCACTTTTGAAACCGGTATTTTAGTCCTCACTGGGCTAAAGCCTGTGTACATATCAAATTTCATCCAAATCGGACAATATGTCAAGAATAACGGTTTTTAACGGTCAAATTTTAAAACACTATATAGAAGTGCCATTTGTGTGTGATAACCTTTCTATATACCAAATTTCATTAAAATCTACCTATATATATAAGAAATAACGGCAGAATAACGGTTTTTAACGGTTGTTTAATCCATTTTCAGCATTACATCACTTACATATGGACAGAGGATCCGATTTGTCATAAGATCATCCAAACCGCTTATAAATTGGCCAAGTACTTTCTGAGATATTCCATAAAAAGAAAAACCGTTACAGGCCGTTACAACCGTTAGTAACGGCTATAACGGCGCAAACTAAAACATCAGGCATCATCCGTGACCCATAATGAACATACCTGCTAATTTTCATAAAGGTCGGCCAAGTACTTTCTGAGATATTCCATAAAGAAGAAAAACTGTTACAGACCGTTACAGCCGTTAGTAACTGTTATAACGAAAAACTAAAACATCGGGCATTATTCGTGACCCATAATGAACATACCTACACATTTCAGAAAGATCGGTTAAGTACTTTCTGAGATATTCCATAAAGAAGAAAAAAGCGTTACAGGCCGTTACAGTCGTTAGTAACGGCTGTAACGGTAAACTAAAACGTCGGGCATCATCCTTGACCCATAATGAACTTACCTGCAAATTTTCAGAAAGATCGACCCAGTAGTTTTGTCTGGAGCGAGTGGAACACATTTTGACCACGGACACAGACAGACAGACAGACAGACACACACACACACATACAGACAGCATTTCTTCGTTCCCATTCTAAAGTACTCCCTGTTCTTTAATAACTGGGAGTACAAAAAACAGAAACAGGTGGATGTCGCTTCTCAGTACAATGTTTCTCAGGCAACAGTCAGCTCCATTATGAAAAATAGTGAAAAGTTGAAAGAAAAATTCTATGGCGACTACGCCTGGATCGAACCCCAACCCCAACGTTAAAACCATGGTAAAACTGACATCGGACGCACCAACAAACAAACAAG
>CM031615.1:66876018-67020293 GCA_018398815.1 Conus ventricosus
GCCTGGCTGCCTCTGTGCGCGTGTGAACAACTTCAATCACAATGCACTTCACATTGTCCACTGAGTGACCAGGCTCATTGAAATGTTTAGTTACCCAGGTCACTTTAGGTTCTTTGTTCCTCTTGATACATATATTTTTTTTTTTCCTCTTGATATATATATATATTTTTTTTTTTTACCTTGCTACAAGGTCGTGATGTACAATCGAGTTTGTTACAGGCGGCTGGAAAGGGAAGACTGCATCTGCATAAGGTCGCCTTGAGAGAAGAGATGCTGCATGCTGGAAACCTGACTGTCACTACAGATCACAAGGATATCACAGCAAAACAACCAGAAATAGATACTGTTTCTCAAAAACGTTTAAAAGAAATGAATTTACCTGGAAAGGCCTTGCAAACTCCAGCAGACGGAAACTGTCTGTTCCATGCTGTCTCACTTTCTTTAAAGGGGGATTCTTCCATGGCCACAGAGTTACGATATAAGACGGCTTTGACCATGACACTATATGCGTCAGAGGTGCAAACCCAGCATGAGAACCCTGCAGCAATTGACTGTGTCTCACCGAAATATGACGTGGCAATTGGTGAATGTGCCAAGAATTTCAGTTTTTCTTCTGCATGGACAATAATGGGAGTGTGCATGGTCATACAAAGACCCATTGCAAGCGTCTACCCCAAAACTGGCACTAGCAAAAACAAAGTTCCCCTCATTCTCAACACAGCCTTTGGTACGGTGTATGATAATACACCTGTTACTCTGTTATGGACCAGTGTCGCACCATGCCAACCAAAAGACAAAACTTGGCTACCTAACCACTTCGTGGCCATTCAAATGGAAGATGATCAAGATGTTGTTGATGGTGTTGTTGATGATGATGATGATGATGATGATGAAGATGATGGTGATGATGAAGATGATGATGTTGTTGATGTTGTTGTTGATGATGATGATGATGATGATGATGATAATGATGATGATGATGATGATGATGATGATGACATGAGTGATACTAAAGGCCCTGACAAGGATACAGAGGAGGAGGAGGATGACAGGGGTGTCAGGGGTATTAATGAATGTGTTGGTGGCATTGTGCACACTCCATCTGAAGAAAAATGTTGCCAGACACTTGAAGGACAAAGTTGGCGTTGCATCCAGACAGAGGAACCTACTGATTAATCAACTCTTTGAAGCTGAAGGGCTATCAAACTCATCGGACGAGGTCACGTTTGATGTAAGATTGGAAAACCTGACAACGATGTGGCCTGAACAAGACACGCGCTATCTCAACAGGATAGCGCAACAAATCCTTGACCATGTCCTAAAGCTCCACTGGAATGGCCAGCTACAAGACACGCAGTGGACCAACAACAATGCAGAGTCTCTCAACCATACGCTAAAGCACATGGTTGAGTGGAAACCGAGAGAGCTCCCTGAGCTGATCAATAAGCTGAGAACACTGGCCAAGGCTCAACAAGTGGAAATAGCACGCGCCATCATTGGCCGTGGCGAGTTTCAACTGGCTCCACACAACGCGCACAAACAGCTGCAAGGAAACGTTTGGGTAGCCATGACAGAAGTGCAGAAAACCAAACACACTGCCAATCTAAGACAAGCTGTCAGGCCCCCTGGTTGTGTACAGAGCAGCTCATCATGCTTCCATGTCACCGGAACACCTACAAAAGGAAAGAAACCCGGCCAGAGGAAACGAAAAAGAGCAGAAAAGACAACCACAGCAAAAAGGATCAAACTGGAAAATGAGTAGTGACCCGTGCCGAAGACCCTTATCCTTGATGCTTAGTCTTTCGGTTACATACATTAACAAACTTTATTGTCATACCCGGACTGATAGGACATGGTTGGGTTGACCTTTCCTTTTTTGACTGAAGATGCTGCATGTTGTTTGAAGTGCATAATCTGAAATGACATGAATGTTTTTTTCGTATAGCTATTGTCAAGATCTGTATGATTGATAGATGCTAATACTTTTGGTTACATGTATTTACAAACAATGGATTACCTTTTCTTTATTGAATGAAGATGTTGCATGTTATTTTAAGTTACATTGAAGACCACGGTGTTTGTTTACATGTATTACTCTCTCTCTCTCTCTCACACACACACACACACACACACACACACACACGATAGCTTGATGCTGACAACAATAATGTTAATAAAATTTCATTCTCGAGTAAAGATGACATGACTTTTTATTTTTTGATCAAAGAAGAAGGCACTTTGTATTATAATAAAAGAAACTTGGTGGGAAATGTCATAAAAGTCTTTTGGTGACATTATTTCTCAAAAAATGCACACACACACACACACACACACACTTGTGAACAGACACTGCTCGTCTCCGATCCTCGCCGACCGTCAATTTCAACCGACCCAATGGCTGCCATGGGACTCATAGTCTAAACTTGAAGCCCTTTTCTTCATTACACCTCCCCCTCTTTAATTTTTAACGAATATTTTCTCAGTCGTTTTCACAAGGATGCAAGAATTGCATAAAATTTACATATCTTTTCGTCAACGACCACACTACTTCGTGCCTATGGTGAATCTCCCCCCTCCCCCATCACATTTTCTCAGGCATGCGCATGGGATTTTATGGAAAGAAACCGGGAAAGTTTGCAAAGGTACACAACTCTTAGGCTTTTACTTTACTTACTTCCTTTAGTAGGCCTAGGCTAGTACACAGTTGTAGTCAGACTAGTCGCCTACCAGTACCAGCCAGTCGCTGCAGTCAGTGCTTGTCCCTTCTTCATTGTTAACGCACTCAGCTAGTAACAGGCTGGCGCGCGCAGGTTTGGGCGCTTGAAATCAGTCCGAGTCCAAGGAAAACTTGTAACCTGTCCATACTTTGTCGATCCTGCTCTTGAAAACGTTGAGAGAGGTTGCAGACACCACTCTTAGTTCAACTAGGCGTAAATCATTCACCAGAGACAAAATGGAAACTTTGTGGCTATGTGTGGTGGCCGTTTTTGCTTTACTGTTGTTGTTAATTGCAGCTTTGGCCATCCTGCTCGTTTACTCGGGATTATTTGAAGGAATTGAAGTGGGAGCAGGTAGGCCCCCGATCAGTCAGGTTGTTATCGCTTACAAATTTGCCAGAGGTCCATACAAAAATGTTGGTCCACTGTTCGACCAAGTGTGCAAGATGGCCCCTGATCACAAATGTCTGGGTATTTACTACGACGATCCGCAAAAGGTACGTGTGTATGTTTTGCAAGTGACTTCTTGTACGTCCTTTTTTTTTCTTTTTATTTTAAGGTACAACTATCAAGAGTTGTCATTTGACCCTCACTTACAGAGAGTGGTAAATAAAGCTAACCAGATGTTAGGTATCATAAAAAGGAGTTTTACTTATTTAGATAAAGATACTTTTTTGAAATTATACAAAGCTTTTGTCAGGCCACATTTGGAGTATGCTAATGTGATTTGGAGCCCTTTTTTAAAGCGTCAATCAATAATGTTAGAAAAGGTTC
Organism: Conus ventricosus; assembly: GCA_018398815.1. Taxonomy (NCBI): domain Eukaryota; kingdom Metazoa; phylum Mollusca; class Gastropoda; order Neogastropoda; family Conidae; genus Conus; species Conus ventricosus. The sequence continues at coordinate 66,879,510 of CM031615.1, forward strand.
AAAGACGAGCTACCAAATTGCTGAAGCATTGCAAAAACTTATCATATAATGAAAGATTGAAATATTTGAATCTGCACTCGCTGAGGGGAAGAAGGATCAGAGGTGACCTAATTCAAGTTTATAAGATCTTTAATGGCTATGATGATATTGACATTGAGACATTCTTTTCTGTTGCACAAACTTCGAGTACTAGAAACTCTGAAGGAAAGATTTTTATAAAGCACTGTAACACTAATCAACGTAAATTTTCATTTTCTTATAGAGTTGCTAACCACTGGAATGAAATACCTACTACCATTAAATTTGCACCTGATATTAATACTTTCAAGAATTTTCTAGACAATGATTCAAAATTTAGAGAATTGTTTCATGACTATGATGGATTGCAATGAATTTTTAATTGTAGCATGCCATATGACCCAAAAAGTGAAGAAATTTAGAGGGGACACATGATAGACCGCGAGGTCTAGGCTAATGAAGCCAGTCCCTACTACTACTACTACTACTACTACTATAAGAGTGATAGTTTCAAAACGAAGTGACTTGAGGGCGGAAAATTAAGCGAAATTTAGAACTTTAGAGTTCAGAGGGGTTAGTTCCCGCCAAGGACACGGAGTACAGGACAAGACACGATGCATTTCGACCCCTTGGGTCGTCTTCAGTGAAAAACAAATAACATTTGGGACAGTGAAAACGAAGAATCGGCGCAAAATTAAACGGTTTGATTTTTCGCCAAATATGAAAAGATAGGTAAGTGGTTTCTCGTACTTCGTTTTCACTGTCCAAAATGTTGTTTTTGCCTGAAGAAGACCCAAGAGGTCAAAATGCGCTATGATGTTTTACCGGAACTCCCTGGAAACCCCTACTAAACAAAGAATATAACAATGATTTTTGCATTTTTTGTGTTAACCTATATAGTGTGCATGTGTGTGTGCATTTGTGTGCTTATGTGTATGCGTGTGGGTGCGCGCGACCACCGAAACCCCGGAAATCCCAGAAATACCAGAAACCCCTATTAAACAAAGAATATAACAATGATTTTTGCGTGTTTTGTGTTTACCTATATAGTGTGCACATGTGCGTGTGTGTGTGCATTTGTCCGCTTATGTGTATGCGTGTGTGCGCGCGACCACCGAAAATCCCTGGAAACCCCAGAAATACCGGAAACCCCTACGAGGGCCACCCCACAAGTTCTCGGATGCGCAGAAACCACTGACGTCATAATTTCAATTTTTATATCATCATCACAAGCGATGTCATAATAGCTATGACACAAAAAATGATAAAAATCGTCGGAGCCAACTTTGTTCTACTTCTAGACAGCAAAATGGATGGCAAGGGGGACGGTTTTCAAAGTGTTGCAGAGAGCCTGTCTTGGAGAGATTTTCGTGCCATGATTTATTATGACTATCCTCAAAGGAAGTCTTTCAAGGAAAGTTTTATAAGTTTAACAAAATGTTTTGGCGACAAGGCTCCATCATTATCCACAGTCCATAGGTGGTTCAAAGAATTTCAGTTTGGTACAATGTCGTTGGAAGATCGTGACCGTTGTGGGCGTGTTTCAGTTACTACCGATGGGAACGTGAGCACAGTGAAGGCCATGATTACAGAAAATCCTCGAATCACGGAGGATGAACTCAAGGATACTCTAAACCTTTCATCAGGAAGCTTAGAGCGTATTCTTCGGCACAATCTCTCTGTACGGAAGCATTGCGCCCATTGGGTGCCCCACCAGCTGACTGGGAGCAGATGAGGGCTAGGGTTGAATGGTGCCAGTTTATCTGCAAAAATTTGACGGAGGAAGATCAGATAGGGTCTCCAATATCATCACAGGTGACGAAACCTATGTTTACCAGTATGACCCCGAAACAAAGCAGCAGTCATCAGTTTGGCTGTTTCCAGGGGAAACCCCACCTGTGAAATTTAAGAGATCAAGAAGCTGCACAAAGCAAATGATAACAGTTTTCTTCACAAGATCCGGCCATGTGACTACTGTACCGCTTCTGGAAAGAAAGACAGTGAACGCTGAATGGTACATCAACACCTGCCTGCCAAAAGTGTTCGAGGCTTGGAGTGCACGGCGACCACGGACCGGTATCCGCCACCTACTCCTCCACCACGACAACGCCAGTGCCCACACGGCAGCTGCAACTTAAGACTTCTTGCAAGAGAACAGTGTGCAGCTCGTCACTCATCCTCCGTATTCTCCTGACCTAGCCCCTTGTGACTTCTTTTTGTTCCCTCGTTTGAAAAAAAACAACTGAAAGGAAAGCCGTTTGAGAGCCCTGAAGATGCCCGAGCGTTTGCCGAGGGCTTGATTTCTGGTATACCTAAGTCGGAGTGGGCTGGGGTGATGGATTCGTGGTTTAGAAGGATGGAAAAGTGCATACACGCTGATGGAGGATACTTTGAAAAGATGGGCTAGGTAAGAAATGCCAGTGTACTTCCATCTTTTCCCATCCGAGAACTTATGGGGTGGCCCTCGTATTAAATAAAGAATGTAACAATGAATTTGCAATTTTCTTGGTCTTCAATCAAACTGGAGAAAAGTTCTAGACTAATTGGCAAATATGTGACAATTGGCTAATATACAGACAGCTGTGTGGACCGTTGGTGCTGTGGTGCCATCTGCAGATAACATGCACGTACGCCATCTGCAGATAACATGCACGTACGCCATCTGCGGGGGAAAAAAATACATAATCTAGACTTGTCAAATCGGCCTCAACATGATAGCGTGGTCGAGGGAAATCTCCCGGCTTGTAAGAAACAAAGAACTACATCAATTTAATAGCAAGTAACTACTACTAACCTGTTCCTTTATTGGTCTATAGGGGTTTTTTTGGTATTTCAGGGGTTTCCAGGGGTTTCCGGTAAAACGTCATACCCGTCAAAAATGCATTGTGTCTTGTCCTGTACTCTGTTTGTCTGTGTCCTTGGCAGTAACTAACCCCTTCTCTTTAAAAATTATCTTGAGATTAGATTTCTCTGCAAGACACCCCCATCCCCCGCCCAACTTTCCACAATTTACCGTCCAGCTTATTTGACACTGATTCCAAGTTGAATGACTTGAAAATATATATATATTCAGAAAGCGTTTGATGTGTTATTGTTATAATTATGTACCTTGTACAGTGGACATTTCAGAACTCTGCTCTTAGATTAGAAGAGAATTGAGAAGGGGAATGAACATTAAATTCCCAATCCTGCTGCTGAACTAGGATTTTTCCAACTTTCTAATGTTTTACAACTTTCTTACAATGGGCAAGCTGCCAGTTCCACCAACATGAGAACTCTTCTTGACTTACAGATCATGAAATCCAATTTTGATGCAGGCAGCTTTGTCCATGGAAGACTGAGGCATAAGCAGAGGAGCACCAGCAAAGTGTCATTAGCCAAACTCCAGCGCATTGAAGTTTACAGACTTGAAGAACTTCTTTTCCTTAACTCTTGCACATAAGTTTACAGACCTCAAGAAATTCTTTAAACAGGACAATCAGCTTGGGCATAAAAATAAACTTCGGTATATGCTTCTAGGAAGTCATCATAGACACACACACACACACACACACACACACACACACACACACACACACACACACACACACAGAGTAATTTACCAGAAGGATTCCTCTATTACATTGTAAATTCTCACTTGCTGTCATTATTATTGTTATTATTAAATGAAACTATTGGAAGGTCAGAGGTATGATGTCGTAACGTCCGATTATTCTCAAAAAGCAGCAAGATTTTAAATACGAATCGGTGAAATGCATCAGAAAATACTGGTTATACAATTTATAGTGTATCTGGTTGGTGTATGTGTGTGTGCATATGTGTGACTGTATCATGTGTCTAAAAGTTATGTCATCTGATTATTCTCCATACACAGCATAAATCTATGAAATGTGTTGTCAGAACAAACAGGTTTTAGTGTATCTGGTTGTTGTGTGTGCACATATGTGTATGACTATGAGTGTTTAAGTTAACTAAAAGAAAACCATGATTATCAATTTTTTTCTTTCACCAGGAACAAAACCACCTGTTATGAACTGATATGCTGACACATTTCATACAAGATTGTGTGTATGGCTTATGAGATGCAGAGAAGATAAATGGGATAAGTGAATGAATTAAGTTTGGCCAAGCAAAATTGCCATACTAGGGTCGTCACAAATGTTGTGCAAATTTTTAAGTCAATGCAAACAAGAGCCAAAATCAAATTTGAAAATTAAAAGGCAGGTCTTGTTCTGTTCACAGAATAGACATGAAGAATTTTAAATAAGTAAACAAATGAAGTTATCACGTTATGTCTAAATGTCATTTCAAACATTGTTTTTGCGTGCCTTTAAAAAAGAACATTTCTGTATTCTTGATCATGGTAATTGCAAGTTCACACAGTGTAGCACATCCCCTGATAAAACTAAAAGTGATATATACCACAATACACCATCTCTAGATCTTTAAACATGATCAGCAAGTTGAAATGTGTGTGTGTGAGAAAAATTGAACAGTTTTTGAATTATGTTTTAAATGATTGAAAATATAAAAAGGAATGGGATTTGATGTGCACGCAATATCATTTTAGATCAACAGTTTTGCCCACAATGCCTTTGACAGCTGAATTGAAAACAAAATCAACAAGAAAAAGGGGCAGTACCTTTACTACCACCTTTGACCATCTTTACATCTAGGGAATGGTGAAGGAGAAAAAAGAAGTGAATCTTGTCAACAGAACAGCAGCTGACTCTTGCCTAAACTAAAGTAAGTTCATTTGACTGGAGCAACAGAATCAAAGCCATGGTAATTGCTTCATTTAGTGACTGGTGTGAATCAGGAGCCAGAATGCTGAAGTTGAAGAATTTTACCTGTTAATGAAATTGAGTTACTGCATTGCATGGAGAGTTTAAAAATGAAATTGAGTTACTGCATTGCATGGAGAGTTTAAAAATGAAATTGAGTTACTGCATTGCATGGAGAGTTTATAGCTTTACACTTGAACAAGAGTGCAGAAAAACTGTTGAACTGATGACCAAAATGAAAAAAGAAAAAAAAAACTGCATTCCATGGCTTCACTTTTTCTAAACTGCAGTTTTACAGTGTTGATGCAACCTCCCTCTTCTGGATAAATCTGTTAACTGTTTATGACTTGTGTAAGGCAACTGACTGTTGGTGCATTTTGGGTATTTTCTACATGAATCAGAATGGTATGCCATTCATATTAACTCTTTCTACCCCCACATAATATGGTCAATGGCACTGGCCTATAATAATTTTATCAAGTGTTTAAGTTCATTCCTTCTGTATACTGTTAGGCTGGTCTTTTCCTGTGTACATGCAATGTTTATAATCACACAACCATTGATTAATATTTGGATGGCCCACCCTTGGTTAGCATCACTTGATCGCTGTCATGGAGTATAGCTGAAAAGGTGTCTTGAACGTGACCTGAAACACCAACACGCCTTGGTCGTGCATTGTGGTCCTTGTACTGTTCAGATCAGCTGTGTAATAAATAAGATATGAACAAGTTTAACGCTGTCAGCACAGACCTTCGTTCTGCTCTATGTGCCCAGTTAACACTGCAGTCACAGCACTGAAATTCCCTCAGGACACCTGATTTTGACCATTTTTAATTAATTTTCCTTAAAAGCCTAAATCTGACGGTGACTGAAAGAGCTATCTTTCATCTTCTTGATGATAAATGTTTTAAAAGTCCAACTAATCATTTTATTGTTATTTGATTGAGTTAAAATTGACATGTTTCGAACAAGGAGCTTTAATTCAGTGCTTGAAGATGCCAACGGGTAGGTCGCTTTCTCTTCAAATTATCCAGTGAAATGGACTGTTAGTAGCGTGCTAACTGGTATGATATGATGTGAATGTGTCTGTTCGCTGACACCACTGGTTAAAAATTATCCGGGAAATTTTGGTCAAATATATATTTAGAAGAACACACTATCATTCTCACGATGTGTCCTGAGTGACAGATTGCTTGCTGGAGTATTTACGCCCTATGTCGCCGACTGGTAAGTTGGGTGCTGTGATCATTCTCGCGGCGTGCTGCGAAAAAGTAATTTGCATCAATTTCTCATTGGTTCACTGTCTACCGTTTGCTTACTTGTAAGATGTGCATGAATGAGGCAAACTGACTCAGAAACTTGGAATCAAATTCATATCGACTGTTGAAGCATACACCCAAGTACTGTTGCAGCATATATGCCATTGAACAATGAAACGATTTGGGACAAATTTGGCATTGTTTAGTCATACATGTTTTAATGAAATGACTCAAAGAGTTGAGGCAGCCTTTCGATTGTGTAGAACTGTATAGTTCCAGGAAACTTTGGGATAGTATATGTGGCTTAGCCCATGAATCAGTTTGCACGCTTGTGTTTACTACTGAATCAGCAGACATGTATACAAATTACTTTATTTGTTGACATTGTAACCTCCAGAGGTTGATCTGCATGCGGGTCATCTGAATACATTCATGTTGTCACAGGTGGAAGCGAAGAGACTGCGTCACATCGTGGGCTGCATCCTGGCCGAAGGGTCTCAGACAGTGGACGAAGAGCTTGTGAGGAAGTTTGAAGCGGAAGGGTTCAAGACGTATCAGCTGCCCCAGGTGGACAACGTGGTGCGCACCTCCTTCCCCTTCATTACTACTCTGTCCATCTTCATCGCCGTGTACAAAGTCTACCCCAGAATGCACCGCTATATGACAGTGAGTGCCGTCTTTCTGAATTGTACTCTGATTACTCCTACTAGAATGGAGAGCGTTGTGGGCTTAAATCACAGAGGGAGATTATTGACAATGATGCTAGAATTTAGGGGACTGTGGTCTGAATTGACAGGGGTTGTTTGTCGACATTGGAATTCAGTGTTGTGGTCTGAAATCACGGAGGTAAATTATTGATATTGCGCTCGAATGTTGTGGTCTGAAGTGATAGAGTTACTTAGGTATTTCTTCTTAGAATTTAAGGTGGTGTAATCTGAAATCACAGAGGTAGATTGATTACTTCTAATCAATGATAGGTTGCCGCATATTTGACAAATCACATATTATCTAGAGACCGTTTTCTGTTAAAAATTACTTTCATCTGTGTTCCTTCTGCTACTTTTGTAGTGGACTTTTTGTTGGCAGCATTCTTTTCATATCTTTACTTAATGTTTTTTTTTTTTTGTGATGTCTTTCATTCTTTTCCTCCTGCAGCCTGGTTTACTAGTTTGCAGAAACTTCACTCCCCTCCCCCCCCTCCCCCCTATTTTTTTTCTTCTGGAGAATGGAAAACTAGGCCACACAAAACCTTCTTTTACTTCCTGTTGCCTGGAAAATCGGTTCTCGCAGTAAGCTCCTCGAAGTTCTCGCACATCACGTCATTGTGCATGTCATCTGTCCGGAGCTGCTTACTCGCAGTGCAGCTGTTTATGAAGGGACTGGATGACAGTTGGGAAAAACCTCACTGTAGTCAGTTACATCATGATGAATTATGTATTGACCAGTGATTGATAATGACGATGACTGGTGTCAAGCGCATGAAGACGACGGAGCAAGAAGCTGCCATCGGAGCACAGATGGAGGATGGTGGACAGAAGAGATGACTTAGATGATGTAGTTCTAGGAAAGGGGACCATCATTACACAACACCTGTTTATGTTGACGGTATGTTAGAGACTGAATTATTACTGGGAATGTGTGGTTTGGTGCAGGAGTATGTGCGCTTGGGAATGTGTGGTTTGGTGCAGGAGTATGTGCGCTAGGTAGAAGAGCCTGATCATGTTGCAAGGGGTGACGTGCTGGCTGGACTTCCTGGTGATGTAATGAATGCTATGTTGGCCGGGTTCCTGTTCATGCTCTCTCTCCCTCTCATGGCTGCCCCCATGTGATGTACTGTTGTTTTAATCAATTAATGGTAGCCATTTTTGTGTGTTTTTGTTCTCAGTGGTATTGCAGCACATGAATGTACACTTGCCTAATTTTGGGGGGGACTGTAATTTCATAGTCAGTGATTTTATTAACAGGTCCTGCTGCAACCGTTGAACCAGCCATGAGGTTGGGTTGCTACTCACTTCCGTCCATTGACGAATGAGGAAGATAAATGTGAAACTACAATCGAAGAAGGTTCTCTGATTGGTGCGGAAAGAGCAGTTACAGCGTCTGTAGCTTCATAGGCACTCGCCTGTATTTTATGCTGCACAATTACAATACTGTCTCTCTATTCCGCCCAGATACTTAGACAGTATGAATAATACATCTGCAGGCACTTTACAATACTGTCTCTCTATTCCGCCCAGATACTTAGACAGTATGAAGAATACATCTGCAGGCACTATCTCCAGGTGGCCCATCAACTCTGTTCATGAGGCATACTCACAGATTCAGGTCAATACTTTGGACCTCAGTCTCAGAGCGTACAAGTTTAGAGAGACTGCCACGTAAGCTGCTTTCAGTCTCTTGGTGCCCATGTTCCACGTGCCAGAAGCAGCTTTCTGCTGCCCAGAGGGCCCCTTCATTAACTTCTTTCTCAGGGATATCTGCTTGATTAGCGCTGATGGGTCCAACAAGTCTGCTTTCATTGCGGCTGTCCACCCAGACTTCTCGCCCTAGGAACTTGTAGAGCAGTTCATCATTCTCCTATTACTTTGAATTCTGTAAGAGTTTAACATGGTGCAGGTACAGTTTGTGATAGCAAAGTGGGGCATTTTTCTTGTGTTCTGTGTTTGGCTAGATACATTTACAATGTCAGACTCAAAATCCCACGTGTGCTTTCCTCTAGTATTGCTGTGGTGCACAGGGGTACTTTGGTTAGGCCATAGTACCCAGGGGTACTTTGGTTAGGCCACACAGCCCTGATATGGCCCTCTGCGGTCGGCTGGGCTATAAGCAACATTATCTTATCTTATCTGGTTAGGCCATAGAATGAAGAGGAAGCAGAAAAGACCTCATGTGGTCTGCTAGAGACAGAAGGTAGTGAGTAGGGCGTCTTATTGCTGGGTTAGCCAAGGAAATTTGGCCAGACAGAGATATCCAATTGCTGTAGCTTGCAAGACTTGGACACAGTAAGTATATAATGCCAAACAGGAAATAGGAGAACAATTCACCATCTCAGCACCACATGGTAGTGAGGCTAAGACAGTGACTGAAAATGATTGAAAGCCATCAAAGCTCAAAGTGTAGAGAATGGAATAAAAATGTCCAAAGTGAGTTGCATCAGAACTGGGTTTCTGCCGAGAATGTTTGCTCCCAACCATGGGACATCTCTCAATAGATCTGGGACTATGCCAGTAGGTTGCATAACACAAGGGTCATGAGTTTGTTAAAGATTTGAACAATATCACTTTTTAGATTTAAAGGGAAAATGCTGTATGTATGTTACAGACAGTATGTATGTTACAGACAGACAACTGTTTTCAGTGGCACTGCTGTTTTTAAATCTTTCTTCTGTCATATCGACATATTTGTGGATGTTTGGCGTTAAGCGTTTCACGCAGCCTGTTTGTTGACTGTCTGCACAGGAACACAGTCTCTGCGCCCACCCCTGCCTTGAAGTGTACGATGGAAAAACCATGCATTTCATGGCACCACTATCACGGCAGGGAGACTTTTATGTCCCTGAAGCTCTGCAGCGCTTCGAAGGAGAAGAGCCGTATGAATCATTCTACTCGGATGAATCAACCTTTGACCTGACCCAGAGCGACATCTCGACCTCCACTGAAGACTGCCAAGCAGAGCCCAGTGCCCTGGACTCCTCACAGCTGCAGTCAAGCCCTGAATGGCCTGCGTCGGAAGCGGAGTCTCCAGTTCCACAGCCAGGTCGGGATGAGAAAGGGTCTGATGAGGATTCAACGTCATCCTTTGAAGAGGTCAAGTTTGACGTCAAAACCAAGGGTCAGAAGTAGCGGCTATATGTATGTGTGTGTGTGTGTGTATGTATGTATATATATATATATATATATATATATATATATATATATATATATGTACATGAAATGACTGAGATATACATACATACATACATACATATATATATATATATATATATATATATATATATATATATATATATATATATATATAGATACACACACACACACACACACACACACACAGTCTGAACACCTTGGCTCATATGTTCATGAAGACTTCACAGCTGTCTTTGAAATTGATCTGACAGATGGAATAATTATGTGAAGGTGCTTTGCAAATTTGTGAGCATATAATTTGCTGATGCTTGCTAAAATTGTTCAAGGCCAGTTGGGGGTCGCCTGTTTTGCTTGATATTGCACAAATCCTCAGTTAAACAGAAAAGAAAACGATGTGCTTTTTTTTTATCTCTGAGTTAGGTTACGTCATTAACAGTGTTCAACGTTTTCAGTCCCTGAGTCTGGTTCTCACAGATGAAGTGGGGAAATGGAACCAGACTGTTTGTCCGTACAGCTTTACATGATTCAGTTAGTGCTGTCAGTACACAATTTCACTTTAACATGCATGTGTGTGTGTTCCCTCTTTCATGGAACATTGTTCTGAACATTCCCTGGTTAACATTGAAAATGTCTGTTAGACTTGGTCAATGATAACAGGATATATTAGTCTTTTATTTCACACAATTATTATAGGTAATTGGCAGGTTCTCTGCTTGTTTATGGAGAAAAAAAAAGAAACGACTACGGAATTTATTGTATTGAACTCTACTATATGTGAGCTGGGTAGTTTTTGTTTGATTGATTGTTTTTCATTTATAGGATTATCTACTGTCAATGTGTCAGAGAGGGTTTGAGAAATTGGGATACTTGAAGTTACTGACTACGTAAGTTCTGTGTTTCGCTTCACAGAGTAGCATGCTTCATGCTGTTAATTTTTTTTAATTTTTTTTTATTCATCAAGCAAAACACAGTGGCAAAAAAAAAATAAACGCACACACACACACGCACACACACACATGTGCGCACGCGTACACACATCTCAAGACACATATACAGTGAAGTTAATTGTTATGAAATAACCTGAAGGTTTTAACGATTCTATCATTTAAAAAAAATAGAAATGAATAAAGCTTGGCAACTGAGATATAATATTTATCATGTGGAAGACCCATTTTTTCGATGTCAGTTTGGATCAGAATTTAACATGTTTTCACACTGCATGAGCAAATGTTCTGTTTATTATCGGTTTTGGATAATATTACCTTTTTTTTTCATGCTCCTTCACTTTCTGATTTGAAATGTAAACTTGTTGGATTGTTTCAGCATTTGCTAAAAATAACAGGTTTAACTTTGATCTGTGGTGGTCCGACGTGAATAAAGACTTGGTAATTTGAACACCTTGTTGCTGTGTCATGCTTTGCATTTATGCAACAGAAATACGTTGACCCCAGTGGTGATCAACAGTGATGAAATTTGAATGCTTTAACCAGCTGCCGTGGCGAAGTGGTTATCGTTGCGGACTCCCGGCTGGGAGGTCGTGGGTTCGAATCCCATCAGAGTCAAGTGGCTTTTTCTGCCCCGACCAGCTCCTACCCAGAGTTGAGTTTGCTGCGGACTCAGTTGGGAAGACTGGGACCACACAGTCAAGTTTCATCCACTTAATGGATGCCTTTCTGAGAGTGTTGCTCCAATTTCCTGACCAACACTGCAGGTGCCTGTATCTCTCGGGCCTGGTTGACGCCGGGATATATTATGAAAGGAAGCGTAGAGTACAGCCCTGTCATGTAGTCTCAGACCGAAATGGAAATCCGTACCATCATCTTAATCATCCTCATTCTCATCGATCAGCATATAAAAAAAAAAAGTCTCAAATTCTGTGGCCCTTAATGCCCTGCTCTCATGGTGACCTCAGTTTCGATGTCCTCTCCACGTCAATGGTCTTGGTTTGGTTCCGTCGGGGTCACCGGTATCGGCAAGTCCACGGGGGCTGTCGTTGGACGGACGTGGTGGCGCCCTCCAGGGGAAGAGCTCACTCACGCCGGCTCCGCGACTAAGCAATTATTGTCGTCAGTAGGGGCTTAGTAGGTTGTGTCCTGCATATGTTTGATCAGAACAGGCGCCACTGAACACCACCGAAGTGACTCGGCAGCAGTGCAGTGCCTCCTCCGTTGGGTTGCCTCTTGATGACTTGACATTGACTGCTCCCTGTGGATTGCCGGTGGCGGGGCCGACTGGGCTGTGGCTGTGGACGGGGTGTCGGAATGAGCGGCGTGGGTGCACTGCCTCTGAGGTGGCGCAGAGGTTGGGACAGCAAAAAAAAAAAAAAAAATTTGAATGCTTTAAATGACTCTCACATGCAAGTAGATAGTGTCAAACTGGCCAATGATTTTTAATGAATAAAAAATATCAGGTCACTGGTAACGGTTTTGAATGAGAATTGATTTTACATTTAGGTTTTTGTTTTGTGGTTGGCTTTGTGAAAGAATTTGGTCAGTGGATTTTTTAAGAAATTTGGAAGCTGTGGTCAATTTTAGTTTTGATTATGTTTATTTCAGTTTTGATTTTTTTTAATTTTTATATTAGGTCACCGTCAGCAGATTCATAGATTACCAGGAAGGCATAATTACTCCTCAGTTTGATTTGTGGACATTTTGAAGCTTCAGATTGTATTTTTGCTCTTTGTAACTGGCTTGTTTTTTTTTGTTTGTGTATTTTTGCTCTTTGTATCTGGCTTATTTTTGTTTGGTTTGATTGTTTGCAGATATTTTTGTAATGCATATACTTCATAAGTGTGGTGGATTGTGAACAACAATATGATGTGTTTGTTTGCAGATTTTTTTGTAATGCATATACTTCATAAGTGTGGTGGATTGTGAACAACAATATGATGTGTTTGTTGGCAGATTTTTTTGTAATGCATATACTTCATAAGTGTGGTGGATTGTGAACAATAACATGATGTGTTTACATGAAACTTGGTGAAACCAAACCAAGTTTTGGTGTCCAGGCACAAAAGCTGTAATCAAGCAGAAAGTACACTCTGTATCAGATCATGCTGAATCCTTGATATTCCTTGGGGGGAGGGGGGGGGGGGGGGTAAAGTTAAAGGGGAGTCGCCTGTTCAGGATGCAAGATTTAACTGCTTTCATTACATAGTGGTGCACTTCTTAAGTGTTTAGTTAGGAGAGGTTCACCCGTTTGTTTGGAGGTACAGCATGGTCATAGCTACCAGATCCTCTTACAGTTGGGGATTTCAACAAGTCCCTTTCCCAGTATGTAATTTCTGAACTTCTATGCTGGGTTTAACCCTTCAAGTGCTCCTTATAATAAAAAAAGTGCATTCAGTTGTGTGCTTGGAATCAAAGGGAAGATAGCTATCGCTGCATATGTTCACTTATAATTTTTTTTTAAATGCATACAGTTGTGTGCTTGGAATCAAAGGGAAGATAGCTATCACTGCATATGTTCAGTTTGAAGGATCTTTTATGCTTTCTAATAAGGTTACATAGGTTAACCTGTGCATTTTTTTGTTTAAAATAACAAATGTAGAACATGAAAAGGCAATGTTGAAATCTTATCTGTAATGAAGTAGGACATATTTTGAAAAAAAAAAAAAAATGTCCAGCAACGTCTGTGCCAAGGTAACCCAGAACCTATTTCAGACATTTTAAATCATTGTCCATCTGTTACAATTTGCAATTTCCATGTTATGCAGAAAGAGCACAAAACAGTTGAAAATTATCATCTGTAGTGTTTGTGTAAACGATTTTTTTTTAATTCCAGGGCTTCTGGTAGCTGGTCATAATAAACACTGAACCTTTCTTTGAGACGGGCCTATATTTGCCACACAAGCCCATGACTTCTTGAAAAAAATGAAGCAACCAAAGACTGAACACAGCAACAATTAATTCCTGAACAAGATCATCATTGCTTTAGAAAGCCACAACAAATATTCAGAGATCAGTTGCAAGTTTGGTCCTAGCCAGACTCACCAAGTCATTCATTCTTGTTTCACCCATTTTTACTCCTCTACAGTGGTGACAAAAGATCAACACCACTGAACAGCTCATGAAGTCAACATGTGCTGCCTGAATTAGATGAAAACTCCCTTCACATGCCATCGCTGCTTTGCCACGGGCAATTTCAAGGACTCAGGGCCTCCCGTCTGCATCTCGCATGCAGATCCCTCTTCAAGGTTACCATGTGTTCTTTCTCTTCTTCTTCTTTTTCTCAGAAAAAAAAAAATGTGCTTAGAAAAAGTGAACAGTGGGGCCACAATGAATCAAGAAGACAGGTATAACCAAATGAAAATAATGATGGTAAATTTTGGGGTGGGGGATGTGGTGCTGAGATGGGTACTGTTGTTGTTTGACTGCATTCGTTGGATTATTCTTGCCATTGAAAATTAGCTTGATCTTCTATGCATTATTTTAGTTTGTGTGTGTGTGATTTGATGAGTTCCAAAATGATTTGATCTTCTGTGCATTATTTTAGTTTGTGTGTGTGTGATTTGATGAGTTCCAAAATGATTTGATCTTCTATGCATTATTTTAGTTTTGTGTGTGTGTGTGATTTGAAAAGTTCCAAAATGACTAACATATTCAAATGATTTATGCCATATACACATTTTCACATTCCAGTTTTACTCATATCAAAAGTGAATAACCAATGCTGTACTTGCTGTAAATCATTTGACCGTGTTTGTTATCCATAACCCTCCGTCTCATATAGATGGCCATCTTCCTTAATTAATGAAAATTGGAGAATTTTCACATAGCATGCGTAGCAAGATGCTTTTGCTTTATCCTTTAGCTTCTTCAGCCACAAACTCCAGTTCTAAGCGTCTTCATGCCATTTCAAAGTGAATGTTATTCATGTCTTGTTTCCTTGTCATCCGAGGTTGGGTTTGTTCGGTTGTTGTTTTTTCTACCGGTTTTCTTGCAAGCGGGCTGTCTAAAAGCTCCATGCTTGATCATTTATTTGTTCATTTCTGAAAGGCCAATTTAAGCCTACCAATGAACACACATGAGAGAAGTTTGCAAGGTGGGTTACTTTTGGTCTGTTGGTCATTGCCAGTAGCAGATGTGCGAAACGGAGAATTGAGATGTGTTCCCTGGAGCTAAGACGGCAATTTGATGACTGTTTTGAAAGCTTGATGGGTGGAAAAAACCTTTGTTCCGACAGCACATTTTCTGCAGACAGTTGGGCTGTTAGAATGGTTACAAAAACAAAACAAAAAACCCTTGGCATACCAGTATGCATAAATAAAAGCTGAAATTTCAGAGAAAAATTAAAGTGTACTTTCAAGAATATCAGGGGAAATATTTGGCTTGTTTTGATCCAGATTATCATCGTCGGTTAAATTTTGTAGCAAACCACAGTATAGTATTATACTGCAAGGCCTGGGGCATTGATGCCTGAAATGGACGTTTGCTGTCGACTTAATCAAGCTGTGTGTGGTCACTTCTGTTTTGTCTTTGATGACCAGTGGCAGGTAAAGAGGGAGAGGCAGGAGCATCATGTGCCCCATATTGTTATGTCATGACCACAGAGGTCGTGTGTGCAGTGAAACTTGACACTCTGTCCACTCTTTAATCCAGTTTCAATTTTTGAGGAAACTTAATCTTTTGTGTATCTCCATTATAACAAGTGTGTATAGCTTTATTATGACTCGTGTAATCTCTGCCGTTATTTCTTTAAACATGAATGTCTTCTTCATGAGCAGTACTGTTGCTAAATTGTTTGGGAGTACTGCAATGTGTTGGCGTGTAAGCAAAGCTCAGAGCGTGTGCGCGCACACGCACAGGTGATTTCAATGCACCAACTGCCGTGGTGCAGCGGCTAGCGTCGCAGATTCACCTCCGAGAGGTAGTGGGATTGATTCCCATCAGAGCCGTTTATATTCGTGGGATTTGGCCAAGTCCAGTTCGTTTGCTGACGGTTCAGTTGGGAAGACTGGAACCACACAGTCGAGTTTCAGCCATTCAATGGATGCATCTCCAAGAGCGTTGCCAAGATTTTGTGTTGCGACCAACACTGCAGGTGTCTGTACCTGTCGGATTGACATCAGGATATATTATGAAAGCAAGTGTAGAATATTGCAGTGTCAGGGATCAGTGGAACTCTATAACATCATTTTCATCATCCTCATCCTAGTAGATCAGCATAAGAAGAAGAAAAAAAAAGAAAGTTTCAAAGTTTGGGGCCCTTCATACCCTGTTCTCTTGGTGTCCTCAGTTTCAACCGACGCCTCCATGTATCTGTCTGTGGGGAGTTTCTCGTCAAGACTGCTAGTATCAGGTGGTGGGGGGGGGGGGGGGGGGGTCTTGGGTACTGTCCTTGATTGGACATGGTGGCACATGCTGGAGGGGGACGCTCACTTGCGTTGGCACTGCGACAAAGCAGTTATTGTCGTTGAGGGGGGGGGGGGGGGGGGTGTAGTAGGTGGTGTCCTGTATATGTTGGATCAGAACAGGCGCCACTGAACTCCACCAAAGTGACTGGGCAGCAGGGCAGCGTCTCCTCTGAACAGGCGCCACTGAACTCCACCAAAGTGACTGGGCAGCAGGGCAGCGTCTCCTCTGAACAGGCGCCACTGAACTCCACCAAAGCGACTGGGCAGCAGGGCAGCGTCTCCTCTGAACAGGCGCCACTGAACTCCACCAAAGTGACTGGGCAGCAGGGCAGCGTCTCCTCTGATGGGTTGCCTCATGGCGACTATAGATTTTCCCTGTTGATTGTCGGGCTGTGACAGGACAAGCGGGGATGTGGCTGTGGTAGGGGAGGAGGAGTGGAAAACAAGGAGAGAGTGCTACTGGAGTGATACAGAAGGCGAGACAGCTTTAAAACACGCACACACACATTTGCACATACACACACACACACACACACACTTTGCCGTCGCATTTTATCACAAACCACAAGCCTTTTCGTCCATTTTGTTCCTTATACAGCTACTGTCCACCCCCATGCAAGAACCACTTTTTTTTTTTTTTTGGTAATAAGAATATCGGTGTTAACCGATACAATGGAAGGAGCATCTTTGACTCGAATGAATCATTTCATATCAAGTGACTATATTAAGTTGTTGAAGATCTCAAAATTTTGTCTTTTTCTTACCCCTTGTCCCCCCCAAGCCCTTTTTGAACATTCTGAAATTTTATTCACTTAAGTCCGTGTACAGTGAATAACACTAGTGACCAAGATTGATTGATGATTTTAAAATTTAACTCGGTGTGTGTGTGTGCGTTTACATCTCTCCTTATACACTTCACTTCCTTTACCAAGGGATTTTAAGGGTGAAAACAGGGCCTCTGCTCATACTTCCGCGAGGGTCATCTGTTTTGCGATGCCGTACACAATTGTATCATTTACTTGCCATACTTACCAAGGTTTTTTTTAAACACACAAAAAAACTTTTTCTCCTAAACTGACCTGATTTCAGACATTTATGCTACAAATCTGAAACCAAGCAACTGCATTTATGTGGAGTGGTGCAAACATTTTATGATTCATGTTTTTTAACCACAGCAATGTTCAGCTTTTGTATTCATTCAGAGTGACAACCTGTAGCAGACAATGAAAGGTGAATGGAACAAGTTTAGACATGATGCTGCCTCTGTGCCAGTTTCGGTGTGTGTATTTTGTTGCCATGATTGAGAATTCATTGTCTACTTCTCTCGATTGCTCACAGTAATAGTATTACCTTCAAGAATCTCAGCCCAGCTGATGCAGTTTTTTTTTGTTTTGTTTTTTGTTCGTGAAAGATATTTTTCCATCTAAGATTTTACATTTATTGTAAAAAGATGTTAAAGTAATTTAACATCATTTTGTTTTAACGAGGGTGTGTGTGTGCACGAGTAAACATGTATGTGTAGAATGGTTTTAATGAGATGATAGCCTTGATCTGGCCCCACCATTTATTGGAACGCCTGGGACCATTTGTTTACAGTTTTACTGCGGGTCACAATGGAAATAAAGAATGTGTGTTGCGTAGTTTAGACAGTCTCATTATTGTCCTGACATAAAATAATGGCACCAGTGATTGAAAACAAAAATGCAATTTTTATTCAGGTAGAGAAGATGCAATCTGAATAAACATTTTCTGCTATCTCATTGTTGTGTTCATTTTTGCTTGCATGTATCCGTCATCTGAATGCTGCATGCCACCATTGGTTAACTGATTATAACTGACTCGGATTTTGTCAGGGGATCCCAACCCTCTACCTGCCCGCCCTCGCCCCCATTTTCACACACATAATGTGTCAACTTAAAGCTTGAATTAGTAGTATCTCCTTACTTAGATTTATGAGAAGGCTTTCTCCTTAGCACAGACATTATTTGCCAAACGATTTGCTTGCTGTGAAAGAAAATGTTAATGTGTTTTTGTTAGTTTACAGTTTATCAGCTGCATTTGTACTGTTTAACACTGGAAACATCTACGACAAATATATGTACGGAAATCTCGTTTTTAACTCTCTCTCCAGTGATTCACTTTGAATCTGCTTTGCATGCCATTGCAGGCGTTATACAATCCATACAGATTTGGATAAACTGAGGTGACCTTTTTAAGGCCTTAAAAGTCAGTAAATACATGTTTGGCTTGTAAACTTGATGCTGACCCCTGCACAGCAATAACAAAACAAAATGATTTTGTGGTTGGAGCTGAATTCAGTTTCCAGCATGGAATCAAGGACTAACTGCTGGAACTTTTGAGCTATTGGGACACGCCGACACCAAAAGAAACACGCACGCACATACTCACACACGCTCACCTCCCTCCTCCTCTGTCAACTTCATGTGGACGGTTCATAAACATTTGCAGGAGACCGTTTCTTGAGAAAATCAAGAACTAGTCCTACATCCCATGTGACCAGTCTGTGGTACAGAAGGTTTCTGATAGCCTACCCTTCAGAAGAACTTGCAAACCATATGGTACAAACCTACAGATTTGTCCTCGCCCAAAGAGAACACAACACAACACTCAAAGCAGCATTCTCTTAAAGAGTTATAACCTTTACCTTCTTAGAAAAGGATAGTGAGAAAGATCAGCAGTTCAGATGAAGAAGGAGAAAAGGGATTCTAATCCCATTCAGTGTAGAAAGTCATCTGATACAGATGCTGTAACTCTATCATCCCTCGTCTCTAGGCCGACATGATGATTGTAGCAATGTCCGTTGGAAGTCCCTGTGCCTGTAAAGTCTGCCCAGCGATAACCTGCAGGCCATCAACCTCAGTCTGTCCAAGAGCCCATGATGTTCACCGGTTTAGGTGTTGGTCAGCAAACTGCGTTTTTGAGGTGGTACAACGGGGCAATCTAGCTGCGGGTGTAGAACTTGGGTGTGCAAAGATTGGACTGGCCATGCTGGAGCAATGAAAATGCATTTGGCCTCTTGAAGTTCCAGCTACAAAAATGTCTGGGTCTAGTGGGTCTTGACTCCATTACAATTGATTATTCATGTCTGTGGGTTCTAGATTCAAAATAAGTAACTGTATTTTGAGATCCTGGTAAACTGATCGGTCACAAAACTGATCGGTCACAAATTGACTGTAGGCACCATAGTCCCCTGATACTGTAGGCACCATAGTCCCCTGATGGCAGTTGCCACACACACATATGGGCAAGCAAGAATGCAAATTCACACACGCACGTGCGCGCACAAGTGTATAGACACACACATATCTCTCGTGCTTACATAAACCTCTGCAGAGTACCAAGTTCTCATCCCCTCTCAGCAGAAAGACAAATGCTCCTTTTCTTCCTGGGGGAAGGTTTATTAGCATTGCTGTCTTCTGCTAGCAAGGCATGCTACGTTAGGCAGCACTTTCACCAACGACGTGGGTCAAAATTTCACCAGTGTGTATGCCATCCAAAATTTCCTCTTTAAAAGCATGGGTCACTTTTGCCCTAGTAAGTCCGCCATGCACAAATTCGATGTTTTTACTCAATGAATATCTGGGTACATTTTTACCCGGTACACAGGACGAAGATCAATGAAAATGAAATTACTTTAGTATGAATTTTAAATTATTTTATCAAAAAAAGTAATAAACTGAACTATAAATTGTATTAATCTTTACTACCAGTCTCTGTTCAACAGAGTGCCATTGAATCAGACTGTTAACATTTTCTGGAAACGATGGTTCTCTATCTTTGATGAGAACTGAACACCAGGTTTTTACCAAGGTGCTTCACATGCAATACCCATAGGTCTGAATGTGTGTGCAGTGCTTACAAGAAAATGCTCAAAGAATGGCAGAATTCAAAACTGATGTTTGCAGTCACAAAGTGACTCCCTGCTGGATGGACAAATACAACTGCACTTGAAAGGTCTCGTTCAAGGAACATGAAAACGGTAGCAGTGTGTTGGACAAGTGTCCATGGTCGTTATGAATAGATAACTTATCATGACACGGAGATGCGAGAACTAAAAGATGGTCTGACAGTTAATCCGATGTACTGTTTTGTTCCAGTTAAACTCCCATCGAAGTGAATGAGAAGATTAACATCCTGTTAACGTGGACAAGTTGTACCGCTCTGTTGCAAAATTACTCACTTCAGAACTTCTTTACTGTGCATGATTGCTTTGATTCTTTTGCTTTATTCTTTTTTGCTGTCTCCTCTTCCACGCCACTTCAGTGGCACTGCACCCATGCCACTCATTCTGATCCCTTCATCACAGCCTGTCTGTCCTGCCACAGCCCCAACACTCCACACAGACCACTCATTCCGACCCCTTCGTCCACAGCCTGTCCTGCCACAGCCCCAACACTCCACACAGACCACTTTCTTTTCTTTCTTTCTGCGTACGCAGCTGATACTCCTGCGGACACTCCTGTATAGCCAGGCAGTGGAGTTTTGTGTGTATGACCCTTTTTTATTCCGCCATTAAGGCAGCCATACTCCATCTTCAGGGAAGCACACAGACCACTCATTCTGACCCCTTCGTCCACAGCCTGTCTGTCCTGCCACAGCCCCAACACTCCACACAGACCACTCATTCTGACCCCTTCGTCCACAGCCTGTCCTGCCACAGCCCCAACACTCCACACAGACCACTCATCTGACCCCTTCGTCCACAGCCTGTCTGTCCTGCCACAGCCCCAACACTCCACACAGACCACTCATTCTGACCCCTTCGTCCACAGCCTGTCTGTCCTGCCACAGCGCCAACACTCCGCGCAGACCACTCATTCTGACCCCTTCGTCCACAGCCTGTCTGTCCTGCCACAGCCCCAACACTCCACACAGACCACTCATATTCTGACCCCTTCGTCCACAGCCTGTCCTGCCACAGCCCCAACACTCCACACAGACCACTCATTCTGACCCCTTCGTCCACAGCCAGTCCTGCCACAGCCCCAACACTCCACACAGACCACTCATTCTGACCCCTTCGTCCACAGCCAGTCCTGCCACAGCCCCAACACTCCACACAGACCACTCATTTCTGACCCCTTCGTCCACAGCCAGTCCTACCACAGCCCCCCCAACACTCCACACAGACCACTCATTCTGACCCCTTCGTCCACAGCCAGTCTGGTCTGTCCTGCCACAGCCCCAACACTCCACTCATTCTGACCCCTTCGTCCACAGCCTGTCCTGCCACAGCCCCAACACTCCACACAGACCACTCATTCTGACCCCTTCGTCCACAGCCTGTCCTGCCACAGCCCCCCCCCCCCCCCCCCCCCCCCCCAACACTCCACACAGACCACTCATTCTGACCCCTTCGTCCACAGCCTGTCCTGCCACAGCCCCCCCCAACACTCCACACAGACCACTCATTCTGACCCCTTCGTCCACAGCCTGTCCTGCCACAGCCCCAACACTCCACACAGACCACTCATTCTGACCCCTTCGTCCACAGCCTGTCCTGCCATAGCCCCAACACTCCACACAGACCACTCATTTCTGACCCCTTCGTCCACAGCCAGTCCTACCACAGCCCCCCCAACACTCCACACAGACCACTCATTCTGACCCCTTCGTCCAAGCCTGTCTGTCCTGCCACAGCCCCAACACTCCATACAGACCACTCATTCTGACCCCTTCGTCCACAGCCTGTCTGTCCTGCCACAGCCCCAACACTCCACACAGACCACTCATTCTGACCCTTCGTCCACAGCCTGTCTGTCCTGCCACAGCCCCAACACTCCACACAGACCAATCAATGTCTAGTTGTCAGACTAGACACTAACTGCTTAGTCTCAGAGCCACCATGAGCAAGTTTTCCCTCAGTAGGGTGCCACCATGCTCTGTCCAGCTACAGTCCCCATGAGTCTGTTAATTCACAGTGACCTGACAAAACCACACCATGGGCATAGATATTGAGAGATGATCGAAACTAAGGTCACCATGAGAGCAGGACAGGGAAGGGCCACAGAATAAGAGACTTTTTTTTAATGCTGATTGATGAGGATGAGGATTGCTTTGGATTTTCCATGCAGGTCTGAGACTTCATGACAGGGCTGTGCTCTACATTTACTTTCATAACATATATATTTATATAATATGTCAACCAAACTCAAGGAATACAGTTATCTGCATTGTGGGTCAGGAAATTTGAGCAACACTCAGAAACCCATCCATTCAGTGGATGGAACTCTATACTGTGTGGTCCCAGTTTTCCCAACTGAGCCATAGCAAACTCACCCTGGGTTGGAGCTGGTTGGGGCAGAAAAATCCACAAACAAATGGCTCTGAAGGGAATCGAACCAATGACCTCCCAGACAGAAGTCTGCAAAGCTAAGCACTTCGCTACGGAGGCCGCTGCTTTATTATGTTTTTAATTTTGAAACATGGTCAGTTGTTTTTTTTCAATCTATACAATCATCTCATTAGAACAACATTTTGGCAAACCCCACCAAATACTTGTAATATTAAATTCATACATGGTTTGAATTTAATCCCACTTCCTGAAGCAGACAATAACATGTGTAACAATATGAAATAAATTCAACTAATAATGAAAAATACATACTAAAAAAAAGAGCCCAACAGAACCTCTGATTTAAGGATATTTTTACTCTCGCTTGAAACGGTTATTTTCTTCAACTAAAATGTAAACCAAAACTCAGATAAGTTGCCAATCATAGAAACCTTACATCTCATTTGACGGTAACTGGAGAGAAAGTGGGTAGAAAGGGGAACTAATGAACAATTAGAAGTCGTCTGAACACAGTCGGGTCCATGTCAATGACAAAAACTGTAGAGTGCATTGTATAACACTTGAGATGTTTTTATTGCTTCACATCACAGAAGACAAACTCCATGCAGTGATCTTTTTATGTCAATATGATGATGTTAGGCTTGACCTGTATGGTTTTCAAGCATTACATTGTTCTAGGAGGCTTTTTTTTCTCCTTTTTTTTGGTTTTATTTCATCATTTTCGAAGCATTTGTAAACGTAACAGACAAAATTAAGCTATGACACATTTATTATCAACCATCAATATTTTTCTAAAGAGTGAAATAAATCTGTTCCTAAATGGATTAACTAAACAAACAGACCACAATGGTTCAGTCGGTCACCAACAGTATACTGATTTCTTTCCCATCTCTTCAAAACATATGCACCCTGGATTACCAATCTTACCAAAACATTCGACTCCTGGTCAGCAAGTCTGTCCTGATTTTTTTCAAAGTGAAGACATTTAACTTTCCCTTTGCCGCCGCCCCACTTCCCTGTTACTGTACATCCAAACACTTTGTTAGATTTCATTTCCTGGAGAAAAAAACAACAACATGGGAGCTGACCATTGTCATACAATCTTCATTGCTATTTCCCTTTAATCATCCGTGACACATCACTTTCTGATGTTTTGGCATATCACATTTGTCCCTTTGTCCTATTCTGCTGACAAAACTAATGCTCTGTTCTACAACTCCAACCTGAAGACTCCATTTCCATCTTATGTCATACCAAACGTATATCATACTTTTAAATGCATTCCCTCACAAAGTTTTTCTGTTTCTTGTTCTACACACACACACACACACACACAGTTTTTCTGACACAAACAGTTTTTCTGTTTCTTGTTCTACACAAACACACACACATGCACACACACACACATACACACTCCCACATCATTTCACACATCCCCCCCCCCCCCTTTATCTCACTTCACGACAAGCATCATTCTTTGCTTGTCTTTTTTTTTTCTTCGAACACATATCACACAACTAGTTTTCCCAATCTCTTGGAATGAAGAACATATGCACACATGCACTGTCCTGTTGGCAGCTTCCGTTCAACAATGTGGTGGTTATCTTTTCCCAGCAGTCAGCTGTTGCTGAAAGTTGTCAAGGTAGGCTTCGTGCACCCGACGTATGAAATCATCGTCTGTCTGCAAGGAAAGACCACAAGACAGTTGTTTCAGGTAGAAAAAATATCATGGATGTACCACACGTACCAGCCTCACATGTCATTTCTACATCTGTAAATGCTTGATTCAGATCTTGGCAACGTATGAGAGTCATTGTAAGAACACCCACAAAGATGAACTTGCATGCATTATTGCAATTCTTCTGGAAAAACGGGAAACAAGCACTAAAAACACTGCATTTTGCTTGTCTCCGAATTGGCAAGACTGATTTTGAGTTTGTTCTGGATTGGCTTCTCTGTGTGTGTGTGTGTGTGTGTGGTTTGGGGGGGGGGAGAGGGAATGGCTGAGAATTTTCAGTTCATTGCTATCTGGGTAAAATTCTTTTTCTTTTTGTTGTTAATCTTTTTCTTTTTTTACGATTATTCGGTAAAATGCGTCAGGGGAAAAAAACATTGTGGCTTTACACATCACTTGGTTAACTTTATGGGCATGAATTCTTTAATCAAAAACACTATCACAATTACGAGAAGCTTTTTAGGTGAAAAGTGACAAGAAATTTCCATCATGAAGGTAACCATAAGCTGTAAAGAATATATCTACATACAAGCCATTGCTACTTGTGAGACCTACTCACACAGCATATTTGCAGACAAGAGGCATACGGGGCAACAAGGAATTTGTACTCATTTCTGAAAGTTAATGAAAACTGTCATCAGTCTCGACACATTCACAGGAAAAGCTGTGTGACTGGCCATTCTTGCATGGGTTAAACTTCTGTTTTTGACAGAAATCTTTTTGGAACTGCCAAAATCAGGAGTTCCATCTCATCAAAAACAAAACAAAACAAAAACCACCACATAAAAAAAAGAAGTAAGAGACAAAGAGAGACAAAAAAAATTGCAATCAGAAACATTGCTTTTCTTTGTCTGCCCATGAGAATCTGGTGGAGCAAAGCACCATGCTGCTGTCAAACAGAAGCATGTTGTTTATGTTTCTCCTTCATATGGTAGACAGAAAGAAACTGCCCAGCCACAGCCTTTTCAGTCCCTGGAACCCCCCCCCCCCCCCCCCCCCCCCCCCCCCCGGTCCGCCCACTCAGAGGACTCACCAGCCTTACAGTGGCACCAGGAAAGTGCTTGCCCTGGGACTGTGACAGAGTCAACCGGAACATGACTGAATGGGGAACCAAGACTGGTGGCCTGTGGATAAAGCCCACCCCAATGGAATGAGATGTTAAGCTTCTAAAAGAACAAGAATACAATCAGACTACTCACTCTAAAAACAGGAACTAAGGTACTGTGTCAATGTAAAACTGGCCCTGTGACGTAGGTACACGCTTAGCCATGGATGCACTCACCCGGATGATGTGCAACAAGGCTTGCTGAAGCTGCTGCTTTGTCAGGGGAGCCGCTTCTAATGGAGGGGACGATGCGAAAATGGAAGACATCGGGGAATGTCGTTTCAGGTTATTCAGCTGCTCCACCAAGGCTGTTAGAACATCAAGTAAAAGGCTGTTGGACGCAATGCTGTCATCAATTTCACTCAATGCGTGACAAGAAGCATAACAATCAGGGTAAAAAACAAACACATGAACAATCATGGTTTTTAAAAAGTAGCAAAAATACATATTTTGGCAGTACCATGTCAAACTTTTTGCAGCCTTAAAAGCAAAAGGAGGTGGGCTGTTGAATAGGCAGACACTATAAACTTAAGAGGCATAAGCCTGACTCAATGCAGGATAATTTGGAACCAGGGTCTCCCTCCAAGCAAAAGCGAGGGACGTGTACATCTGTTCTGTAAAATAAAAGCTCCAAGGACGGACAGAGTCCATGTGGGGCAAAATATTCTTTCCGTCATGCGGAATAATGATGTCATGAAATGCTGCTGGGGGAGTGCTTAATTCTTTCCAGCCGAGCGCGGCTTGACAGCACAATTCCCTGGTGCCGCGCGCAGCACTCATTCCCTGCCGACGCACAGATTTGGCCACTTTTTAATTTATTTTTACGGTAGCTCTACAACAACTGACGGTCTTGTGTTAGGTGTCACAGGAAAGAACACTCAACTCCAATCATCACCAGATCCACTTTGTAATACGATTTCAAGCGCTTCATTGCGAGAAATTGCTACCACCCCTTTGCCTGACTGACATTTTTTCTGGCACAGGAAATACGTGGCCAGCGCCGCGTGGCGGTGACGTCAGTTTCTTTGTTTCAAAGCTCCTGGGGTCAGCCAAGTTCACAATAGGCCACTGAAAGTATGGTCGACAACTCGTTCCAACATCCCCAAGACTAGTTACAGAGGTTATTTCCCTTGGACCATTTCATGGAAAGTGTAGGGATTTTTTATGTTCCCGTCATCCGATTGTGGACGACACGGCAGACTGTACTGCTGTCTGTCCGTCATCCGGACTTGGACGACGCGCCTCAAGGGAGAGAAATCCTGTTGTCCACTTTTGTCACGACTCGGCTGGTAAAGGTTAATGTAGGACTGCTCCCAGAAAAGAGATTGACATCTGCAAGGGCATAACATCTCCTGAGAACCATTTCAGGACAGCCTTAACTCATTGCCGCCTCGTCAATCACCTGGCGGGCAACAGGTTGAGTGCTTTGCACTGACGCATCGCCCGCCAGGTGATAAGACGATTTACTCGAATTTTCACATGCAGCTGTGCAGTCTAAGGGAAACAATCTTGGTATCTACAGAAAGCTGAGGATTCCCTCTATTAGGTGGTACTCTCCCTTGGTGTATATCACGTTTAATTCTACTTTTTCGCTCATATTATGGGATAGCTGGAGATAACTCTGGCTGCCCGTGTTCATCATGTTGTCGGCACCGAAGTGTCAGTGAGTGGTAGCGAACAGAAACATCTTATTTCAAGAAGTAATTGAAAGAATAATGGAAGAACGATTAAATGAAGCTGTTTTCCGAACTTGTCGAACTTTTCCAAACTGTTTTCCGAACTTGCTGAATCGGACCTAGAGGATATGAGTCATGATTGTGAGTAGCACATACCAAATGATGATGAAATTTTTGCATTCTTTCTTCAAATATGTGACAGCAGCTCTCTGTTTGAGGTTTAGACCATGCACACAGCTGTGTGTGTGTGAAAGATACATTGTTTTTATGTGTTTGCTACACACTGTGTTGACTACAGTTACGGTCATATTGATTTTTCATCCAAACTTATGTGAAGAAAAAGTTTTTGCTGATAGCTGTTTGCCTACACTTTTCAAACCAGTGGTGAGTGAAGTGTGTACTGAGCACAGGACTGTAGTTGTTGTTTTTTTCTAAAAGAACATGATTTGAAGTTTTCAAAAACATAATATTTATTGTTGTATTCGGTTTGGTTCTGTCTGTATGTTTTTTGTAAAAATACTGAAATTAGTGCGTCTCAGCGTGTCACGGTTGTGGCAGAAAGCTGCGTCTGCATTGAGTTAAGGCTATGGAATGAGTGATCCTCTCTTACACTTTCTAAACAGTACTGGCAGGAAGAGGAGACAGTGTTGTCTCTTGGGAAGGCAAAAATATGGAGAACTGCAAAGACCAAGGTCGGAGATCCTGACCCTTCCAGAAGCTGGATGAGGAGGAATCTGTGTTACAACTGACAGTGTGTTGAAGTCTGTATGACAGTATGTTAAATGTCGGTGTATCCGACTGTGTGATGAAACTGCATGCAACTGTATTGTCCAGAATACTGGGCATGTCTGGATCCAGCCACAAACAACAGCTCAGGACAGAGGCCTCTGGCTGAGAGTTGTTGTCGGCTTCAACTTTTTTTTTTTTTTTTTTGCTTTTTGTCAGTGCCTATAACTCTTTATTAAAACGAAAATCTGAATGATAATCAGCAGAATACTCAGTAGGACTGAAAACTGCAACAATCCAACACCAAAAGAACACACCAGATTAGTTACAGAGTTATCATTACCTAAGCATTGTGATACTTATCATGAGACCGACTGCTTTAAACACACATACACCCCAAACATGTAGTACACACAGAAACTCACCACAGTGAACTACACACACATCTGTGCCGACACTGAACCCATCCAGGCACCTAGACACAGCCCACCCCCTCACTCCCTTCCCCTCACCTGCAGGATTAAGAGCAGTGGGTGGAGAGGCAGCGGAGACCAATGAGCGTGGTGCAGCGAAGGCCATGGGGGTCAGGAGAACATCTGGACAGGTCGCTCCCAGCCCTCCACTGATGGCCTCCTGATACATAACGCTTCATCTTCAACACACACAAATACTTCCTCTCCCTCTTCTTTTTTTGTTGTTTGTAGTTCTGATACAAAAGAAAATATTATCTTAAACACACAAAACCAGTTCCTCTGCCTCTTAATTTTTGTTTGTTTGTTTTGATGTAGTTCTTCCACAATCAAATGAAACTATCCTCTTCTTATTATTATTTCCCCCCCACCCTTGTAAAACAAGGTTGTTGTTTTTTTTATACAAAAGTGAAATTGTACTCACTACAAAATAACAGTACTAGTTCATATATACCTCAACCCACATCCTTTTCCACAAGTTGGGTGTGTTTTTTTTAAACAGATGGAACAAAAAAAATAATGAAATTAATATCTTTTTTCCATAACAGAAATTACATTTGCCAAGTACACCCATGCATTATAGAATACCATTCCCACTTGTAAGTAAAGTCCTGTTACATAATCTGACTTGAAACAACTTCAACTTGATTTCTTGTATTTTCTGTACTTTGTTTAGAACAAATCTCCAGTGAATAGGTATATTCAATTTTGTTTCCCAGGTCATATTGACAATTTCTATATTCTCTGGAAGCACATTGATGGTCCTCCTGAAACCCTACTTAATGCTGATCAAATTGTTTTTTACAGAATCTGTATTCAAGTCACGTGTCATCTTTGATGATAATTCTTTTCTTCTTATATCCCTTTACCAATTATATACAATTTGTAAATTGCAGAAAATATGTTTGTATTCCATATTTTGTGAGAAAGTTCTGTAACTCAAAAATTCAGCACAACTTTCTACTAAATTTTTCACGTAAAGAATGTAGTCTTTGTCCACTTCTTAAAACAGATGCAGCTGTGATCAATCTTAAACTTTTCGTTGCGAAACAGTGGCTCAGTAGTAAGTTCACTTCCCTTTTTCAATTAAATCTTATTGTAAAATTTGGCACATGCTGCAAAAACATCAGTCCAAATTTGGTTCAATTTACCATTTAGAAAGAATTTGGGTCCGTGTTTACTCAGTGAACTTGCAGCTGGGCACAGGGTACACACATATCTGTGACAATTTTGTATACACACCTTTCTAACCCAAGCTAGTTTAAGTGCATAAAAGAAGATTTCACTACTGGGTATGCCTATACCCCCACTCCCTCCTCCATCCCCCTTTCAATAATGTGTTAAGAATATTTTCTTATATTTTGTCTGTCTTCTTATCCCCCATAAACTTAAAACATGTTCACTGTGCTTGTTTACTAAGAGCGTTTGTTGGGTTTGGAAGCAACATCAATATATAAATTAGCTTTAACCACATTATTCATGTTAAGACAACACTGGGAGATGTTTCAGAAGTTGGTAGTGGATGTCATCTAGGCCAAGAGCAGAACTGCTACAGGTCTGCAGAGCTGATTTCAGTTCATCAACTGAAAATGGCTGACTGTAGACTTCAGTGTTAATCGGGAAGAAGTTACTGGTAGATTTTTCTTTCCGTTGTTTGTTTTTCAAGAAAACAGCAGACTCACTTGCTGTGGACCAATTCTGTTCAATGGTGGAGGCCAACAGATTGACAACTGCTTGTATGTCAGTAATGAGAGCATCCGCAAGTTTCAAGCGATGAACTGATGTTTAAGCATAAATATTTCCTGAAAATTTTTTATTGAAATCCTTTGTATGCAATTCATAAAATAAACGTGTGGAAAGCTGAGATCCTGGGTTTACAAAAGGCTTATTCCATTTCTCTTTCTTAGACTTCTAGCCTAAAATGACTGCCTAAAACAGTAAAATTAATGTTATGAATCATGATTTGTACAATATTTATTTTCATATTCATGGGGTCAATGTCCGACATCCTGAAAGGGGCTGTGGGAAAGATTTCCTTTTGTAACCCCTTCCTCTGCAAACTTTCTTCTGTCATATGTTAATGCCTTTTCTGCTGCAGAAAAAAAAAAAGAAGAAAAAACAGAGAACACTTGAGGATGACAAAGAATCATACAATGCCATCTGATTTTAACTCACCAGCTTCAGTGTTTTGACTGAGAGAATCTCTTGGTACAAGAAGGGGATACAAAAGCAGTTATTTCCATTTCAACTGAGGGCAACATTTCAGTTGCGAAACAATCAATGGGTTACTGTTTCCACATGCTGGTCATTGACAGAGAGCCCACCTTTGGAGCTGAGAGTGCAGCTGGGTGTTTCTCAAAATCTCCCGGAGTCATCAGTGTGGCCGTGCTGTTCTTTCCCCCATCCCCTGTTGGGTTGGGCTGAAGCTGAATCACAGACAACCATGGCACTAAATAAGCATGGTGCAAGCAAACCATGCCCAACACTTTCTGACTACTGCGTGTCAAACACAACAATTATGCACCAACTAACAGGACAGCAAATTCAATATACTTTCACTTTCAACAATGATGTCCCACTGCCACCAGCCTAATCCATATACCCTATGCTGCATCTGCTAGACCATTAAATCACAAATGCTAAAAGGATGAAATGAAATATTCAGTTGAACAGATACAGAAACTAAAGAAGTTGGAATGACACAAGATTGTACAGACCTCACTATGTTAATAAGAAACAACTTGAAAAACAAACAACACAAGAACTAATGGCTGGAAATTCTTCATGATCTTCTCCACCCTCGCATGGCACATAATTTTTTTTTTTTCACTTTTCCTCCACGAAAGTCGAAGTCAAATAGGGTGGGTGATCGAGAAGGAGGAGATGAACGCTGCCAAGTGGCTGATTTACACTAACAGCCAATGAAATATCAATAAATCGTTCGCTCCTGCTCAGTCCTAGTTTCAGTTTTTCAAGCAGACGACAAACGAGCGCCCGCAACAATCAGTGAACAGGACGGGCAGTCCTGCAAATGTGTGGGAGTCTGCCCACGTTAAGACTCGATAGCTGCGGGATGGAACAGATTTTCGGGGGATTGTGCCAATCACACGCTCTAGATTAAGCTCTGCACTTGTCGATGCATACATACATCCAGGTCCCCACACGTCAAAAACGGCTCAGAGCTTTTTGGAGGAAACAGAAGACGAATTCAGAGACTCTCTAATACTATGTGGAGATGTTAATGCATGGTTAAAATT
The DNA here is from genome assembly GCA_018398815.1 of Conus ventricosus. Taxonomy (NCBI): domain Eukaryota; kingdom Metazoa; phylum Mollusca; class Gastropoda; order Neogastropoda; family Conidae; genus Conus; species Conus ventricosus. The sequence continues at coordinate 66,911,077 of CM031615.1, forward strand.
GTGAGATCAGCGTGGTACCAATCCTCAAGGAATTGCGCTCGAAGAGATGTTGATGATGTACTTCTCAGCGCACTGACATCGTCTGCAACACATGCAGAGCGGTGGGATACACTGACAGACAATGACTTTGCACTCATAGGACCAAAATTCACAGATAATGTGAGTCCACAAGTTCATCTACATCATGGATACACATCCCTGTCTTCTTCATTTTATAGAAACCACCAAGACAAAACAAACGAAACAAAAGGACCATTTCCATTATGACAATAATGAAGGAAATATCACAGGAATGTTAAGGAGTTGATTATGCAAAAAAAAAAAAAAATGCTAAAACTACACAAAGCGTTTAGCCCATTTGGTGGAGCTGAGACACAGACACAGCCTGGAAGGAGAAATGCAAAACCGTGAGAATTTGGCAGAGAAAAAGAAGAAAGCCTTTCCCTGATCCAGCTATGAATCAAAAGACTGAACAGTTCAAAAGAGTAACTGAAGAAGCAAATGGAACTTAATGGCAAGTTAGCTGGATTCTCACAATACATTTTCATTTTTACTGCATATTAGGACACTGTTTTAGAGCAGCTGCAACTAAAGTGTAATTTTGGATCGGCTGTACCACAAATATCTTCAAAACATTGCTTAATTTATCTAGAATTTGACATCAACCATTTTAAACAAGAAAAAAAAAGATCTTTGCCCTTCGCAAGATATCATGGAAGATTTAGGTTTCGCTCCTGTCATAAGTCAATGACACATACAAACAAGAAATGATCAGTGTTCGGACAGCTGAGCAGTCATTAGACTTACTGTTGTTTTAAGGTCAGTCATGCCATAATTCCATAATTACTTTTGAGCTCTTCCCACTTCCTATCCTATTTATCTCTTCTCATAAACTATCTAGTTAAATGTCGAGCAGACAAATGTAGTACGACAGAATTGCATCCCCTAAGAACAGAAGCAAAAAGTTTGTCATTTATAAACAGTTAAATGAACTGCATACTGTACAGTACCAATATATAATTCCACAAGGGAATTTCCTCACAGTCATCATAAGTGATAAAGATCAAAAGATCTTGCTTGCTTTTGCACTAAAATTCACGTGCATCGTTTCCATTTCTTATTTGCCACATGCTGTCAGAGAGAGAGCCTCATTAATACGGTTGGGGGCCGGAATAGCTCAGTTGGTAGAGCGCTGGACTCGTGATCCTGGGGTTGCGGGTTCGAATTTCGGCATAGGGGGATTTTTCCCTCGGAGTTAACATTGGTTCTGACTCCATTCCCCACACAGTCCTTTGAATGAGACTATAAACTGAGGTTCCGTGTGTGAACGCACGCACAACATCTTGCACACACGTAAAATCCCATCACCAACTTTCGGAAGAGAAGGCCAGTTTGGCCGTTAGTATGGATGACATGTGACACATAGCATGCACCTTCCCCGAAGATGGAGTATGGCTGCCTTAATGGCGGGATAGAAAAGGGTCATACACACAAAACTCCACTGCCTGGCTATACAGGGAGTGTCCGCAGGAGTATTAGCCTGCGTACGCAGAAAGAAAGAAAGAAAATTAATACGGTTCAATGTTAAATCGGTTGGAACATTGTCAGAGTTAACAACCTGACTGGTAAGTAAAAAGCAGACACCAGCGCCCATTTTCAGATGGATCTGACTCGGCAGCAACAATCCACCACAGTCATAGATTCTTCTTTCATTGGTTTTGCACATGCACATACTGTCTCCACTCCTCTGTTTCATTCCTTTTTTTTTTTCCCAAAAGAATTTCTGCCTTCTTTCTATCAAACAGGATTCTAATATACCTGTGTGGTTTTCAAGTGTAGCATCTGCCGCTTCAGTAGTCCCATTACATTGTGTGGTTCATATTTTTCACCACTCCTGTTAACTGGTATGCACTCATAGCCAGTTTTTTTTTAAACACCAGTATAATAATGACACAAAACCAAGTTTGTAAAAAGCTCAGAAGTTATAAATATGGATCTTTATTTAAACAAAAGTTTTAAAAATAACAGTGACAAAAAACTATGCACATCTATGAGTGGATGAGGAGCCTATCAGTGTATAAAATGCTCTACTTTTTACCAGTTTCATATCTACAGAATCTGACACATGATACTTGTGACCAATATAATATCATAAACGACTGCTTTAAAGATCAGTGATAATGTCCTTTTCCCAATATTTTGTGGTAACTGAGACTGCCATTTATTTGTAACTTTAATGGCTGATGACCTACTCTTGGAAAAGCTATCCACACAGTCTTAAAAGCCAGCTTCCAATGTCAGAATGCAACACAGTAGTTTTCAGAGGAACCAAGAGAGGGGAAAAAACCAAAAAGCAAAAAAATAAAAATAAAACAAAGCAAAACAAACAAACAATAACATAACAAAAGAAAACAGGCTGTCTGTTGGTATCACCATGAATGATGCCACTTTTTGAACAAAATTATGGTTTGTGAACAAAATTAGAAAATTTGGACTTTTTCAGCTCCATATCGTGAAGGTCCCCTATCAAATTTTGGGCTTGTCTAGGACAAAAATAATTACATTACACATGATAATTTGGGTTACAATGTTGATGTTAACCTGGGACTTTGAACATGGAAAAAGAAGACCTTGGACTGGGAACGTAAATTTGCTTGCATGTACTTGGTCATTGCATTACTGAGACTAAAAGGACTCCATTCCACCCCCCAGTACCTGTGGCATTGCAGGCAGACTCCCGCCCTGTCCATCGCCAGAGGCAGCAGCTACGATCAGATTGAGCAGTTCTTTGGTGGAAGGTGACTGTGACATCCCTCCCTCCACTCCCTGACTTGAAGCCGGGGCTTCACTGTCTGGACCTTTGATCTGCTCCCTCTGCTGCCGCTCGATCTCCTCCACCGTCAGCCCTCCGCTGGACATGAGGCTGACCGGCACCGGCGCCCTGGCCTGAGCTCCTGACTCCACTTCCGCAACAGACAGGGATCTGCCTCAGGTACAACGCAGGAAAAGATGGAGAAAAACAAACAAAATTATTTCAGCCATGAACAGGCATATCTATACTTTCTTTTTCATATTCATCTGTCCATGAGTCAAAAGGCTACTCTGAGAAAACATTGCCCAAGGCAATCAGAATACCACTTAAAAATTTGGGGAAAGGTGGGAACTAAATCCACGCAACATCTGCCTTGATTCACATCACTTTTTTATAGCAACCTGTGTGCCAGTTTTCTTTCTTTCCTATGTAATGGAACACACCCTTCTTCTGGCTCCTGATTTTCAACTCTGTGCATCTGAAGTCCCCTATAAGTTTGCTTTCGTTTCCAAACATAAAACTTTCTGTACTTTTCCTTCTCAGAGTTGTATTTCCACTGAGAATATGTAAGTTGGACACTGCTCTTGAAACATGGTGTGGTTCATTACCTGTTTTCTCAATGACTTCCTCACAATCAGCTTCATTGTCAAGGTATCCCTACCACCATTGCCGATGCCTGTGTTTGCCTCTCATGCTTGAAGATACACAAGAATTAAATTCTTGCAACAATGATAAAAACCAAACCAAATCTGTCTAAAATAAGTGAACCTGAGTAGGGTTGATAATGAACACTCCTTACATGGAATCAAGAAAACATTACTGATTTGCAGGGGTTTTTTTTGTTTAATCCAAATCCCCCTAAACTTTTGTTTTCAAACTACTCTATATTGAGAAAGGTACTCACAAAATATAATGTGGGACCAGCAAAACGCAAGTGGAGAAACATGTCTCACAAAGTGAGAAAACACAGTGCTAGAATTCCAGGTAGCTACTAGCACATCAATATTTTTGCACAGGCCATACCGGATTTTTTTGCAAGCAGTGTAAAGCTTCACTCTTCATCATGAAATTCTCAAGGATTTTCTCCCCATTGTTTTAAGTACAAAAAAACTCTTTCTTTATTTCATTCATCCTTTTCTCTGCTTAAAATGATGATCTTTTCGTTTTTCTCATAGTTAACTATGTCACTTTCAGGTATCTAGAGAATGGCCAGCGTCTCCATCCTTCCCACTTTGTGCTCGCCACCCTCCTTCCCCCCTTTCACCTCCACCCCTCAGCATCTTCAAGTTCAAGAGGGATGTGTAATCCTGCTGGTCCCAGCTGGGCCCAGGCTGGGTGGATCTCAGTGAGAGGCACTCCAGCGCGGGACACTATGGCAAAAGATCGACCTTGAGGAACTGACTGCTGGGTGGACAGGATGAACTTTCAGTCGGGAGTGTTATGGGCCTGATCCAGGTATGTGTGGTGCATATGAGTGTGGTAATGACATTGAGTCTTTTCTTCCCAATCTTCAAACCTCCATCTTTTTGTTTAAGCAGAAACTGGTCAGACTTTTGATGCTCTTATTAAGTGCTTTAGAGAGTTCTGAACTTAGTCCCACATGGTTTTCAAAATGGTGGCCTTCATTAAACCCTGTACAATAAGCTCCTGGATCAGGGAGGCGATTCCTCAAGCTTATGTTCATGGCCAGAAACCACTTTTCTCCAATGTGGATAAAAAGGCACATGAAGTCTGGGCTCCCCGTACCTGTTCTACCCACTGCATTGCAGTACCCATCACTGCTCCTACGGCAGGCAGGAAATCTTAACCAACCTTTGGGGAATTCTATCTTGGTGACATGGCAGAAAATCTGACAGCCCTGGACTGTTTGGAGGCACTGTTGTTGCTTGGGCTGCAACACCCCCCCCCCCCACCCCCCTCCCCTATTGACTGGCTGTAATGATTGGTTGTAAAAGTCTCCTTCCCTTCCTTATTTTGGTGTATGCTCTTCTTTTCTTAATTTGCTGTATTTCAGTTTTTAAATGGCAACATGAGTTTTAGCTACCTGAGGGACAGCAAGGACTAATCTATTCACCTCCTGGAGGGACAAGGGAGACAATCTGTTCATTTGGACTGTTTGGGTCATGGAAATTGCATGGCTGGCTCTTCGGATTGAGACATGTCTGGGGGGTGCATCTCTTCCTTATGAACGCGTTCATCCCACCTTTTTCATCGAATTTTCTTACTACAAGTAGTTTTGCAAAATACATACCTGTCCAAACACTAGGATGCCCTCCCACCTCTCTGATGTGGTGTGGAAAGGTGTGGAAACTGAAGAACAGTCTACCAAAGGAAATGAAAAGGTGACATGGGTGCCTGCTCCTGGGGTCTTATATGAATTGGCAGTTTGGTTAGCTCTCTTGCTCTCCCTATATTTTCTGGGTAGGTTCCATACGTAAGGCACTGATGCATGCCCGAGTGGGATCAAGGAATTTGGAATTTGTAAAACTACTTTTAATATGAAAATTCCTTTTTTTTCATATTGCTTAAATCTAACCAATAATGAAAAAACAACAACAACAAAAGAAAAAAATCAATAAGTGATAACAAAAATGACCAAAAAAAAATAAATAAAAAAAAAAAAACCAGAAGACTGCACAAATGTATGATTTGTTCAGCGTATGAATCAGATATTTAAGAAAACAAAGAAAGACACACACACACAAAAAAAACACTATTGGCTGAGTGAGTGGTCAAAATATATTTTGGTTTACAAAGAAGCATCCTCCTTGGCTGTTCAACGTTATAATATGAAATATGAATTTCTACGTAATCATCCTGGCTGTGACATCATAACAGGTTGTATGCCGATTCCCACAAAGTCCACCTACCTATGCAGGGGATTGATGGTGACATCAGGAGGAGGGTCTCCTGTGTACTGGTCCACCATGCCCCTGGCCTCTGCTGCAGCTGCTGGGTCAGCTTGACCGTCTTGAACAGTTCCTGCAGCTGGGTTGGCCCATCTGCTGCTAGAGCCGTGCTGCCACTGCTGTTGGTGCCAGCACTGATGCCACTTTCTGTACAGTTGTCACATATTATTCTTTTGAATGAATATCATTAAACTATGGTGAAAAATCCCACTTATACCATGTTTTGTTTCAATGCCACTGTTGGTAAGGGGTTCACAGTGCACAAAGTCATGCTATCAATCAGTAAGTTGGAAGAAACTTTCTCTGCAGTGCTTCACCTTCCTGAATGGTTTGGCTCTTTCTTATCGTACTGATTTTCTCCAATTCTAGACTCCATTACGACTGCTGACCTCATACCAATAACTATAATAATAATAATAATAACAGTAATAATATAATGTAATGTAAAAAAATATTCATAGAGCGCTTTACCTCGCGAGAGCCCAAAGCGCATATTACAGAAACATGATAAAATGCTAATTCTAACTCAAAGCACGCACGCACACCCACACACAGACACACACACACACACACACACACACACACACCACACACACACACATAATAATAATACATGCAGCTGCAGACCGAACACAGTGGAGGAGAGACGTCCAAGCCTTATGTGCCTCCTGGCACAGAGAGATTTAAGGTTAAGGTAAGGTGGTAATAATAATAATAATAATGAGGACAATTTTCATGCTGCCCATTCTAATAACATTGGCTACTGGGTGCTTTACAAATTCTTAACATAATATCTAAGATATAAACAGGAGACACACACACACACACACACACACACACACACACACGCACACGCACGCACGCACACACATGGTTCTGCGTTCATGAGGCATGAATATGCACATGCTGACACACACACACACACACACACACACACACACACACACACACACACACAACCTCACACACACACACACACACACACACACACACACACACACGCACACACTGGCAAACAGAGTTACATACATAAACACACACAGTGTATAACACAATGAGCAGCTCATTTGTACACAAGCAGATGTGTGCTGGTGACAAGCTGCAATTTACTAATACTTCAAGAGGTATTCTACAACTGGACTTTTAAACAGACAAGTTTTATGTGCCCACTTGAAAGTCATGAGTCAAGGGACATGGCACAGTTGGAAAGGTAGCGAGTTCCAGAGCATCACCGCTGAAAATGAGAATGCCCTTGAATCATGCTGCTTTCCGTTGCAGGAGGGAATTAAAAATATCAGGTCATCAGAGGGAGAACGGAAGGAATGGACAGGAATGTATGTTTCAAAGAGGTCAGAGAGATAGGAAGAGAGAGAGAGAGAAAGAGAGACAGGCGCTTCATGTGTGATAATCTTAAAACACTGACATGCAGATTTATACTGAATCCTATGCTCTATTTTGAGCCAGTGTCATTTCTTCAAGAAACCTGATGAAACCCTCTACACCAATGAAACTACAAGAACATGTTTCAAGGTGAGTGGTACATGACAACATGGAATGCATCACGGAGCTTTTTCACCTTTTAAAAGATAATGGGTGTAAAACAAGTAGCCCCTATGCAAACAGCAAAGACTGTCTCTTCTTTAGTGCTGCCCCTGGAACATGGTAAGAACTCTTTCATGTTTGGACGGAATGGGAAGAGTTTGTTATCCGTCTGCAAGTTCCATTCCTCTTGCCAGAGGTCTCTGACATATGCCCGAGCTTCTGGTTTCAGATCAGTATGAGGGATAGACAACCATCTCAACTCTTTCTTTGTGGCACTCTTGGCAAGTTGATCAATCACCTCATTGCCTACAATGCCCACATGACTGGCAACCCAAGTAAAAACTATGTTGTTTTCATCAGATTTCAGAGAAGTGTACAGTTCGAACAATTTCAGCACTGTGGGTGCTTGAGGTTTCAGCCAGGACTGGCCTAAACAGCAGAAACAGAGTCCTACAGAATGAGGAAATCTTCATGTTTTGATTCAGAGACCATTTCGAGTGCCAGGACCAAGGCTGTCAACTCAGCAGAGTCGATGGAGCTGTCACAGGGAATGTAATTGGAACATGTCTGAGTGGGACAGGTTGTGCAAAAGTGACATGTCAGATATCATGGGCATTAAAGACATAATTACAGGCTTCATGTAAATGGCTACCTGAACCTACCTTCTGGTAGTTTGACCGGTGTTGGTTTGATAAGTTGTGGACCACTTGTTGGGAAGAGGACGTACCAATAGTCTGTGGTTCTACACCCCCCTTTGCCTGTTCCAAAAAATGCACAAGAAAAATAAAGACGCATCATTAAAAAAACATTAACACAAATGATATTACTACGATAAGAAAATACAAAAGTGTAGCGCCGGATGGGTCATATCTGGTACACAGACTGCGAGCGCTCACCACAAAGTCGACGTTACTGTCGGAGTACAGTAAACTAAATTTAAGCAACAGAATGAAATGTCCAGCCTCTCTAGCACCAATGTAGCTCAGAGTTGGAATTCCAGACCGCTTCCTGTTATCACTTACCTCTGCCAGCTCAGCACGTGATTACTTGGAGTCAACTTTCACCCCTCACTAAATCAACATGTAGAGAACGGGGAAACCTTCATTCTGGGCCACCTTCGCCCTCAAACCAGTTTTCGGGCGAAAGTGGCCCAGAATAAAGGTTTCCCCGTTCTCTGACAAGTAAGACTTCAAACTATGTTTTCCTAATCATTTTCGCGCATACAGTCATTTTCAATACTATCATTTTTGCGGAGACAGTCACCAAACTAAACTTGGCTGAGACACTGTGAACACCCCTAATTAGAGGGCTTGGGTTTGTGCAGGCAGTACCCTGGACGGATCCTATGGTCTGTAATTATGGCGCCATAAGGTAGGGCTGGCGTCACCTGGCCGTGTGGCGAAGGGTTGCCTGTGATATTTTCATTTAGACACGGAGCCATAGACATACGTGTTCTGCGTTTCACAAAATACGTCGCGCACACACACACACACACACACACACATACAAACACACACACATGCAGAGAGACAGACAGACAGACAGACAGATATACAGACAGACAGACAGACAGACAGACAGAGACAGATTCACAGAGAGAGCACACACAGACGGACATACATGTTGTTAATTGCGCGCGCGCACACGCAGACACACTCACACACACACACACACACACACACACACACACACACACACACATACACACACACACACACACACACACATGGGCCCATGGCCACACATCATACACACACGTGTACATTCACTACACACACACACACACACACACACACACACACACACACACACACACACACACACACACACACGCACACACACACACACACACACACATGGGCACAGACAGACACTCATACACGCGCGCGCGCGCGCCTCACACCTGCTGACAAACTGAGAGGCCAAAAATCAATACTGCCGCCCCGCTCCTTCCCTCACCCCACTCCCTCACGCCGGGCCTGCGCATTACAATATATTTCATCAGCTTTCTCGAAGCTTCTCTGCCGCATGAGGGCGCTGTTAAAGCGCTCACATGACCAGTTTCCAACACCGGTTTTATCATTCTTCTACTGACTTCCGGACTAGTAGGTTGTTTTTATTGCGCTGTGTATTGGCTTGGTGTGTTATTCTAAAAATGGCTACCCGTTTACTGAAGAGCAGGCTCTCGCCATTGAACACCACAAGTTTTACCATACTTGCATGTCAGAGTATTTGTTGAAAAAAGAACGAGGTGAAGCATGTTCGTTACCGCTGAAACCGAAAAGAAGTATTGCTTTCCTAGAAGGAACAGAAAAAGAAAAAAGGGAACCGACTGCTTTGGAAATGGACGACTATCTTAAAGGTTTGTTGGTTCAAGGAAATGAAAACGTTGAAGGCAATATTGCTGAACAAAATATAGCCAATTTCAATATGTGTTTGACTATCGATGAGATGGTTCCTTATTTAATAAATGGCGCTGCATTGTTGAAAGCTGGCCAAAGCAAAACAATCCATCACGCGTTGATTGTTGGGCGTTGGCTTGAGACAGCCCAAGTCATGTTTAAAAAACAAAAAACGCATCAAACATGGCGTTTATTTCTTAAGACGCAGGTGAATATGTCCGATTCGTATGCTAGGAAACTCATTCAACTTTCTGTGTGTTTTTTATAACTATCCTAAATTCCACAAGCTAGGAATCAGTATAAATGAACTGTGTAGCAAACGCCAAACCATTATTAAACTTATGCAACTGGATGGCGATTTTCGAAGGTTCTGGCAAAACTAGATAGGGCTAGGCAGACCTTAGTACATCTACCAGTATGGAGAGGAGTAGTGTGTGGCCAGCACTATCTTCATATAAATGCTCTAAATATACAATGACGGATGTACTACTACTGGCGATTAGAGCCGCCATAAAAGCTCGGCTACAGCAGTAATTGCTGTAACTCTGCCAAAGCCAGTTGCAAGCCTGGTTGAGAAAAGAGGAGCAGAGCAAACTAGGCCAAACAACCCTATGTGATCGCTTGCCGCCAATGACGTTAGCACCTGCAAAGCTCGGTGGCAAACTAGGTCAAACGACCCTATGTGATCGCTTGACTGCAAAGCGCGGCAGCACCTGCAAAGCTCAGCGGCAAACTAGGCCAAACGACCCTATGTGATCACTTGGGGTTGATTGAGGTTGCGCGCGAGACACAACCTGTTTAGTCACAAAGCAAGAAGTGGCCCTAGTAGTTCCACTTTTTGTTTGTTGTGTGTTTTGGCCTACCCCACGCACGCACGTCCCCCCACCCCCACCCCTGGACTGTCTATTGTGTGTTTGTTGTTTGTTTGTGTTTGTTGTTTGTTTTGTCCTGCCCCCACGCATGCACTCCCCCCACCCCCACCTGCCCCACCCCCCACCCACGCATGCACACACTCAAGTTCCTTCTAAGTTTTTAACAAGTTATTCTCAAGTTCTTACTTAAGTTACTTCTAAGTTGTCCTTAAGTCATTCTCAAGTTATCCCCAAGTTCTTACTTAAGTTACTTCTAAGTTTTTAATTAAGTTGCCCCAAGTTTTTAATAAGTTCTTGATCAAGTTCTTAATTAAGTTCTTAATAAGTTTTTGATCAAGTTCTTGATAAGTTCTTGATTAAGTCATCCTTTAAGTACAACCAAGTTCTTATTAAGTTATCTTATAATTATCAAAAAAATACAAGCTATGTTTTTATCTTAAATAGTAGATGTCTAATATAGTACACACACGCCTCAAAAAACGCGTCATCGTTGAGGATGTCTTGCTTAGCGTTCTCTGCATAGATCTTAATGAAGTTCTTACAACCGAAGCAACCACATTGATTACAATTCTGGTCTATGGAAATGTCTTTTATAGACTCCATGTCTTTATTTATTGACTTTATCATTTTATAATACGCCATGATCTATTTTTATTAAAAAAATTTTAAATTAAGTTCTTAAAATATTATTACATTTCAAATGGATCAAAATGATGCTTTGTTATTGGCGGTTTTGGCGTGCTGTTGTCTTTTTCTGCATTTAGCGGTTCAGATTTTTTTGGTTGCTTTTGTTTCTGTTGCCATTGTGTATATATTTTATAGCCGTAATAACTGCCCCCAACAGCAGCAATGGCGCCAAAAATGGCAACAGTTTTAAGTTCAATATTCCATGAAGACTTTGGGGCCCTTGTATCACATGGAGTTTTTATAGCTGGCATTGAATCAACTTGTTCTGGCGCTGGCGGCGTTATGTTTTCATGATGAGTTATATTCTGTAACATTAATTTTTTTGTCTGTTCCACTCTGCTAATTTTTTTCCTGCTTTAACACGCCCGGGATGAGGATTCTTTTCACTGGCCCCCACCTGATTCAGTGTTTTCTGCTGATTTTCTGGCTTGGTTACTTTCTCCACCTGATTCTGGTTCTGATGATTTTCCAGCTCGCTCATTTTGAAGGGAAACAAAATCTATATGATTAAAAGTTATTAATCCCATGATTAATGGCGATAACAATGTACCAAATCTATAGTATAGATCACACCCTAGAGACTCTAATGACTTTGTTAAAACTGGATCTTGCGTTAAATCATACGTAAGATCTTGTTCAGAATCAATGGGGGCAAATCTACTGACTAGTTTAGTGTACAAACTAAGAGCCGTTTGCCCCACACTTTTTACCATTCTCGACCCCAGCTGCGCTTCATACCTGTTATGATACTTTATAATGTCTTGCGGCGACATCTGTTGAATCTGTTCAATGCTGAATTCAGTTCCGAGGAACTGTTTTGTTTTTCCACATGCTGCCAAAGAATACAGCCTTTCCTTTTTGGGCATAATAGCTGGGTCATCAACCAGGTCATTCATAAGTTCAGGAAGGTTTAGGCCCCCCTGTAGCTGTAGTAGATCATTGCTGTTCATGTTTTTTATTAAATTATAATTATTTTATTTTTTAAAATGAGCACCGAAAAAACTATTGCCAACCTTGTATACCATTCTGCTGTTATTGGAGGCCTAAGTGTAGGATACTCAATGCTTGGTAAAAGCCTGTTAAGAATTAAACCAGCAGATCTTGGCAAACTAGACTTTGAGGATTCAGCAAAGCTAATTGCTATCATTGCAGCTTCGGTTGCCACGAAAGATTTTCTAGTTAAGCAAGGAATAATTCCAGACAGTATAAATATGTAAATAAAAAATACATTTATAAAAAATGGCTTCACTTGTAATGATGATAGGTGGCGCTGTGGTGAATGCGCTTGCTTTTAGCGGAAGTAATTTCGCGTTTAGTAAACTGCGGGATGACGGCGAGAGAAAAAGACATAACAAAGCTATGGAGCAACTAGCAGCTGCACAAGACGCCTATGAAAAGCAGAGACTTGAGCAGTTAGATTTTATTAATGACACACTGAAAGAACAGGGGCATGCAGCTTACACATTTAAAAATGTTGACCAAGCAATAAAAGAATATTATCTAGTAACAGGCAAACCGGTTCAGACATTGCCCCCACCAAAATTCAGTGACTTTTATCAACCATCAGAAAAACAAAAGATGCAAGAAATCGCGTTTATTGCCTTTGGTATGACCGTCGTGTATTTTGTTGCACATAATATTGGCTGAATAAAAAATGAACAAAATCTATTATTCGCCCAAAGGATATTGGAAGGGCATCACAGCAATACAAAAGCTAAGCCAAGCGACAGGAGTCAGTGAACAAACAGCAAAGGAATGGCTATCTAAACAAGCGATTTGGCAAATTTATTTACCTGCCCCTAGACAAATACAGAGACCGCACTTTGTGAATACAATACCGAACGACACCCATCAAATGGATCTTCTATATTTACCCTCTGATAGGATTAGACGAAAAAGATTTAAGTACGCACTTACAGTCATTGACATGGCTTCAAGATACAAAGATGCGGAGCCATTAACACAAAAGAGTGCTTCTGCTGTTGCTGTCGCTATACAACTGATATACCAACGAGGCCCCTTAACTTACCCCCGCATGATTCAAGTCGATGATGGAAAAGAATTTAAAGGCCAAGTGAATCAATTATTGTTAAAACACAGAGTTACTATTAGAAGAGGCATTCCGGGAGTTCACAGATCACAGGCTTTAGTTGAAAACTTTAACAAACAGTTAGCCGAAAGACTTTTCTCCTACCAGTATCACAGAGAGCTGATTGACAATTCTCGCAACACAGAATGGGTTAGAAGACTGCCCTCAGTTTTGCGCGCAATGAATAATGAAGAATTTAAAGGGCTAAAACCAGTACAAGCAATCAAAAGAAAAACAATAAATGTTGCTGAAGGAGAGTCTTCATCCAGCAAACTATTACCATTTGGATTGAAAGTAAGGTACCTTTATTTACCGGGGGAAGCAGAAGGGGACACTCGCATCAGGGCAACCGATCCAGTTTGGAGTGTTGATCCATATGAAATAAAAAGAATTGTAAAGATGAATCCGCCCGTGTATTATTTACGAGAAACTGACACAACAAAACAACCAGCCCCTCAAAGATCTTTTGTGAAAGAAGAACTGCAGATAATCCCACCAGACACGGTTCCGCTTTAATTAATTTACGTAAACATATTTTGGTTTAAAATGGAAGGCCAGAAGGAAGACGAAACAAGAATGGTAAAGGAAGAGACCTTGAAAATGATACGGGAATCATTTCAGGCGTGTAATGCTATTAAGGAAACATTTTCGGGGATTAATCAATGCATGCTAAATCATCCAGATCACCTACAACTCAAACCTCCAAATTGGAAAAAGAATATCTTGAAATAATAAAAAAAATTCGAACGCATCAAGCAAACATGAGAAAAGATTTAAATGAATTGGATGAAGCTATGATTGATCTTATAATAAAAGTTGATGAAAAATATAAACCCCCCTGTTTATGCGGTCCTCCAGTGCCCAATTGCATATGAAAACTCTGGATTAACAAACACCCGTTTTGTGTTTGTTCTATCTAATGACTTCTTTGTTACAACCGTTGTGTTGATCTCATGTAGATTAGATCGCAGTTTTACGTTGTCATGATGAAAAGTCTTATTGCCAAACAATGCTTCTTTGTAGTTGTCATGTGATATGTTTGACTGCACAACACTGCGAGATATTCCTTTTGCTTTCTTAATGATTTTCTCCTGGCTCGAAATACTGTACATTTTCGACCTTAAACCAATAAACTCCTTAATCACCCCTCCGGATAATTCATCCTTCATCTTTCCTAAAACCTTCTTGTTAGTAATTGAATGTAAAGGCGAATCTTTAGGGTAATCGGATGTATCATACCATCCCGCATGCCCTTTAGCTACTTCGGTTTCCATGTCTTTATAGATGTCTTCAGTAGGAATATCTATAACAAAACTGTCTGTATCTGTGTAAAGTACTCTGGACTCAGGATACGAGGGCTTAAAGTAGTCATAAAGAAACTCTAACATCAAAAGCTTTGATAATTCTAAAACAGTAAACCCAATAAATACAGGTTTGTCTAATTTGACTTTCTTTTTTTTCATCATTATGCCAAAAAGCTGATCATGAAATCTTCTGAAGTCCTGATAATTAGGTTTTGAAGTCAGCTTAATTGCTTCATTCTCTCTGGTGACCAATCTGACATCTTTACGCTTGTGCGGATTCTCCATAGTCTTTCCAAAACAGCTGTTGTTCATCAGCTTGAAAAAGTCTTTTTCTGAAGCATCTGTGGATTTAGTTCTGAGATCAGTGTTCTTCATGATGTATGGTTTCATGAACTGTTCTTGATCAAAAGCAATTATACGATGAACAGCCGTCAACTTCAAACCATGTCTTAAATAAAATTGTAGAAGTCTGTAATGACAGACATAATTTTTTTTGCCCCGAAGATTGGGCACAAGTTTAGGCGGCTCTCTTGGATCCATCTTTAGACTTTCTGCTGCTAATGGGTAGTCATTATGTAGGTCATGGAGTTCATGAGGATATTCTAAGTCAACTTCTAGAATGTATCCATGCTGTTGATCGGGCGCCAAACTGCCCAACCACTTTAATGCCTTTTGAATATTTTTTGGATCGCCGCCTGTGTACATTTTAAAGTTGCGTAACGGAAGTGATTGCGCCATTGCCCATCCATACAGATTGTTTGCATCTAAATACATGAGATAGTTAGACCTTTTACTTGGATCATAGTCGTCCAAGTATTTGTTGTTTGCTTTACAGTAATGATGCGACGCCATACTAATTCCTCCACGCAATCCGTTTTCAATCATCTGAATCATTGGTAAATCTGACAATAAATCAATCTGTACTCCAGTAAACTTTAAGAAAGCATCCCAGCTCATCCCAGGCGCAGAAATGTAATGCGCAGGATCTAAACTGTAATGTTTCATGCAGGTCTTTCTATAATTTTCAAAGACGTCCGCCAACAAACATACATCTGCCATTAAATAGGAGTCATGATAGTCTCCCATCGTTTTACAATCTAACTTTTGCCAAGCATCTTGAGCATGCTGGTAATCGAGTCGCTGATGTCCTTTCCTCTAAGACTAGAAAAGAACGCGCCTTTAGGCGGAAGTGTATCTTCGTCAAACCTTTCCCAACTGTTCATGTATTCATAAGGGTAAACACCCTTTCTAACAAGAGTTGAGTCAAAATATTCTTCCGTTATTGGGCAGGACTTAAGGACATAGCCAGTGCCTCTAATGAGCCCATCATGTGTTGCATAGAGTCGTAGAAAGACATGTTATTTAAAGTGAAACACATGTACTTTTCTGATGACTGTGCAATGCATGCTACCCTGAAGGCGCTAGTTACTGCTTGCATTATAAGGTGAGAGTCATAACCTCGCAAGTTGTGAAAGAATACAGGCAGCTTCCATGTCTTAGGATCAAACTTTAGTTGAAGATTGCATTTACTGTGCGCCGCTCCTCTGAACTTTCCGCTAATGTGATCATGGTCTCTTACTGTTGGATTCTCTGCGTCTGATGAGAGACCTAAACCACAAATCCAACAGTGAGTGGCTGCGTCATACTGTTCTTGGTCTCAGGCGTCATCATAATTTCAGATAAGTTTAGATTATTAGAACAGTCATTGCGCACTTTCTGCATGCGTTCTAAGAAGAAATTCTGCGGCATTTGGCCCTCTATATAATTCTGGTTCTGAATAAACGCCATCCGACCTAACAATAATGAAGGCAAATGAACAAATCTGATGATTACTCATTAAGACTGTTTTCCGAAGTTTTTGTGGTGCTGGCCCTTCATAAGGAACAATAAGCGACTCGAAGTCTGCGTAAACTACGTATGGACTTGTTTGCAGCCGTTTCCAGTTCTTAAAACTAACTTTAGATCCTGGTGGGGGCGTAGTTAGTTCTGTATTACAGTCACAGAACTTTTACAATGTTTCTTATGTTCGCTCGCGGCTTGAACAGATGGCATTCTTGTTAAACATTTTCTACAGAATTCTTGTTTGCCATGATCTTTTGAAGTATGCTGCATTAGTCTACTCATTGTTCGTATCAAGGGTTGTAATGGGGCAGCCCTGCTGGCGAAAACATTAGGAGTAAGTCCACATGACTTTTGGCTGGTTCGCCTATTGTTGGACTGTTCTTGGACACTTTAATTGGCACCAAATTTGTTTCCTCATCCCATGTGTATACATTAACAGTTATTGGGTTGTTTTGTTCTTCAAACTGATCAATTTGGTCTACACTAACAGGAAAGGATATTCCATTGAAGTTAAGATCTTTGGCGTATTGCCGATAGTTAGTCACTCTCTCTGCGTGTTCGCGGACATGATGCAGCCTTGCAAGAACGCACCACATGAAACATTTGTTGTCTGAATTTTTTATGTTTAAAACTGCTCTCTTTAAAACCAACTCTCGGGGTAGCGGAATGTAAGCCTTGCCTACAATCGGTGCATACTTAGCCTGTTTTAATCAAATCTCTAAGGCTTCGCCCTCTGACCAACCAGAGCCTCTCATTTTAGCTTCTTCAGCGGCAGCGTCAAACTGTGTAAGCAGTTCGTCTGCCCAACCGGGTGTTAAGTCATTAGAGGAAAGAATAGTCTGTTGTTTAGTTGAGATCCAGACTTCTAGATTTTCTTCATTTATTGTTACATAGTCGATTAAAAACAGCTAACATTACTTTAACGGTGGGTCTATTGTTAGTTTGCCTGGAACTTGAGAAATTGCATGTAAAAACGCTTGCCCGCACGTTTGTTGGGTCAATGACTTCTAAATCAATATCATTCAGTGCTCTTGATAAACGCTCTCTCTCGAGCATTCCTTCAAACAATTCGTCTTGCCCTTCATATATCTTAGCCATGCTGTCTTTCTTTTCTAAGCCAACATATTTATTTAAATTAAAAAAAATACAACGGCTTAATCAGAATCAATATCAACGGTCTTTTTGTGCTTGGACTCATAAACTAAAGTATAAACACCTTTTAGTGTTGTTAATGTGAGCTGTTTAGAACAGAGTTTAATGTTTCGTTTACTTTTTTTAAGCATTCCTTTTTTATCTTGCTCGGGGTCTGGCTGTTGAAAAAACTTGTCCTCGCCTTTTTTTGAAGATCAAACTTTTGTCTTTTGTAGTCATCAAAATCGGCCTGTAAACGACTAAATTCTTCATCCGTGATGTTTGAGTCAGCTAGCGCTTTATTTATTATCAGCTTGAACGAACTAAGTTTAGCTGTTATTAGTTGAACCATAGCTGTGTGCTTTTGGAGTTTAGTTTTTAATTTTTTGCTAGCAGCACCTACAGCTAATGAACATAGGCCAAGAGCTAAAGACAAACCGCCTAGAGGTAAAGCTGCGGGTGCACCAACACCTGTTGCTAAGAGACCTACACTTGTTCCTGCTGATAGAGCACTTATAGTTGATGTTCCAGTATTAACATATGTTAACAGCATTAAAGGCGCAGAATACCGTCGTTTGGTTTTGCTGTATTTTGAAAGGTTTCCCGCTCTAGTTTTTGTTGCATTTGTGTAATGTTTGTTAATCTGAAGGTTTTTTTTGCTAGGGGTTTCTACTATCTCTTCTCTTGGCATCTCCGGCGCTGTAGGCACATTTGGATAAAAACCCGAACAGACATGCTTTTTATAAAATGAAAAAATAATTTAGTATTTTTCATATTTTAATCTGCCATCTCCAATATTCAGCTGTGCATCAATTAATAAAAACAAATGTACATTAAGCGGTTTTATCAGCTTCTTTTTCTTTCTCAATTTGAATGTTACGTCTTTAAACCTCTCTCCCACTTGCATACAACTGATTATCCTCTGTTGACCTTAGGTCAATCCCTAAACCGTATTTTGATGTTAAATAATCATCAAGCCTAACACTGTGAAGGTGTAGATCTTTAGACGCAAGGTCTGCTGTTGGACTTCTGCCCCTCCCACCCCCAAACAATTTTCTTATTTCGTCAAAATGATGATAAGGCCTAAGTCCGCTAGCATAGATTTGGTTAGGACTGCCGTCAATTGTACATTGTACTTTCGTTATTTTTGGATTAAAAAACTTTTCACTTGCTCTTGCGAATGGTTCTTCATCTTCACACAGCAATAAAATACCTTTAAGCGATCTTACTGCGACGCTAAAACTAAAATTCCATATAGCGTCTGCCCTGCTTTTAGGATATGTTGAATGATGCCGCACGTTTTCGTAATATATTGCTATTTTTGACTTATATTGTTTCTCAATCAGCCCCGCTAAATCAGAGTTGCTAACAACATCAAACTCTAACGAGATGTCAGAAATGCTGTACTTTGCTTCGGTGTCTGTTGATTTGATAACACTTTGTATTCATTAAAAGTTAGTTCATATGACAATCTGTCTTTTAATGCTCCTTGAAAGTATGGCGCATGCGCTTTTAAAAACTCAAAATCTAGGGGAATGGAAAAGCGATTACCATACGCATAACTTACAGCTAAAGCCTTTTTGCTGCTTTTAGCGCCTGAGGCGAGTTCGGCGCCTATTCTAAGTTTAGTGCTTCTTCATTGCCGATTCCTTGAAACGCAAGATCTTCCCTTTCATTCGCGGTTAGCCATAGAACAGAATAGGTTAAAAAATATGTCTGCATTGTTTAAAGAAAATACTTCTTGCCCCTCAAGTTTTACAGAAATTTTCTTAACGATTGCCCGTCCCAAATTCTGGACAACTGTTCTAGTTTGGTCTGTTGTTGAAGCGAGTTCTATTTTGAAAGTAAGCCGTGCAGAGCCTGGCACAATCAAATCATCCGCTCCTAGGTCTGGAAATCTAACAGTAAGAATTTGATCTGCATCAATAGTAGATGGATTTTTGGGAAACAGTAATATTCCGTTTGTTTCCCTTCACCCCAAGGGGTTCTTTCAGCTTTCTATACGGGTCAAGAATCGAGCCATATGCTTGTGACATTTTTATAAAACAAAATAAAAAGTTAATTATTTAAAAACATGGCAGGAATTGAAGGTGAAGAAGATTATGATGTTTTTGATCCTGAAGACGACATGGATGAATGATCCCTTTGACACAGCATCGCTCAGCGCTCTCAATGCGGCGTGAATTAACAGAAAGTACGGTCGGAGCATTTTACAAAAGTTTAGGCCAAAACCTCCCGAATTTATAGACCCAAATGATTTTGAATTAGAAGATGGTCATTTGTTTGTAAAAAACGATCAAGGAGAACTTGTTCAGCTTACAACTAAAAAAGACCCCTCAAAGTTTTTAGCCGTGGGTTCAATTAGAAATAGACTCCCTGCGAGCGTACAAAATCGCCTTGGCATTGCTAGACCAAAATTAAATAGGGATGCAGTTGCTAAACTTCAAAACACACTGCAAGAACTCCGACAGATAACCAAATACAAAACATGGAACTTAAAGAATTAAATCAATCAGCAGATGAAATAATAAATGCAATAGAAGCAGAAACCAGTTTTTCAGAAGAAAACAGCATTAAAGACTATACACGACTCACCGTACCCATGCGAGAATTATTAGCCCTTGATCGTACTTTAAGAACCATCAAAGGCGAATTAACAAACAATTTAGCAAAACTAGGTGAACTAGATGAGCATATAAAAAGAGAAAAAGAAAAACTCGTTGAGGCTGACGACCGCATCGTAGGGCGTGAGATTAAAGAAAGAATAGCCCAAAGACTAAAAGATCTTGAACAAGAAAGATCGGCAAGACTAGAAGTGCTAACTACTAACCGAGACCAATTACGAACTCAAGTGAACAGAATAAGAGAAACTATCCGAAAAATTTTATATGAAGACACAACGCTAGCAGAACGAATACGAACACTCTTTAGAGAGCAAGGAGTCACTTTTAGCAAGCGTTATAACTGCCTTAGGATTTGCAATAAGTACACTGGTGATGGCTATTACAGGCGGTGGCGGTTCGGGCCAGTGCCCCCATCGCCATCGCCTCCATCCACCGCCTGATAAATCATGGGTAAAAAAACAGCTTGATCATCTTGCAAGTTTATTAAAAAAATTAGCTGGCAAACCCGTGGACGCTTTACCAGGAATATTGGGGAGTATTGTCAGCTGGCTTTTGTCTACTGCAAGCAAAGTAGTTGGCTTTATGGCCGAGCACTTATGGACATTAGTTCTCGTAATAGTTGGGTTACTATTTAGTAAGATAAAGACCAAGTAATCCTAGGCCAGTTAATCCAAGAACAAGCGCTGTCTTTTCATATTCATGGCCATCGCGAACAGAGTCCGGGTCTTCAATGTCCTTTGGGCTTTGGGCCTCGGGGATTGGATGACTTATTCTTGGGTGTTTGTTTACTGCTTGTAATATTACTGGCCCAGAATTTATGTAGTTTTTCCCAACCTTCTGTTCATTCCCTGCTATAAGAATTTCATTATTATAGTTTATTATTATTCCTACCTGGAGTCTGAGGTCAGAAGGCAGCATGTATAAACCAGTGCCAACAGCAAAGTCTACTTTCGATCTTGCGTATTGTAAAACATTTTGGTATCTTTTAATACTTGAAGGTAAATCAACTGTAGAATTAATGGCGTCCTCTAAATTTGCTAAGTATTGTTTTTGCGCGTCAAAGCCAGTAGAAGGATCAGTTATGCTCGATCTTGCCTGTGCTTGCGAACCTAGCAAACACCAAACGTAAGTACGAATAGAGTCGTTTATTCGTTCTATTCCCGCCCTAGTTAGGCCCTTAGAAGTGTCTAAGATAAATGTTGTCCATGCTGTTTTATGCTCTTGCTGTAGGGACCCGGGCTCAACAGTTGTGCCAAAAAAGAAAGATTTGAAAGGAGGATGCCAGGGCATAGTTATCTTTCTGTGCGTGCCCCGAAAATAAAGGTCGCCTAGGCCATGATTATGATCCAACTTTTGTCTAAAAGCCTGTCTTGATGTTAATATTGAATTCGTTACAAATCCTTTCAAAAGCCTTCATGTCTATTCTGTTGCTGAGTGGATTAAACGGTTTGTCATTTGGCAATGGCGCTTGCAGTTCAGTCAAAATACGTCTGAAAGTATAATAAAAATGAAATCTGTACACTGACCTCACCCAAAGGATCATGGTGATTTAAATGATCGGGATACGACACTCCACACCCAGTTGATGCGCAAAACACGGCAAAGTTTAACTGGTTCTGATAAAACTGCATCGGATGACTAAACCACGCTTTCTTGATGTGGTCGTTTTCAATAGGGGGGTTAAGATAGCTCTTCAATGGAGTACTCACCTTTTTATGAAAAGAGGCAGTCTGGGTCACAGCAATGTCAAGAGTATCAGTTGCTATATTTTAAGATTGTAGTGCGGCCCAACAGAATATTTTGCACCAGTATATTTGAATGCACTCATTTTTATTTCGTTTAAAAAAAAAGTTTGTAACAATAACAACCCAAGACCGCCCTTCGTTTTTAGAACATGCTATTTATAACAATTGCGGAGCCAAAATGGTTGCGCTTCATGAAATATTTTACAAAGTTGTATGGTTTAATATAAGTGAATCAAAAAAGAATAATAAGGTTCAGAAATTTGATAATAGAGGAAACTTAGTTAGCCAGTTAATCATAGCTGATGGTTATTATGGGTTTTGCTCACTAAAAGAAGCAATGAGTAACTTTGACATTACTCTCAAACTTAACAATGCGAATCTGAAAACAATGTTATCATTCAAACCTGAAGAAGAAGTAGGTTACTATTTTGATAAAGAGCTAGCTGAAATGTTAGGCTTTACAGCTAACAATTATAGATTTAGAGTTAACCGGCCAAAACTACTTATGAGGGGGAAAGTCCGCTCGATCTTGCATTACATTCATTACTCTATGTTCATTTGGATGAGCTGAGCACTGATGAAAACTTATATGACGGAAGGCCCTCAACTGTTTTAAGAGCTCTTCCATCAGGGAAAGCTGCATATTGCGATTATGAAATTATACAATTCCCTAATTTACAGTTTAAAAGATTAGTTTGTGGGAGGGTTGGATCATTTAATTAAAAAATCAAAGACAAGCGGGGGAAAGTTGTAAAATGTGATAACCTACACATTGTTTTGGAAATAAAATAATAAGTTGTTCTAAAAAATGTCGCGTGGGCCAGAAGAACCAGGAGTTACATTAGCGCCTGTGAGGTGTATAACTTTAGAATTAAAAGACCTTGCAGACGTTACAGACTTTGAACAGAACGGTGAGATAGGCACTTTGTATGGGCTTGAGTACACTAAAGATGGTGATTATAAACGCAAAGAGGTTGGCGACAGCAAAAAGTTTCCTAAACTAGAGCAACTGCGCAATCTAGAAGCAAATAATGTTGGCCAGTATGAATATAAAATAGTTCGAAAACCTGACCTCAATTGGCACTTGGAACCATATTTAGAATGGGACATAAAATTTGAATTCATAAGCCCATTTACATTTTTTGGCCGCCAAAAAAGTTTCAGAAAAGCATTCAACTCTGGCCCTTTACATGTAAGCCTTATGCCAGATGACAATAGT
The DNA here is from genome assembly GCA_018398815.1 of Conus ventricosus. Taxonomy (NCBI): domain Eukaryota; kingdom Metazoa; phylum Mollusca; class Gastropoda; order Neogastropoda; family Conidae; genus Conus; species Conus ventricosus. Next base: position 66,934,255 of record CM031615.1, read on the forward strand.
CGGAAAGAGATTGAAATAAAGCCGTATGAGAAAAAACAGTACATCCTCCACAGAAGAGAAACGGTTTTAAAAGATGCTTCTACAAAATTACAGTTCATGCCGCAAATGAAATTAGGAGACACGTTCACAATGATATTTGAAATTTCTGTCTTAAAAGATAAGGAGAGGGATGGGGTTGTGGGCGTTAGTGACGTCCTTTTTAAAGGAATTCTAATTAGCTGGCAAAATTTAGACGTTGACAGTCTTAAAGTTACTGTCGTCGTTCTTCACAATGGCGAGGATATTAAGGTCATAACAACAAGCAACAAAATCAATATTAGTCTAAATAGAAACAATCTTAAAGCACTGAATTGGATTAATCTTACACATTTAGACCTTATAGGATTTTATTATACTGAACAAGTTTTAACAGAGGGCATGATAAAAACAATAACCGGATTAGATTAAGTTCTGTTATAAAACTATGGAGCAGTTAAACTTTATGACAAAAACCCCTCATTGTTCATTAATTTGTGGGCAGACTGGTTGTGGAAAAACAATATTTGTCCTCGACCTATTACAAACAGTTTATCGCTATAATTTTAATCATATTGTGGTTTTCTGTCCAACACTTAAATGGAACAAAGCATATCATGATAGAAGGTATTATATGGACAGATGATGACATATATTTAGTTGATCCTAGCAATAAACTGAGTGAGTGTTTAGAACAGTTTATAGACTGTTTGAAGGAACGCAGACACTATTTATTATAGATGACTGTTCGCAGAAAGAGACATAGTTAAAAAGAGAAACACTTTGTCAAAACTAGCTTTCAGCGGAAGGCATGCTAGGATAAGTGTGTGGATTTTATGCCAAAAATATAACTCAGTTTTAAAAGACTTAGAGAACAGTTAAAGACTGTAGTGTTATTTCACATGAAAGACAGAGACTCATTTGAAGAATGTTTGCGTGAAAATGATGTTATTGAAAACGATCAGGAAAAACATAGGATTAAACAAAAACTGAAATCTGAAAAGTTTAGTAAATTAGTATTGAAAACGGATAACCCTACACAGTATGTTTGTTTGTAAATAATCGTTATTTTTTGTTATTGAAGTCTTACTTGTCAGAGAACAGGAAAACCTTTATTCTGGGCCACTTTCGCCCGAAACTGGTTGAGGGCGAAAGTGGCCCAGAATGAAGGTTTTCCTGTTCTCTCATGTGAGTACTGCCACCAGTCCTGGTGTGTTTATCTTGTCACTCAAGTGTCTGGGGAGGGGAACTGAGTAGAGATGGTGTGTGTTTAGTGTTTCCATTCCTGTAATGATAGCTTGAAGTTGTTGTGCCATAAATGGTACATTCGGTCTTTCATGAAATTTTCAAGGGAGGTAACTCGTGTGCGTTCCATATCTGGCACAACAGGCGTTAGGTGAAAAGTCCCAAAAAAAACGATGTTTTATGTGTGACTTTCTGTTCCAAATTTTGCCAACTTTTAAAACGTGAAACTAATAATTAAATGTGTCTCTTGTGTTAGCAATCTATAAAATATATGTGAACATTTTCAAAATATAAACAAGCATTGTAACTATTTGTGATTTGTTTGTTTGAATTCCCTTGAGTTCTTTGATTTCTTTTGTCTCTGATGAAATCTCCTTCGGTTTAGCTTTGTTATTTGTTTCCTCTTTTTAAATCCTATTATTCATTTGTGTATTTATTTATTTATACAATGATTTTTTTGTCTGTTAAATAGTTTAAAATCGATCATTTTAAGTTAATTTTCATCTGTCATTGTGCATTGTTTATCTGAGTTTCGTTATTGATGTTTATTTTGTTGTTTTCTGTTCCATTGTTTATATATTTCTATTCTTCTATTTCTATTCTTTCTCTTTTTTCTCCCTGTCTTCTGTCGTTTACTTACTATTTATTGATTTTGTTCACAGCATGTCAACTCAACGGTACCAGTCACAAACGTCTGCCGTTTTGTCACTGATGACCAGAGTGATTTTGAGGAATCCTGCAGCTCTGGGGATGAATGGACACCACCTGTTCATGAAGACCAGAGGATGAAGAGGAAAAATGCCGTGTTGTATTAAAAAAGCGGTCAGTTCGAACGAAACACCGAACGAGTGCCATGACCACCAAGCCGGCCACCAACACCTCGCCAGCGATGATGACAGCGATGATGACCAACCTCTAGCATCAGTGTGCCGGCAGTTTACGGCAGAAGATGATCTTCCACTTGCAGCATTGCTGGCAACTAATGAAGATCTCCCTCTAGCCAGCATTGCTGATGATGACCTTGGTGCATTGGCTACAGCACCAGATGAAGAGACATCCCACTTAGCAGCCTTGCCAATATCACTCCACTGTTAGGAGCAGAACAAGTGGATGAAGAACTGAATAATCTGATGGCTAAGCCCACCTGGACTGACGTCGCTTTTCAGCCACCAGACACCACCTTCAAAGGGCAGCTGGAACAACCCCCAGAGGATGGCCAACTGAAGACTCCTTATCAGTTCTTCAAAGAATTGATCACGGATGAAATGCTAGACAATGTAGTCACACAGACTAACATTTACAGCATGCAAAAAACCGGTGTTCTCATCAAGACGACAAGAAAAGAAATAGAGATTTTTATCGGACTGTACCTCAAGATGGACTTGTACAAGGCCACTCTCTTCGCTCCTACTGGGAACACGGAACCCGATACGCCCCTATCGCTGACAACATGGGACGAGATCGTTTCCTGAAGCTGCATCAACCATACATTTTACCAACAATGTTGTTGTGCCTGCTGAAGAAAAGGTTTCCAAAATCTGGAAACTTGAACCCTGGCTGAAAGACTTCAGGCGTCTCTCAGCCGCATTCCTGCTGAGGAACATAATTCAATCGATGAAATCATGGTTCCCTCAAAGGGAAGTCTGCTGTAAAGCAGTTCATGAGGGAAAGCCCCATCCATGGGGTTTCAAATTGTGGGCACGGGCAGGAATATCTGGCATCCTCTACGATTTTGATGTCTACGAAGGCTCGGTAGATGGCAAGCGACGGAACCAACACCTCTAGGCCTTGGTGGAGACGTCGTCCTCAAAATGGTTAGAGGTCTACAGGACGGCCTAAACTATAAGATATTTGCGGACAATTTCTTCTCCAATCACCCTCTTGTTCAGGATTTGAAGAAGAAGTCGATGTACTTTGTTGGGACATTTCGAGCAAATCGTCTTTTTCTTTTTCTTTCTTTCTTTCTGCGTACGCAGGCTGATACTCCTGCGGACACTCCCTGTATAGCCAGGCAGTGGAGTTTTGTGTGTATGACCCTTTTCTATCCCGCCATTAAGGCAGCCATACTCCATCTTTGGGGAAGGTGCATGCTATGTGTCACGTGTCATCCATACCAACGGCCAAACTGGCCTTCTCTTCCGAAAGTTGGTGATGGGATTTTACGTGTGTGCAAGATGTTGTGCGTGCGTTCACACACGGAACCTCGGTTTATAGTCTCATTCGAAGGACTGTGTGGGAATGGAGTCAGAACCAATGTTAACTCCGAGGGAAAAACCCCCCTATACCGAAATTCGAACCCGCAACCCCAGGATCACGAGTCCGGCGCTCTACCAACTGAGCTATTCCGGTCCCCGTGCAAATCGTCTCAAAGGATGTGATTTGAAGTCAGAAAAGGAACTGAAACGAATGGGGCGAGGATCCAGTGATGCCAAAGTCGAGGTCATGTCAAATGTCATAGCATACGCTGGTACGACAACAAAAGTGTGGATGTCATGTCTTCCTACACTGGCGTGGATCCCACGGGGAAAGCAAAAACGCTTCGACAAAAAGGAGAAGAAGAAAATTGCCATCGACCGCCCTGCCATCATCTCTGAGTACAACAAGTTCATGGCGGGGTTGATCTCCTGGACTCCCTGACGGCACTCTACAAGTTCCCCATCAAGTCCAGGATATGGTACATGTACATCTTTTACCACACCCTGGCCCTTGCCGTTGTCAACAGCTGGTTGTGGTATAAGCGCCATGCCAAACTGCTCAGAGAAAAAGCACCCATGAAGCTGAGCGTGTTCCAGGGAATGATTGGAGATGCTCTTGTCACTATCAACAAGAAGGTCGGACGTCCTGCTTCAGTGTCTCCAGCTCCCCTTCCTCCCAAAGTTCGTCGAAAGGCTCCGTGAGCGACGTCCATCTGGATGGCCATGAGCATTACCCAGAGTGGATGAGTGGAGAACGACAGAGATGCAAAAACAGAGACTGTCAAGCAAAGGGATTTGTCAAGTGCTCAAAGTGCAATGTTTACCTGTGCTTGAACAAAGAAAGGAACTGCTTTGTGCAGTTTCACACTCTCAAATGAACCAACAAAAACACCGGGTGGAAAAAGAAACAAATGTTTTCAATTTTGTGACACAATCAAATTATATAAGCAGAAATCAGACTCGGTGTTCCATATATGGCACAAAAGACTTAGTTCCACTTGGGCCTGATGGGTCATATTTGGCACACGCACCATTTTGATCAGTTTTATTGATTTTGTATAAAATTTTGGTTTAAATCAATCTTATGATGCGTCTTTGTCATTTTGTACAGAAAAAATAATTTTCGCACGTTTCTTTCTCTCCTTAGGGTCTAGAGGGATATTATAATAATTTGTCAACTGTTCTTTAAAGGATGGAGAGAGAAAGATTGCGGGGGGTGGGGGTGGGGGTGGGGGGGTGGGGGCAGGGGTCGGGAGCCTTCCCATGAATGAAAGTAATGGGAAACACCCAGATTTAAATTCAAATTAAAGCTGACACATCATATATATTGTGAATTAGAAACTAAGGATTACTGTTTCTTTTTTTCCAAATTACATCCAAATCAATGTAAAAGCTGTGCAATGACAAAACATGGCTATCATTGGCATATCAACATATCCTTTGATTGACAAGTCTGAAATGAGAATTTTTAGGTGACAGTTATCCATACAACAGAAGCTATGCAGGCAAGCAAAAACTCAAGATAACAATAAGATGAAATATTACATTTACTGAGGATACGGAAAAAGAAAAGAAAAAAAAGCATCTTTGGCATCTTCATGAATAAAAATGAGTCCACCATCATATCTGAGAGATGAAAGCTACTACTTGCATAATGGTATATACGTTACACCCTTTTAACTACTGAGAAGGAAATATTCTGCGCAGCTAAAAATGAAGAGCTCTGTTTTAAACACATCTCCACTGTGTGCAACATGGTGTATAACAACACTGTAGTGGATGCTAGCTTCCCATGATGGTTCAATTCCGTGTAACATCAAGGAAAAGCACCTGTCTGATTGAAAGAAGCACGGTAATCCCATTAGATTTTAGTAACTATGATTTTGTGATTAAAGCTACAAACATATTGTTATTACTTTCAGATGAGCAAATCACTAAGTCAGCCATAAAAACTAAAGTGGTGAATCAAACAAACTAATATCATTTGAAATCAAAATTTGAAGACAGTGATAAATTTCATATACAGATTAATTAATACATTTAACAGGTTTATCTTTTTTGCATGAACACATAATTTTTCACTTTCAAGAGGAACATTATTTCTATTTTAAAGTGTCAAAACTCTGAACAGCAGACAACCTGCATGTGAAGCTAAATCCCTGGGCCAGTTGATCAATGTCTGTGCACGAGCTAGTGTGTGCAAGCAATCACGCGTTTGTGCATATGTTTCTGTCTCTGTGTGCATGTGTGTGTGTATGTTATTCAGCGAACAAAATCATGTTCTCACTAGATGTAGCAGAATCAAGTTTTAAAGAGAAACACAGTACAGTCACACTAGTTACACCACTCTCACAATAAACATTCTTTTCTGGATGAAAAGTTACAACTTGCCACAGTCTCAGACCAATTCAATACAAACCCTGATTGAAACTGAGACAAACAAGCTTAAAGGACAGAATATACAATCAATCTGCCACTACTCCAGAATACTGTGGCAACTGACACCAAAGCCTTGCCAGAAGTCTTGTCAAAAATGATTGCGTCACAACATGGGAAGAAGAAATATAAATAAATGATTTTCTAATTATTTTCGAAACAATTAAAAAAGAAATGTTACACCGATTATAAAAAAAGGAAAAAAGAGAAGGTCTGGGCAGCACATATTGCCTCTAAGCACTTAAGTCCAGGACTGGCATGTTAAAAAAAACACCTATCAATACAGCTACAAAAGACAAAAAATCAAACACACATTCATAAAAGTTAACATACACATTGAATACACAGACACTTACTTTATCTATTAATACCTTATTCTCATAACGCTGTTGTGCTCCTGACAATATCTGCATGATGTCTACGTTCTTGGGGCCAGGGCGCATCACTTTGGACTGGGCGGCATCAGCTGCACTGGTCTGCTTGCTTTTCACAGCATCTCCCTGCAACCTGTACAGTGACCAAGCACATGACATGGCGGAGGAGAGAGGGAGCAGCAGCATGTGTTGGGAAAGTGCCTGTGTGGAATGTCCCTTCCATCGCTTATGTTTCATACTGTTGAGAGCAGAGACAGGGTGAAATGAAGTTTTGCACAAGAACTCATTGACAGGATCTGAACTAATATGATTTGATAACAAATGTGTTTGACCAATCAAGATAGTGCTTTGAAACCGAAGAGGTTTCCCTTGCTCTGATATACATTTCATAGATATCGGACTTTCTCCCAAATTCAGGTATATGAAATAGGTTGATAAAGAGCAACACTAACTCCATTGCAAATATACAGCAGTACTTTTTGATAGACACAATCAACACACAAAACCCCATTATGCACAGTCATAATAGCTCACACTGGGCATGCACTGCTTGAGACATTAATTCTGACAAAATCATTACAATGTTTAACATTCTTCTGACAAACATAAAGGTCATGGGATTGCCAAATAAACCCATACCTACAACGCAGAACTTAAAAAAAGAAAAAAACCTCTACACAAAAAAATAATGTTCTTGGTGTGGCCTGTAGCACGAGCTGGAGAGTTCAATCTTCAATGCCAAGCAACCAACACTGGATGAAGATAAAGTGAGAGGCAGGGGTTCCACTGACTTTTTAGTTTTTGCGTCAAGAAACGCACGCCTCCGCAAAAATTGCGTCAGCGCTGAAAAAAATGCGTAACAAAGTAAACTGTACTCACTCCCGTCAAAACAGCTCTGAATCACGCGCCTTAAAACAGCGCTGAAGTGCAGAGCAGCTCGATGCAGGAAAGCGTTTTCTGTTCCATCGCACCATCGCAGACGCGGGAAAGATTCCATTTTATTTCGAGGGGAGAAAGGATGAGGCGTTTTGGAACATTCTTGATCTAGCAAAAAGTCAGCGAGTGCCACAGAGTAAAATGTGCACGCACTATCACTAATTGGCGGTGTCAAGCAGTCTGCTGTTAGTAGGTCTGTTCCGTGTTTTGCCCCTCTGACATAGGCTTGTGGTTGAGAACAGGGTCCTGGGAAAATTGCGTCGCTAAACGCACGGCCGCGAAAAAAATGCGTAGGAAGGCAGAAAAACGCAATAATTACGCAAAATTTTGCAATAAATGGAACCCCTGGAGAGGTAAGGAAAGCCCATGCCAAATCTTCCCCTGGGCCCAAGGGGATATCCTATGTGCTGTCTATGGAATGTTCTCATGTCCTTAAGTTGCTGTACAAACTGGTAAGATTGGCATGGAGGACCTTGAAAATTACCAACCAGTGGATGGTGGTTGATGGTGCATACATTCGCAAAAACCAGAATTCCACTGTGTATGTACCAGATTTCATTAAAATCTATCTTCAGTAAAATATAAAATCAAATGAAACAATTTTCTCTCTTTCAGAAATTCAAATATCACATCAGGAGGACATCTCTGAACAAGAATTTCATGGAGCTTGCTGTAAGTTGTTTTTGCCTGCCGTCATGTAAGGCCCAACACTCTGTAAGAACATGTTTCATGGTGACTGGCACATCACATGGAATGCACCACAGAGCTTCTCCACCTTTCGAAACATACAAGTGAGTGTAAAAAGAGTTACCTGTACACAAACAGCACAAGACTTGTTTCTTCTTCACGGCTACCAGTGGCAGGTGGTAAAAGCTCTTTCATGTCTGGATGGATATACAAGTTCCTTTCCTCTTGCCAGATGTCTTTGACATAAGCCTGAGCTTCAGGTTTCAGATTTGTGAGATGGATGGCAAATTTGCTCAACTCTTTATCACTGCCCCGAATGCCAAATTAAGTGAAAAGCCAAGAAAAAGCTTTGATGTAACCCTTAGATTTCAGAGAAGTGTACAGTTCAAAAAGTTTCAGCAGCTGAGGGTGCTTGCGATTACAGTCTCATCATGTAAGCAGCTTCTGTCAAACATATCTTATAAAAGAAAAAGTATGGAGCCTAGGACACAATTCTGTCAAATTCTGACTTGCAATACTACCACAGAAATAGTAAATCCTTCAACGTTAATGGCTTTTACTATTTTTTTTTCTTTTTTTCTGATTACTCACTTTTGCATCAACTCCCCAACTTCCTCACATTCAGTTGGTTTGTAGAACCATATGCCTTGAATTCCTGTAAACATAACATATAGCAGTCATGTTATCACTGCACATACATCAGATTCTGGCTGAAAGAAAACTACACCTTACGCACTGCAATACTGTGCAGCCTTGTGTCTCCTTCAAAAACCGATGCATGCTTAACAGTTTACGTGACTTTGCAATGTACTTGCTGTGGACAGCATGGCTTATGCAATACATCAGCTGCGCAACCTTTGTAAACCCAGAAAAGGACTATAAGTCAGGGATGAAAACAGTTTTTTTTTAAAAAGAGGAGATTGGCGGGGATCTGGGGGTTCACCATGGGCCCCCAGTGGGGTACATGGGCAACAGCCCAGCGGGGGTCAGGGGCGGCGCCCCCTGAAGCTGAAGCATAGTTTGTATTAAATATGGCATAAAAATCTTTAGAAATCACTTTCTTGCTTCTAAACAACTCATTCTATAGATCAGCTTTCAACACCATGAAGACTGAGACTGATGTGGAAAGAAACTATGTCAATTGAGACAAACATTTAGTATGATGAATCCTCAGAACTCTAGCTAAAGAAAATTTGACAAACAGTGCTTTCAGGACATAAAGAATAAGGCCTGTAGATAAGTAAATCAGAGTGGGAAATCAAACTAAGTAAATCAGATGTATGAAAACGACTGCTGGACTTCAATAAACACAATAATGAAAAATGATTACTTTGAAGTCCTTAAAAAAAAAAAAACTGAAGCTTTTGGGCCTTAGACCCTTCGTCAGGAAACACTAAACACAAAAAAAGAACATAAAAGAACAAATGACATAAAAACAAACTGATGTCACAACAGTACAACCCTCCCCCCAACTTCCCTCTTACAACTAATCATATCCCCCCCCCCCCCTCTTGACAAGTGTGTGTGTGTGTGTGTGGGGGGGGGGTGATTGTGTGTGTGTGGGGGGGGGGGTGTGAGGTGGGGGTGGGGGTGAGCGGGCGAAGTGTGTGGGGTATGCGTGTTGTGGGTGAGGGTGGGGTTGGGGGAGAAGGAGGAGGAGTAGAGAAAGTATATAGGTAGTGGGGGGAGTGGGCTGTTGGAAAATGATTTCATAGGGGGGCTGTTAGCAGACACCTAACAAATGTAGCAAACGTTTGCATTATACCAGGGAAAAGTGTTACACAATACTGTTGTGACATCAGTTTATTTTGATGTCATTTGTTCTTTTATATTCTTTTCGTCACTTTGACGTTTTTCCCTTGCTTTGAAGACTCTACGAGTGGAAGTACTTAGAGTAGGAGTCAAACTATCTTTGGAAATTAAACGTAGATTGTTGCATACCCAATGATCTGAAAACATGCCGTAATGGTGTGGGAAACACACACATTTTCTGTTGGTGACTGGGACGCTCGATGTGATCTCTGATTGCCACAAAGCCACGACTACCAAAGTAGACACGTTTTTGGCAAGGCTCGCAAAACACTTCAAATTCGCCGTCTTTGTCATGTTTTCTTATTGCATCCGCGACTCTGCGGTCACACACGTCCTTCTGCTGCCACTCGGTCTTCTAGTGGTTCACATACTTCTTTCTTTTCTTTTTTTTCGTTTTGTTTGCACTCACTAGCGGCAAACTCTCACTGTGAATCGACGCCATGATGATAAATGATACTGGAAGGAAACAGAATGAGAACTACGCCGTTTGAGAACATTACCGACAGAGAAGAAATTCGCTGTGCAGACAAGTTGAGATCGTTTCTGAGCATCATTCTTCGAATAATTTTTCGGCGGAGACTTTTTCTTTCGGCGGAGATGCGAAAAAATAACGGCGGAGACGGCGGAAACGGCGGAGGAGTTTTCATCCCTGATAAGTGCACAGAAAAGAGCCAGATGGTGAAATCAAACACAAGAAACAAGGAATCAATCTGATAGTCATTTTTTTGTGTAAAATTCTTTGCATAATTTTCTTTTCATGCTTGAGATAAAAAAAAAGGAAACTAACTTCGACCACAGCGATAGAGAAGAAAGGGAGTTTGGATCTGGAATTCCATCTGGTCTGTGATCGGCTCCACCCAGTTCTCCAGCGACTGCTTGTTTAAAATGATCATGCCATGAATGGGGCAAGCTGATCTGCAAACAGCATGTGGACACAGTTTAGCAAGTGTAAAGCAACATCCAACACACACACACACACACACACACACACACACACACACACACACACACACACACACACACATGGAAAGAGAGACAGAGAGATAGACAGAAAAAGATTTGGTTTAACTTAGCTTTTACAAACATCAAAGGAACTGCAATACTGAAACTGAAGTCATAGTAAACTTTACTCACCTTAAATAGACAAAGAGAGGGCCGCTCATATCTGTCTTTTCCTGTCAACAGAAAGACCACACTCAGCTTTCACTGAAATATAATTTGTTAACACAGGCTATGTCAAAATTCTATCAATCACACACTTGGTACCATAATTCACACACTTGGTACCATAATCATACTACTGTTCAGATAATGTCAAGTCTGAACCTCTTGAAAGAAATGAGGGTGACAATTAACAGTAAAGCTATTGCAAAAAGTGAATTCATGATACAGTTGAACCTCCATTTATGACCCCCCACCCCAGTCTTAAATGGCTCCCTCCTGACAATTATTCCACATTCCGTGAAAGATCTTGCCAAACACATTTGCACTTTACAGATAGACACACTCCATACTAAACAATGACCAACCTTCTGAAAGTCTGCAGTGATATTGTTATTCAACCTGAGTGTTGAAACTGTTATTTAAAAGTTCAAAAATCATCTCCTATCTAAATACTTTCAAGCACAAAACTTACTTTCATGAAGCCTGCCAACCACTCAATCCACATTTGAGAACATTAGCAGATGATCAGTCTGTATCCTTTTCAACAGATTACACACTAGAATGTGAAGAATCAAATAAATGATGAGCAGGGTGTGCTGCATGCACACAAAATGAACTGAGACATTAAGTCCTGTCATCTTTACATTCTTCTGAGGACAAACATCCTGTTATGTCCATCTTACAGGCCTAAACACTTTTGACTTTTTTTCCCTTTATTAAGGACATAGTGCCTGTGGAGTCACACCCATAAGCTGCCTTGGAACATCTTATTAAAATAAGAAGCATAAAGTTGTGCACTCATCGCACACTATTGCTATTTACCCAAGTGTTTCAGAAGACCAACTAACCCTCCTCGTCCAGGACATCAAAAATTCTTTTCTGGATAAGAAGAAAGACACTGGCTGTGTTTTGTCGAGAGCGTTTGACAAAGTGTGGAAGGAGGGCCTCATCCTGAAACTTCTCCAAGCCGGCGTAGGTAGCAAGATGTACATGTGGATCCACCACTTATCTCTTCGGCTGGACTGCAAGGGTCAAACTAGACAGCTTCTACAGCAGAACAGTCAAGCTGCATGAGGGTGTCCCCCAGGGAGGGGTACTTTCCCCAACATTGTTCCTGTTGTATATCAAAGACATCACAAACAACAACACAAAGCACGTCTCCAACAGTCTGTACGCAGACGACCTGGCAGTATGGACATCCTCTGAACACACCAGCACGGCCTCCTACCGGCTTCAGGAAGTAGCCAGCAATATCGCCACATAGACAGACGACTGGGTCTTGAGCTCAACACCACAAAGACCAACGCAACACTCTTCTCTCTCTCCACCGCCAACGAACAAGTCAAGCTGAAGCTCCAGGGACTGATCTTGCCCCAGACGGACACGCCAACATTCCTTGGCATCAAGTTGGACACCCGCCTGACCTGGAAGCCCCAGATTGAGGAGATGGAGAGGTGAGCAATCCGCAAGCTAGTCCTGCTGAAGAAGCTGGCCGGGACGACTTGGGGAGCAGACAGTAGGCTTCAGGGATGAAAACAGTTTTTTAAAAAAAAGAGGAGATTGGCGGGGATCTGGGGGTTCACCATGGGCCTCCAGTGGGGTACATGGGCAAAGCCCGGCGGGGTCAGGGGCGGCGCCCCCTGAAGCTGAAGCATATTTTGTATTAAATATGGCATAAAAATCTTTAGAAATCACTTTCTTGCTTCTAAACAACTCATTCTCTAGAACAGCTTTCAACACCATGAAGACTGAGACTGATGTGGAAAGAAACTATATCAACTGAGACAAACATTTAGTATGATGAATCCTCAGAACTCTAGCTAAAGAAAATTTGACAAACAGTGCTTTCAGGACATAAAGAATAAGGCCTGTAGATAAGTAAATCAGAGTGGGAAATCAAACTAAGTAAATCAGATGTATGAAAACGACTGCTGGACTTCAATAAACACAATATGAAAAATGATTACTTTCATGAAGTCCTTTAAAAAAAAAACTGAAGCTTTTGGGCCTTAGACCCTTCGTCAGGAAACACTAAACATAAAAAAGAACATAAAAAACAAATGACATAAAAACAAACTGTCACAACAGTACACCCCCCCCCCCCCCCCCAATTTCCCTCTTACAACTAATCATATCCCCCCCCCCCCCCTCTTGACAAGTGTGTGTGTGTGTGGGGGGGGGTGATTGTGTGTATGTGTGGTGTGTGGGGGGGGGGAGGTGGGACGGGGGGGGGGGGGGGGGCGAAGTGTGTGGGGTATGTGTGTTGTGGGTGAGGGTGGGGGTTGGGGGAGGAGGAGGAGGAGTAGAGGAAGTATATAGGTAGTGGGGGGAGTGGGCTGGTGGAAAAGGATTTCATAGGGGGCTGTTAGCAGACACCTAACAAATGTAGCAAACGTTTGCATTATACCAGGGGAAAAGTGTTACACAATACTGTTGTGACATCAGTTTATTTTGATGTCATTTGTTCTTTTATATTCTTTTCGTCACTTTGACGTTTTTCCCTTGCTTTGAAGACTCTACGAGTGGAAGTACTTAGAGTAGGAGTCAAACTATCTTTGGAAATTAAACGTAGATTGTTGCATACCCAATGATCTGAAAACATGCTGTAATGGTGTGGGAAACACACACATTTTCTGTTGGTGACTGGGACGCTCGATGTGATCTCTGATTGCCACAAAGCCACGACTACCAAAGTAGACACGTTTTTGGCAAGGCTCGCAAAACACATCAAATTCGCCGTCTTTGTCATGTTTTCTTATTACATCCGCGACTCTGCGGTCACACACGTCCTTTTGCTGCCACTCGGTCTTCTAGTGGTTCACATACTTCTTTTTTTTCTTTTTCTTTTTGTTTGCACTCACTGGCGGAAAACTCTCACTGTGAATCGACGCCATGATGAGAAATGATACTGGAAGGAAACAGAATGAGAACTACGCCGTTTGAGAACATTACCGACAGAGAAGAAATTCGATGTGCAGACAAGTTGAGATCGTTTCTGAGCATCATTCTTCGAATAATTTTTCGGCGGAGACTTTTTCTTTCGGCGGAGATGCGAAAAAATAACGGCGGAGACGGCGGAAACGGCGGAGGAGTTTTCATCCCTGAGGCTTCTCGCCAGGGTCTACACAGGAGAGGTCAGACCCACCATGGAGTACGCCTCAACCTCATGGGCACAGCCTCCAAGACCAACAAGAGCCGGCTCGACAAAGTCCAAAACGTGGGACTTCGCCTCATTCTTGAGCCATGAGGTCCACGCCGATCCATGACATGGAGGAAACTGCTAACGTCGAGCTCCTGGAGAGATGATGCGACCTGAAAGTCCTGATGCAGGGCGAGAAGCTCAGAAGACTGCCATCACACCCACCTACACCACAGACTGGAGCAGCCCACAAAGAACCGTCTCAAACGCCAGAGCCTCAACCACCAGTATAAGGCACTCAGAGCACAGCCCAGCCATGTTCTGGTGGCAGAAGGGGAGTCCTGCACTGACCCTGCCTTGCCTGCCTGGAGGCTCGACCAAGAGACAGAGGCCACCATCAGCCCCAGAGTTCCTGGCATCACCACCAAAGACCAGCAACCAGCTACTCTCAAGATCCTGACTCTGGCAATGATAGAGGAGTCCTACCCAGCCAGCTCCTGGACGCATGTATACATGGACGGATCAGCAGAGGAAGCCACACACAATGGAAGCTGTGGTGTCTACGTCAGATTTCCCGATGGAGAGTGCAGCAGCATCGCATTCCCTGGAGGAAAGTTCTGTTCCAATTTCAGAGCTGAAGTCCTGGCCACCACAACAGTAGCAGAATTCCTCTCCTTCTGTGGAAAGCCCCTTGGCAGCATCTCCATCTTCACTGACTCCATCTCCATACTCCAGGCCCTTGACTCCCCTGATCCTGGTCCACTGATCCAGTTCCTCAAGGCCTCCCTCGCAGCCCTTACCCAAACAGCCCCAACAACCCTCCAGTGGGTGCCTGCCCATGTAGGCCTCCCAGGCAACGAGCGTGCAGACCACTTGCTAAGGAAGGAAGCCAGCTCACAGAGCCGACCGTTCCTGCCACGTATGAGGAAGCCAAAACTCTCCTCCGCAGCAGTTTCTGAAGAGACTGGGTCACCCTGAACGGAGGCTACTAGGCGCACCAGAATCCCATCAGGACACTGCAGAGGAGACACCAGACTACCATCTACCGCCTTCGCACAGGACACTGCGGCCTCCAAGCACACCTGAAGAGGATTGGAGTGGCAGCCACATCCCTATATGACTGCCGCCTGGATGACCAGATTCCATCCCATATTCTCCAAGACTGCCCCCTGTACAAGGAGACGCCGCAGCAGTCCTGGCCCCGGGGTGCAGACCTCAACACTAAGTTCTGGGGAACGGCAGGTGATCTTCGCCGGACGTCTGATTTTGTGGCATCCTTCGGACTTTGTCCCTGACTGCGTAGCTGTCGAACGCCAAAGAAAAAAAGAAAGAAACCCAAGAGTTTGTGTCAGTGAATTGAAACCAGTGATGATTCAGTTACTCCCTCTCCTCCCCCCCACCACACTTGCCAAAACTGAGGGAATATGAATTTGACTGGATGAAACCAACTAAAAAAATGGCACAAAACTAATATAATCAGGTGATGGCACTGCATCGAATCAGTCCTTTGATACTGGCTAATATTAAATCTTTTCCACTTAGTATCATTATTGGGTATAATGCAGTTACCTTGAAAATGTTTTATGATCTTCTTTGTTTTGAATATAAAGTTATCATTCAACACTATCACTATAGCTATGCCTCTTGACTGACAGTTATTGGAGGCAAATATAAACTTGTAACCCCATTCACTTCTTATCTGGGTTCCAAACTTCTGTGTGAAACAGGCATCTTGTAGAAAATACACTGAGCACTGGTTTCATCTTAAGACTGAAATTCGATTTCTCTTTCTTCTTTTTTTTACGGGTGGGGGGACCTTTTTTTCTTGCATTAATGTATTTCATCAACAGAAAAAAAGTGTCAGAATCTGACAAAAGATGTGTGAAGTTTTTTCACTCACAAAACCTTACCCTCCTGATTTATGAGTACATACGGGGGGAAAATATATTAACCAACACTGCACATCGCTTTCTAGACCTAGACACCTTCTGCTTTTGATGCTTTTTAAATCATTTTTCTTCTTTATTCATTTACTTATTTTATTCTATTCACTTTCTTTGTTTGAACGAAAATCTGCCTGACCTTACCACAGTTTCTGCAAACCATAACGTTGTATTGTGTGTGCTTTCCCACTCTTTTCAATGAAATTCAAGAGTACAGAAGATTGAGAAAGTACTGTTTCACCCTATATGATTTAATATTGTCAGCGCAATGTTTAGCTGGAAATTGTTTGTGCAACTTTTAGCTGGAAATGAAATGTGAGCAGAATCAGTTCTCAGAAGGCAAAATCAGAATGAAACTGAAAGTACTCAACAAGAACTTGAACTATACGATGTGTGATGTCTTCTATGAAGTCCAGTTCATCGATCATCAGTCCATTGTGCTCTAGTTTTCAAATCTAAATATGTAGGATCTTTTGCCATTTTTCACTGACTGATCGAGTAATTGGTGTTGTTCACATTTTTTTTTTTAAATTTAAAAAGTCAACTGCATGTTCGTTCCTTCACTAATAAAAGCAGTTATACCGATATTGTCAGCTTTCAATTTTCAATAGTTTTCAATTACAAGTTCACTGGCGCCTATATCCACATCTGATCTACCTCATAAAAACAAGATAATCTGTTGACGGACAGAAGCTAATTCAATGCTTTAGAACTCAGTGGTCTGTTACTTGCGCTTCTTCCCGTCACTTACATTGTTATATTACGGGGGTAAAATCACTAAATGATAAAGCCGCGGTGGAATGCTCCAGTTCAAATGCTTTATCACTTCCAAACCAGACATCAGCTACTTTCCCTGTCAGTCAAGACACGGAAATCAAAAGCAAACAAACATTTAAAAAAGAAGAGACAAACTGAAATTCGGGAGTCAACGCGAGTCAACGCAATTTAAGCAGACGGTGAAAGCAACGGTCGTTCTGTTCTGTCAAGAGTTTAGCATGTAATCGACAACGAATCAAACAAGAAACAAAAAAAACTTACCCATTCATTCTTTATTGTCTTGTTATAGGTGTATAGTTGTACCTGGGTTGCCATTGCCAAGATTTTAGAAATATACGGATCTTGCTGTTGCAAGCTTGCGAGATTTATTGGATTGTCCGCCATTTTGCATCTCTTACGCGCCGCAGTGAATGCGGCAGTCGCCGCATCACAGACCTGCGTATTTCACAAAAGACACATTTCTAAATTTATGCTTCATTGGCATTTTCTTCTGTGTCCAGAACAGCTGACGGCAGAAACAAAAACAAAAATCGTGTTTGCTTTCCCTCTTACTTTCATGACTTCTAAAAGAACAAAAGAGTAAGCTTATATTCGATTTAATGATGAAAAATACACTCACATCATAAACACAACAAAGAGCGACAAATAAAAAGTTAATTTTTCATCATTTTATTTTGCTGTTTTTCGCCGTTTGCGACATTATTTCACATTTTCTTGTGGGTTATTTCCAAGGCCAAGTAAACAGTCGTTTGATATTGAAATTCCCGCAGAAATGCAGTTTTACACGCTTATCACAAACATGAAAAAACCCCGAGTTAAAGGGAAAAGCAGGGTCAATACAGGGACACCCCAGTTTGCGTGTTTTCCTAACCATGGCTTCATCATCCACAGATAAAATTAATGTTTTTATTCACTGTCGTTTGATTGTTCCTTGTGCCGTCGATAATTGATCGCGGATGCACAATAACAAAGATCAACATCTGCAGCCGTCGCGGTAGACATCTCCTCTCTGATTTAGACCTATATTGAACCACAATTAACACAATTGAAATAGTACAAAAATTATTATTCGGTCGTCCATTTCTACAGAATATTTTCTAATTGAAAATGGTTTATGATAAACACAATTCAAATTGTACAAAAATTATCATTCAGTGGTCCATTTCCACAGAATAACTGAAATTGCTTACGATCGGATAAACACAACTGAAATTGTACAATTATTCGGTAATCCATTTCTGCAGAATATAATTTCTGATTGAAAATTGTATTAAAAGCTCTCTTGTGTTTTATGCTAATTTTCAAAGATGACGATCTCTGCTCAGACACAGTTTTAAATGATATTGAATCATTTTGAACCAATATTTCATGCTGTTTGGTATTTATCATCGCAATGGGGCAAAATCAGTGTAAACAGCGTTGGAGACATGTCAGGGGGCTAGTCTCTTCTGGTAACTGGAAATAGTGCAGACAAATAATACTGCTTCACCCTAGACCTCCCATAAGGAAGCCGCTGTCTTCTGTCTTCTGCCGTCAGCTGTCCTGGACACAATCGCTGCCACCGATGGGATCCGGCCATTTCTTACCTCGCTGTTTGATGGCGACATCAGTGCGGTGGTTCAGCTCATCAAACACCATCGGGAGTTGGGAAGACCCTTTAAGCCCATGCAGACCCTTCAAGCCCATACGGACCCTTTAAGCCCATACGGACCCTTCAAGCCCATGCGGACCCTTTAAGGCCATGCGGACCCTTCAAGCCCATGCGGACCCTTTAAGCCCATGCAGACCCTTTAAGCCCATGCCGATCCTTTACGCCCATTCGGACCCTTCAAGCCCATATGGACCCTTTAAGCCCATACGGACCCTTTAAGCCCATGTGGACCCTTCAATCCCATGTAGACCCTTCAAGCCCATGCAGACCCTTTAAGCCCATGCGGACCCTTTAAGCCCATGTGGACCCTTCAATCCCATGCAGACCCTTCAAGCCCATGCAGACCCTTTAAGCCCATGCAGACCCTTCAAGCCCATACAGACCTTTCAAGCCCATGCAGACCCTTCAAGCCCATGCAGACCCTTCAAGCCCATGCGAACCCTTCAAGCCCATGCAAACCCTTTAAGCCCATGCAGACCCTTCAAGCCCATACAGACCCTTTAAGCCCATGTGGGCTCTTCAATCCCATGCGGACCCTTCAAGCCCATGCGGACCCTTCATGTCCATGCAGACCCTTCAAGCCCATGCGGACCTTTCAAGCCCATGCGAACCCTTCAAGCCCATGCGGACCCTTCAAGCCCATGCAGACCCTTCAAGCCCATATGGACCCTTTAAGCCCGTGTGGACCCTTTAAGCCCATGCGGACCCTTCAATCCCATGCAGACCCTTCAAGCCCATGCGGACCCTTTAAGCCTATGCGGACCCTTCAAGCCGATGTGGACCCTTTAAGCCCATGCGGACCCTTTAAGCCCATGCTGATCCTTTGCGCCCATTCGGACCCTTCAAGCCCATATGGACCCTATAAGCCCGTGCCGACCCTTTAAGCCCATGCAGACCCTTCAAGCCCATGCAGACCCTTTAAGCCCATGCAGGCCCTTTAAGTCCATGCGGACCCTTTAAGCCCATGCGGACTTTTCAAGCCCATGGGGACCCTTTAAGCCCGTGCAGACCCTTCAAGCCCATACAGACCTTTCAAGCCCATGCAGACCCTTCAAGCCCATGCGGACCCTTTAAGCACACATGGACTCTTTAAACCCATGCAGATCCTTCAAGCCCATGCAGACCCTTCAAGCCCATGCGGACCCTTCAAGCACACACGGACTCTTTAAACCCATACGGATCCTTCAAGCCCATGCAGACCCTTCAAGCCCATACGGATCCCTCAAGCCCATGCAGACCCTTCAAGCCCATACGGACCCTTCAAGCTCATGCGGACCCTTTAATCCCGTCCGGACACGTCTCTACCCAAAGGAGATGGACTCACGACCTCTCTTCCAATGTCACTGGAATGGTGGTTGTTCTCCTTCAAGATTCACTGGTTTGATGGCATGATGTTCACATTCTTTTTTTTTCCCCATGTATCTTTTTGTCAAATTAGCTTGTATTATTTCTATATCAACTCAGGAATTTGTTTCTTAGGTTAACAAACAATCGGAGAGAGAGGGGGGGGGGGAAGAGAGAGAGGGGGAGAGAGAGAGAGAGAGAGAGAGAGAGAGAGAGAGAGAGAGAGAGAGGCAAGATGTTTGTCCTCGCACGAAGCAGCAGGGGCCGAGATTATTGTGTCCATCAGTCGCAGGTGGGCATGAGAATGGTCTCCATAGGCCAGGTCTCCCTTGCTGACATCAGAGGTGGTTTGGTGCGGGCTCCAGCAGATAGACGTTGACTGAAGGACGTTGGGACTGTGTGTGTGTGGGGAAGGGGGGGGGTGCGTGCGCGCGCGCGCGCGAGCACACATATGTGTGTAGCAGATTGTTGTCCCTCCCCCTCCCCCCCCCCCCCCCCCCCCCACTTTTTTTTCCCCACCGTTTACGAAAAGTGCACATTCTGACTCATTCTCTCTCTCTCTCTCTCTCTCTCTCTCTCTCTCTCTCTCACCAGAGCATACTACATTACCCATATGCTCTGCTCTCACACACACACACACACACACACACACACACACAACGCGTACATATCCATGTCTATGGACTCTTCACTTTACACACTTGTATTGCTTCATTGATACAACTTACCATCGCACATACGTGTACAGTAAAAACAGGTGATCCTGAGAGCTTCGAAGGCTCATCTCAGTTGACGTTTGTTTGGTCGTTTGTGCCTGCCATTGGAAAGGCCTGGTGTGAGTCTGCCGCCATTTTCTGGGAGTCTTCGCAGTGCTGGCCTTGAGATCATTCCAATATTCGTTTGGTTGGTGATGTTTCTTGCTCTTCCTTTAAGTGTGGATGTGTAGGAATAACAAGCTCGCAGTCAGGAGCAATCATGCACCACTGTGCTGTGTTGACATAGGGTGCAGACACGCACGGGCATTTCAGTAAGACGTCAAGGGACATAACCAGCTCGCTGGCAGATGCCATTGTGCGATGGCCACTGAAAGTAACAGGTAATTATGTTTCTTCGCGGTTCCTTTATGGAACACACACACACACAAACACACACACACACACACACATATGAGAATATTATGATTGATTCAAAATCTGTCTTGAGTCTCTGGAACATTGGGATGGTAAGGCTCGGAAAGATTTACTTTTGATATTCATCACCTTATACACTGTTTAAGGATTCATGGAATATGTATTGACTTTTGCTGGGTTCCCTCTCATAGTGGGTTGAAATGGAATGAAGCAGCAGATATACTTGCTAAAACTGGAGCTAAACATTGCCTTGATTGTAATTTATTATCTTCACTGAAAGCATCTTCGTCAGAAATGTTGCTAAAGTTAGAAAATTGTGTTTATAACAGAAATTGTGGAGAAAATCTCAAATATGTAAATACTTGTCCTCGTCACATTTCCAAGATAGTAACAAAACTCAAGTTAAATGCATGGAACACAAAATATTCTTGCCATTTTTTTGTACTTGTGGTAAGCCTATTTCAGTGCATCATTTGTTGATAGAATGTTCGGTCTTAACTCCAATTTATAAGGAACATTCTATTGATATCAACGTCCAAGATATCAGTCAAATATTGTCCAGCCCTTCTATCATAAACATTGCTACTATTATCGCACGATCTGAAATTGCCAAGTTGCTTTGATGCGTGTTTATTTTTACCACTAATTCAAAAAGTTCTTGTTGTTATTTTTTATCTTTGAGGTTAAGCTTTGTTAGTTAGAGATGACGTTTTAAATTATTTTTCGTCTAATATCATCAATGGTGAACAGACGTTAAATAAACCACTGAACTGAACTGAATACACACACACACACACTACAGAATGCCACAAATAAAAGAGCTGAATTCAGTTTATAGATCACAATGTTTATGTAATAAATGAAAGTTTCTCAGAACTGAATGAGCCTGACTGAATGAAAATATTACTGTTAGATAGCTGGTTTCAGGACAAATCTGTTGATGTGTGACATGCATGTATAGTTTCCTGATCTGGGAGAATAAATAGTTAATTGATTATGATCTTATACATGCACACCGCCAGCAAATGAGGCAAGCCAAATAAACTGGCTGCCAACGAGTGCATTACTTATGGGCAAACTGATGCCCGGTAATGAATATCGACTGGAAACCACTTGCCCGCTGTGAACTGTTTGTCGGTTCACTAAAATAAGTGTTTTACAAGCAGCAATGATACCACAGCTTTAAAGATAAGACGATGTTGAAATCTGCAAGGGAGATAATCTATGTCAGAGCTCGCACTCTGCGAGAGTGACCTTGTCATTTTCATAGGACGCATAAGACAAACGGTGCTGTACTGGTGGACACGCGCTAAGCATTTTAGTCCCATCAATCATCTCAATGGTTTAATCAGAAAAAGAAAATGCCAAAACATGGGTGTGAAACGGTGCGCTTCAAATAAAATATTTTATCCCGCAGATCTGTTTCTTTAAGCCATAAACTGAGAAACGGTAACTACAAGTCTTACTTGTATCTTATGCAAGGTTTTAGAAAGTATTGTCAGAGACTCAATGGTCTCCTATTTTACAGATAATAATTTATATTCTAAATGTCAGCATGGTTTTCGAAAAAAACGATCATGTGTCACACAGCTGTTAGAGGTTATGGAGGATATAACAACAATGCTAGATGGCAGACAAGGAATTGATATCATATACATGGATTTTAGAAAAGCTTTTGATACGGTTCCGCATAAGAGACTCCTTATAAAGCTAGCAGCATACGGTATTGGTGGCACCTTATTAAAATGGATCAAAAACTTTCTGAGTGATAGAACTCAACAAGTCAGAGTAGGGCAGCCAAATCAAAGAAATGTAATGTACTTAGTGGTATCCCTCAAGGAAGTATTCTGGGACCGGTTCTTTTCACTATTTTTATAAATGATCTACCAGATAACCTTGTCAGTCCATGTAAAATATTCGCAGATGATACTAAGATTTACAATTGTACATCAAAGAGTACTTGTATTCAAAACGATATCTACAAACTGCAAGAGTGGTCTGAGTCGTGGAATCTGTATTTCAACATGACCAAGTGTGGTGTATTGCACGTCAGGAATAATAATCAAAATAATGAATATAAAATGATGGAGAATGATGTTTATCACCAAGTAGAGGCTCTTACTGAAGAAAAAGACTTGGGTGTTACCTTCGATAGCAGGTTATCATTTGACCCTCACTTACAGAGAGTGGTAAATAAAGCAAACCAGATGTTTGGTATCATAAAAAGGAGTTTTACTTATTTAGATAAAGATACTTTTTTGAAATTATACAAAGCTTTTGTCAGGCCACATTTGGAGTATGCAAATGTGATTTGGAGCCCTTTTTTAAAGCGTCAATAAATAATGTTAGAAAAGGTTCAAAGACGGGGCTACCAAATTGCTAAAGCATTGCAAAATTTATTCATATTATAAAAGATTGAAATATTTGAATCTGCACTCGCTGAGGGGAAAAAGGGATCAGAGGTGCCCTAATTCAATTTTATAAGATCTTTAATGGCTATGATGATTTTGACATTGAGACATTCTTTTCTGCGCACACAATTTTCGAGTACTAGAAACTCTAAAAGGAAAATTTTATAAAGCACTGTAACACAAAACAACGTAAATTTTCATTTTCTTATAGAGTTGCTAACCACTGGAATGAAATACTAGGCTAATGAAGCCAGTCCCTACAAACTACTAACTACTACTACTACTACTACTACTACTACTACTACTACACAGGTTTTTGTTTGTCGTAAACCTGAACAGGTTCTTTTGCTACGTCTTTCACTTAAACAATTCAATCAGAGAAAGAAAACGCCAAAAATTGGGTATGAAACAGTGCGCACGTGATGCAGAATCAAGTGTTACAAAGAGCGCGATTTTCTAAATGAACATAAATCAATCATCAAACATCATCAGATTCATGCCGCATCCCCCCCCCCCCCCCCCCCCTCCCCCCCCCCCCACCCCCCCGCTCCCCCCCCCCCCCCCCCCCCCCCCCCCCTCCCCCCACCACCCCCCGCCCACCGACCCACCCACCCCTCCTCTTCTCTAAACATCCACAAACTTGCGCAAAAAATCGCCAGGCGAAAAAATACACCTGTTTGGTAGGTCCGTATACTGAGAATAGATCACTCCGTTTGAGAATCTGTGCAGATAACGAAAACAAACTGCCCATGATAATCATGATAGTAGTGAAAAAGGCAATAGTAGCAGCAGCAGCAGCAGTAGCAGTGACAGCAGCAGCAGCAGCTACAGAAAATTTGTAGTAGTGGTGGTATTATCAGCAGAAGAGCAGCAGCCACAGTAGCAGCAGCACCAGCAGTAGTAGCAGTAGTGACAGCAGCTGTAGCAGTGCAGTAGCAGCAGAAAGGCCCACTGGTAGAAAAGTTTATGATCACGATAATAGAAACGATGATCATAAATAAATAAGAGAGGAGAGAAAAGGAGAGAGGCGGGAGGCAGAGGCAGCGACGATAGGGAGGGACGGGGTTGATGACAGGGGAATCTCCCGGAATGTAATAAGGCCTGTCACCCCACCCCCTCTATGGCTTTTTGTTTTCTCTTCCCGGCGGGGGGGTGGGGGGGGGGGGGGGGGGGGGGGGGCTCACGGGAGGGGAAAAAGGGTGGCCACTCTTCCTTACTTCCACACCAAGTTTACAAAATTGAGACACTCACAACGTGGCAGTTCCGTAAAATACATTCTTCCCGTCTCCACTGGTTAACCAGCTCATTCACGGACCGGAACCCCCCCCCCCCCCCCCCTTCCCCCTGAACACCACCACACACACACACACCTCAAAGAAACGAAGGGATAAACGAAAGAAAGAGGGAAAAGAAAGGAAAGAAAGAAGGAAATAAAAACATCAAGATATCCGACAGTTTTGGCTTCATATTGATTGTGGAGTCTGCAAGTTATTTTCTCTTTAAAATGAAGCTGAAAGGAAACAATTATCTTTCCCAATCCGAACCTGGAAAAAATTCATCTAAAGGTGTACAACTTCATCAGATATCCCACACACACAATGTAGATTTCGAGAGTTCAGAGTGTGAGAAGGACATTCTGCCCAGGGTTTTTAAAGGGTCAAGTGTTTATCAAACATGAGGAAAAGTGACTTTACAAGTCCAAAGGGGAGCGGAAAAAGAACAAATATACACAGGAGCAGCTGAACGTTTATGATTATAGGACTATTTGTTGCGGAATGTAAACAGCCTTACTTTAGCTTTCTTAGGTTATGTGGCCTCAACAGCAAAACCAAATCAAACAAAACCAACTGGTGACCTACTCGTTTGTGAGTGAACAGATTTAGGGGGGGAAAAAGAGAAGAAAAGATCATTGCAAAAATATGTCACAATACTCGGGTGCGCCCGCACACGTACCCCCCCCCTCGCCCCCCCCCTCCCACACACACACACAAAACAGAACACACAAAAGCACACCCACACACACCAACCCCCCCCCCACCCCCCCCCCCGCCCCCCCCTCACACAGACTTGCACGTACGCGTACGCATTGGCGCCCACCCCCCTTCCCCCTGCCTACCCACATAAATGTGCACAAACGCTACCAAGATCACACCCGCAAGCACAAAGCCCCGGACGCGAGCGCGCACGTGGTTGCACACACACAAGCGGCGCGCGCGCGCACACACATACGCACCCCCTTACAATACATGTCTGCTCATGCATGAAATTCTTGAATCATATCCAGAGTCCGACAAGCACCTGTTCTGGACTTTGTTCTTAATACATGATCATAGATAAACACACATCCAGTCATGTGTATAAAATATAGATCTAATATACACACACATACCATAATAAATATTTCATGTGCATACGTGTGTGTAAAACCTCACTTTTTCTTTCTTTGTTGTTACTGGGTAAGGAGCAGTGGATCAAAAACGTGCTCATAAACCAAGGAAAACATTTTCAACAACACATGGACAGACTTTAAAATTTCATAACATACTAAATGGTTCATTGGTATGCAATCAAAAAGTCAACATTTACTTCTCACAAGTTTCACAGTTTTCAAAGCTCACGCCCCACACCCACACGCACGCCCCCAGCACGCACGCGCGCCCCACACCCACCCCCCTGCCCCCCTTACAATACGTGTTTGCTCATGTATCAAAGTCTTAAATTATATCCAGATGTCTGACACGCACTTGTTCTGGACTTTTTTGTCGTAATTTCTTGATCATAGACAAACACACGTCCAGTCGCGTGATACATATTGCCTAGACATACACACATACACCAAATATAAATATGCATGTGCATACGTGGGTGTACACCTCACTTTTTTTTCCTTGATGTTACTGGGTAAGGAACAGTGAATCAAAAAAAGGCTCATAACCATCGGAAACAAATTTTTAACACATGGAGCAGACTAACTTTTTATGGGCCCAAAACTAAATGGTTCATTGTTATGCAAGGGAAGGGATTCTAGTTCGAAAAAAATCTAAAGTTCCTTTTGTATGCTGTACTTTTTTATGCTTGCGTTTGGCGAGGTTTTTGTGTGTGTGTGTGTTGTGGTGTTTTTGTGTGTGTTTTGTGTGTGTGGTTGTGTGGTGTGTGTGTGGTGTGTGTTTTGTGTGTGTGTGTGTTTGTGGTGTGTTTTCTTTATGTTTTTTTTTTGGTTGATTTTTTTTGGTCCTTTTGGCACATAATATAGAACATTGTATATATTTGAATGTGAATTTTCAAGACTTGAATGGCAACAAACGGCGTTCAAGTGCAGACTTCAAGTGCTGAGTACACTTTTAAACATTATAATTCTTATTGTTATCATTGGTTTATTTAAGACTTTCTCCTCGTTTTGTTTCTTATGTTATACGTATACAGCCCGTGTCGGTACATACATTAGCAATATTGACATCTCGCAAAGAATGTTGTCTGGTACAAAGATAGCAGGTATATCTCATAGCCAAATGGACGGTCCTAATTCACATTGGGGTAATTTACGCAAGTCATGATTACGATGATTGTTCAAATGCATGCTTTTGTAAAGTATATTCCTTTTTCCCTGCCCATTGTGACATTGAACTGGATTCTGTTTGTTGCTTCTATTCCTCCTGTGGCACTTGATGATCTTTTATGTAGTGTTTTTGACTACAAGGAAAACACCATGGATTCAGTAGGTATACAAGGCAAACATGTTAACAATTTCATCATTAAACTGTCAAGGTCTAGGGAACTACAGAAAAGAAGAGATATATTTCAATATTAAGAAAAAACATATACTATATATTGCCTACAAGATACTCATTTTGAAAAAGATATGGAAAAGGTATTTATGCGGAATGGGGGTATGACTGCTTTTTCTCCTCATAAGATCCAATGCTCGAGGAGTAGCAATACTATTTAACAATAATTTCGAATTCAAAATAATAAGGTGGAAACGGACATGCAGGGTAACTTTATCATCATATCATTTACAACGAATGAAAAGGAACTGTTGCTAGTAAGGTGTTATGGACCAAACAAAGACGACCAGCATTCTATGAGGAACTCACAAATAAGATCAAAACGTACAACAATAACAACGTTATTGTGGTGGGGGATTTTAATATGGTACTAGAACAGGACATTGATTGTTACAATTATAAACACATAAATAACCCAAAAGCTAAAAAAGTAGTTGAGGATATGATACAAGATTTGTCATTAGCAGATATATGGAGAGAAAACAACCGGATTGTAGGAGATACACATGGCGTAGACCTACCCCCTTGCAACAGAGTAGGCTAGACTTCTTCCTTCTGTCAGAATATTTAATTTGGTATTTTGAAGATGCTGACATTTTACCAGGCTATAGATCTGACCATTCACTGATTACACTAAAGCTTCAATTCGGAAAGAAGATTAAACACAAAACTCTTTGGAAATTTAATACATCTCTACTAAAGATAAAGAATATATAGACGGAATAAATAATCTAATAAAAAGAAATAACAGAGGAATACACAGATAAAGATGAGGGGAATGATATTAATGCTAACAATAGCCAAGATGAAAACCAGTCCGACAGCTCAGACCCTAAACTAACAGTGTCTGATCGGGTCTTTCTTGACTTCTTACTAATGAAGATAAGAGTAAAATCCATCCAGTATGCCACAATTAAAAAAAGAGAATCACAATGTAAGAAAACAGCCTTATGCAAACTATCAAAGATATTGAGAGTAAAGAACTTAAATCAGAGGAGGATTTGAAGAAAATTGAAGAGAGTAATAGAGAATTGATATCACTAAGAGAAAAGGTCATGAAGGTGTACTACTAAGATCAAAAGCAAGATGGGTTGCTGATGGGAAAAGGTTAGTAAATATTTCTGCAGTTTAGAAAAGCGTAACTTTATTAGCAAACAAATTGTTAAACTACTGGATGGACAGGGTAATACATGGACAAACCAGAAGACATAAAAGTTACAGTAAAACATTTTTATGAGGATCTATACCGAAAACGATCAACTGTGAAATGCAATATTGATGATTTGGTGAATAAGATACGAAACTAACAGAAGAACAGACTAAATCATTACAAGGAGAAATAACATAGAAGAAGCAGGGATTGCATTGAAAAATATGAAGAACGGAAAAAGCCCTGGATCGGATGGGTTTGGAGCTGAGTTTTTCAAATGCTTTTGGAAACAAATCGGCGTATTTGTAACTCGAGCTCTAAATGAAAGTTTCAGAGAAGGCGAACCATCAAACACCCAGAAAGAAGGTATTATAATCTGTATACCCAAAGAAGGAAAAGCAAAGAATATGTAAAAAACTGGAGACTATTTCACTTTTAAACCTTATATACAAAATTGGCTCCACTTGTATTGCTAACAGAATTAAAAGGTCCTTCCATCACTGATTAGTGAAGACCAGAAGGATTTGTCCAAATAGATACATAGGTAGTAACATTAGGTTAATTTATGACATAATACACTATCTCAACATAAAAAATATCCCAGGGATGCTAATTAATTTAGACTTTGAAAAGGCGTTCGACTCATTAGATTGGGATTTTATGCACAAAGTGCTAGAGGCTGTAGGTTTAGGTAAAGATATATGTAAATGGATAGAGTATTCTACAAAAACATTAAGTCTACAGTAATCGTAAATGGCACAACATCATCTGGTTCTCAATAGAAAGGGGTTGTAGGCAAGGAGATCCAGTTTCACCGTATATCTTCGTATTATGTG
Organism: Conus ventricosus; assembly: GCA_018398815.1. Taxonomy (NCBI): domain Eukaryota; kingdom Metazoa; phylum Mollusca; class Gastropoda; order Neogastropoda; family Conidae; genus Conus; species Conus ventricosus. The sequence goes on from CM031615.1 coordinate 66,963,285, forward strand.
CAGAAATATTATCCGTAATGATCAAAGAAGAAAATAGTATTGAAGGTATACAAATCGGGGAGAATGAACACAAGATATCACAATTTGCGACGACACTCAACTGATGAACACAGGGAATAAGAATCATTTGAAAAATCTATCGAGATTCTCGACAGGTTTGGGAAAACATCAGGTTTATTCTTAAACAAAGAGAAAACACAAGTAATTTGGCTTGGAAGACAAAAGCATAGTGAAATAAGATATATGGAGCATTTAAAGATGATCTGGAATCCAAAGAATTCAAAATATTAGGAATTTGGTTTACTCAGGACTTAACACACATGGAAAAAAGAAACTACATGATAGAATGATAGAAGTGAAGGCCACTATTTAAAATTTGGCTAAAGAGATTTATTACCCCTTTAGGAAGAATTGCAGTCTTAAAATCATTAATTCTGTCAAAACTAACTTACCTATGGTTGATGCTCCAAATCCACCTGACACATTTGTTAAAGAATTACAAGACTTATGTTACTGGTTTGTATGGAAAAAAAACAAGACAGGATTAGTCGAAAAACAGTTATTAAACGATGTACAGGATGGTGGGTTGAATCTACCTGACATAAATGCTCTTATCACTGCATTAAAATTAACATGGATAAAAAGGCTGAGACAAACAACACACAGATGGAGAGACATGCTGATTTTTTCATACCCCAATTATTGAGAACATTGAGAAGTACTCTCCAAATCATCTGTGCATCACCACTCAAGACAATATTTTCTGGAAACATGTATTCATGTCGTATAAGCAGTTCTATTATAAAATAAAACCGAAAATGCTAGAGAACTACTTGCAGAACCAATCTTTACAATGAACATTTTAAAGTAGGAAATAAACTAATAAAACACAAAAAACTGGAACAACAGAAATGTATTTAGAGTATCTGATTTGTTCAAAGCAAATGGAGATTCACTATCCCATGGGGAATCAGAACAAAGTATAATATCGAAATAGATTTCCTATCTTAGGTGGATGTATATTATGCATTAAACGATACATTAGAGAACAAGGGTTTGAGATGAGATAAAGATAACATTGAAGCAGAAGTCAACACAGCACTAAAGAAAATATATTCTGTAGATAAAGGTTCCAAAACTTATTACAGAGTTATAGTTAAAAGATAACTGGGAACCAAACTGTTGTGCAAAATGGACAAAGAAGCTGAATAGACAGATACCTTGGAAGAAATGCTTTAGAAAAATTCACCAAATTAAGGATATTAAGCTAAAATGGATGCAAATGAGAATAGTGCATCGAATAATTGCAACTAATGTAGTTTTGAAAGAAATGGGAATAGTAGAAAGTTATAATTGTAGTTTCTGTGAAGAGGAAAAGACAGCATTGAACATATGTTCTGGGATGCATACACGTCAATGAGTTCTGGAAATCATTGCAAGAATTAATAAAAGGAAAGTGTTTAATAGCGAATAACCTGTCTCTGACTGAAAAACACAATAATATTTGGAGCAGATGACAATTCCAGAACTGATACTACATTCGATCTTATAATACTGATAGCCAAACACTACATTTTTAGCTGTAAAATAAATAAATGTAAGCTTCAATAACAGTATTTCTAAAAATACTAAAGAGAAGATACATATCTTGAAAAATACATAGCAACTGTACAATTGAATCTGCTAAAATTTAACACTAATTGGATCAATTATGAAGTATTATTTGAAAATTGATAATCAAAATCATAAGATACCTGGATTTAATACGTGCATGAGAGGATATGTTCAGGATGTGTAGGTAATTTTATATGGTATTCAAATATCATTGAGTGTGGTTGTAGCCTGTGGCCCGCTGCTTGTCTGGCATGGCGATACCGCGGCTGGGACCCGTAGGCCGATCGGCAACTTACATTTATTTAAGATTTCTTTTGATTGTTTAAAGAAATATGAGACACAGATGGACGGGATTTCGGTGCTGGTGTGTACACCAGCTGGGAAATGCTTAAGTCTGTTTAAATTTATATTTTGAAGGATCATTGCAGTGAACATAATTATATATATTATGCGCTATATACAACAGCTATCACATGGTACCACACGGAGAAAACATTATTTCATTATTATATATTGCAAAATAATTATGTAATTGTTTAAGTATTATGAATTCCTAAGAAGAGAGAAAGTGGAGGGTGGGTGGGTGGGGGGGGGGGGTGTGAGTGGAGTGAGCGGGTGTGTTTGGTTGCCTTTATGTGCTTGTAGTTGGTAAGAACTCAGAGGATTGTGCTTAGTGAATTTAGTTTGTTTGTGTATGTGTGTATATCCAACAAAAAGAAAACAACCTTTCCTCGGCATACATTGAACTCTCACTCAAATCCATTCAATTCGGAAAAAAGATAACTCGTTTCTAATACGTTTCACGGATTATTTACTACAATATTGTCAAACATGTACAAATATCATTAATAACAAAAAATGGTGTGTTAATTTGCATCCGGAAATGTACAGCAAAGAGAAAGATCATGTTGATGAAAGAATGGAGAAGAGAGAAAGAAGGAACTGTGGAATGGAAGAGAGAATGAGGAAAGAAATAAAAAATGTATTAAAAAAAAAAAAAAAAAAAAGAGCGCGACTTTCCTCGTTAGACTATTGTTATCGATCGATTCGATCTACATGTCCTGGGTCTGATCGAACTTTGCGAAACTGAGAAAAGGCAACCCTAACCTATTTGCAATGGAAATTCTTGCGTTAGGCTTTCTTTCAAGAATGTGTTTACGGGGTGGTATACTGTGCCGTAAGTGGGAGATGGGGAGAGAATAGTAAAATCACGCTATAATGAAGATTTCTTTTTTCTTTCTTTCTGCGTACGCAGGCTGATACTTATTTTGAAGATTATTTTGAGGAGTTAGTGGATCAAACTCGGGCTTTGATACTGTGATATATAGGCGATTTGACGTCCATGCAATGCATTGTGGAGCAATAAGAATGATTTCTGACTTCCATCTTCTTTTTCAAAAATGGATATTTCTTTGAGGATGAACTGAAGATTTTTTGCAGAAATGAAATTTAGATCTAGTTGAAAAGTGAGGCGACTGCGGGCAGAAATCTAAACAAATTTGAAAACTTATTTATAAAGCTTTACCAAAAAACGTAGACAAACGAATCACAAGATTCGTTCAACGCCTATCTTGCGCCGATTTGGATGAAAATAGTGAATGCTTGTTCATTTTCGTTGTCCTGAGTGTTGTGTATCTTGCCTAAAGAAGACCTAAGAGGTCGAAACGCGTCGTATTTGGTCTTGTGATTCGTTTTTTCGGCGGAGCCTTATAAATAATTTTTCAACTTCGTTGAAACAAAATCAAACAAAGTATCGACGTTTCGGTCGCAGGCCGTCTTTGGGACTGTTGACATCAAATAAAAGACAAATAATGACAGTGTGTGTGTGTGTGTGTGTGTGTGTGTGTGTGTGTGTTGTTCTTCAGTTTAACGTCTTCCCACTAAAAGTGATATCAGACGGTGCGAGTGTGTGCGCACGCATGCGCGTGTGTGTGTGTGTGCGCGCACGCGTGTGTATGTGTCTGTGTGAGTGTGTCTGCGTGTATATGTTAAAATAAAGTTTTTCCGAGATGCGTGGGGGGGGGGGGGGGGGGGGCTTATTTGTGTGTGTGTGTGTGTGTGTGCGTACGTACGCGCGCAAAGAAAGAAGAGGTGCACACTGCGTCTTTGTTCACAACTTTATTTATTTGTTGTTGTTGTTGTTTTTTTTTATCAGATCACCTATGCAAAACAGTCTTCTGGTTAATCTAAGTCAGTTTCTCGAAAACAGAAAATTCATCGGCTCTTACTCATCATGCATTGATCGTGACGTCGATTTTCTTGTGCCAGCAGTTACGTAGGCCTATTTCGAACAGATCTGAGTCAACAAATTGCTGTCCATTCCATTCTAGTCTTCGCGTCGTGAAAGACCAAAATTTGTGTCCCATAAATCAAAAGCGACATTTGGTGACTGCGTTTTGCTCTGGACTCTCTGAACAATCGACTGTAAAAACAGCTCTGCTGTCATGGCATTGATATCGCTCGAATCGTGTTGACGTTCTGTCTCCGTTTTTGTTGTTAGGAGATAGGGACTGCATGCCACCCAAGACGAACGATCCCGCATTAGGCCGAAGCCCTAGGCCTAGAACAAAAAGTGTCGACGATTCGGTCGCAGACCATCTTCGGAAGTGATGACATCAAACAAAAGACAACTAGGCTAATGACGTATGAAATAGATCTACGTGAGTGCACGAATACGTGTTTAATAGTGTGTGTGTGTGTGTGTGTGTGTGTGAAGTATTTCCCCTTTACGCGAAGCAAAGAGTTCTCTGCTAGTTTGTAAATTGTTCCCCTTGGCACAAGGGCTGTGAAAAGCTAATGCCAATAAAAACGAGTATGCGTCAGTCTCAGTGTCAGTGTCCCTCTGTCTCCGTTTGCTTTATCACACACACACACACACACACACACTGTCTGGTGTTTTTTAGAGGACGTATATTAATGGGTTGTGTGAATGAGTTTTTATTTATATATTTTTAGATATGACATGTGAGTTACTTTAACGCGGGTTGCCGGCCTGACATGGCCCATTTGCGGTCGGCTGGGCTGTAAGCAAAATTACCTTACCTTTTACACACACACACACACACACACACACACACACAGAAGTTCAGGTTTTCTGCGTACAAACTATGAAAAGAGGTAGGAGGTGTGTGTGTGTGTTGAAAGGTAAAGCCCCCCCCCCCCCCCCCCCCCCCCCCCCCCCCCCCCCCCCCCCCCCCCCCCCCCCCCCCCCCCCCCCCCCCCCCCCCCGCAAACAGGACAGCCAGAAGGGGTGGTGGATTGGGGATTGGACGGCGGGTGGGGTGAGAGGTGGGGAGAGGGGAAGGAAGGCAGAGAGAAAAGCAGGAGTGCGGAACGGGAAGCCCAGGTGAAGAAGACGAATAATAGGCAGTAAATTTATCACTGTATCTGGCAGAAGTGCGGTTGTCGCGCAATGGCCGTTGTTTGTGAGTGTGGAGCTGCAGCAACGTTTCCAGAAGACTGCTGCCCTGTCCAAACTCAAAAGAGAGCGGCAGCGCTCTTGGAAGGTGAAGGTTGTAACACCTCCAGCAGCACCGAGACTCTGAACTTCTTCGGGGAGGTAAAACCCAGTCGGAATGAGATATTCCCAGAGTGGAAGGATCAGACAGAAGAGTTTCTGCAAGATCCCACCATCGTCGATGCCGTACAACGGGTGAAGGACCCCCATACCAAGCGGTTAAAAACAAACAAAACACAAACAAACAAACATAAACCCCACCTGCATGACTGGTGAGGAAATTCTGGCTGCTCATGGACCGTTCTACGGGGTACTATAGGGCACTGACAATCTTTATCTGGACGTTCCAGAAGGGGTCAATGGTTGGAAAAAGGGGGCGTATGGCAGGTGACGGGTAAAGATGATGAACCCCAAAACAACAACAACAACAAACAAAAACAAAAAAACGAGGGTGGAGAAAGACGGAGGGGGAAGAAGGGGTGGGAAGAAAGACAACAAGATCGGCTGGGGAAAGGAAGAAGGAATGAGACGAGGAAGTTACAGAGAGATCTAATGGGAAAGGAAAGGGGATGGGGTGGGGGGTGGGAAGATGTCCAGCGAGTAGGAAGAGCTGGAATGTTAAGGTGAAAGACATACGAGATGAAACAAAAATAAGGTGCCGAGAATGGATAACGGATGTAGAGAGGGGATAAGGGGTTGGGAAAGGTGGAAACAAACTCCGGGAAAGGAGGGTATCCCCCCCCCTCCCTCCCTCCGCGTGTGTGTGCGTGCGTGCGCGCGCGCGCCGCGTGTGCGTGTGTCCGTGCGTGTGTGTGTGTGTTTTGTGTGTTGAATGTTTTTGCATGGATGCATGCGTGAGTGTGTGTGCGTGCATGTGCGTATGTGTGTGTGTGTGTGTGACACGGATCTCATCCCTGTAGGCTACCACAGAGCTCTTCTAGAGGAGACCGCCGGCACAAGAGTGATATATGCAGTTGATGAGAAAACCTGATGTTTCCCCTAATTACTGCTAGGCTGGCATTATTATTATTATTATTATTATTATCATTATTATTTTTATTATTATCATTATTCTTCTTATTATTGTTGTTGTTGTTAAATTTTACTTACTTATTTAAGCTTACTTTTATTTGTTTGTTACTCTTGACCAGGCAAAGGATTTGTGCAGCTGAATTCCGACCGAGGTCACGCGATGGATTAAATTCTACTTGCTGGTGGATGTGAGTTTCAACTTGTAAGAAGTGGGATGACCTGCTTTTGAAGCTGAGAGTATAGAACTTCTTGGTATTGTATCTCATACCGCACTCCTTAACCCATGTCTCCAGCCTTACCAGGTCGTCCTGCACGGTTATTACTGATCGTCAGTGCTATGAAGAGGCAGTCATTCGCAAAAAAAAAAAAAAAAAAAAAAAAGCCCTACAAGGGACTAGACACACGCAAGGAGATCGATGATGTGACACAGAAACAACACTGAACCTACAACGGTACCTTGAGGGACCCTGACTGAATTGCAACTTCCTGGAATGCTTTGTCATCAACGCGTCTATCACTTTCATACGAGTCATCACTGGGCTTAGGAAGACGGTAAGCGCCTTTGCAGATTTCGCCTGATTTCTTTCTTCTTTAAATTTTTTAATTTATTTTTAAAAATCGGAGCTTACAGGTGCAAAAAAAAAGAGGACAATGCGCAAAATCGACACATCAGCAACAATTCTATAAGTCTAGCCCATCAACATTTGTTAAACGAAACAAAACGGAGGAAAGAAACAAAATCTGGCTTAAACATCAAAGGGAAAAAAAAAAGCATATTAAGTAAAATACAGATTTTGACTAAGTTTTTTTCTCACGTGTACAAGCATGTTTTTTTTTCTTTGTTTAAAAATGTTTTTTTTTTATTTCCCCCTCTTTTTTGAACTGTTATGCTATTAAATTTGGAGGGGTGACAAAAAACAACAAACAACAGCAGCAACAAAAATGATTACAACTTACTTTCTTCTCCTTAGTCTTTCCATCATATCTAAATAATCTTGACTGCGAGGCATTATCCAGTCAACGGAATTTAACATCACAAAGCTATAACTTGTAAGTTTGGAGAACAACAACAACAACAGCAACAAAAACCAGTAAACTATAGTCCGTTTATGTGATGGACAATTGAATCTATATGGATACCAATTATGATTGAACTCTGCAAAGTTATGGTTAATCGTAGCGATATGTTCTTCAATCTTGTATCTAATACTAAGTTGTCGTAGGAAAGAAAACAAATCAGGAACATGTTTTTTTTTAATTTTACATCGATAGATATACATCTTTGCAAACATTATTATAAGGCAGAATCTGTTTTTAAGTTTTCATCCACACCAAAAATTGCCAGTTTACATGAAATTCTTATATTATAAGTGTGTTCACATTTTTCTTGCAATAAACGTTCGACGGATTTCCAGAAAACTTGTATATATTTGCAGTCCACAAGAAGTTTTGAATGGCATCTCGTTCTTCATTACAAAATGAACATTGAACCGTATCAATTACACCCATTGCATTCAAAACAATATCAGTCGCAATAATTCGATGGATAGTTATTATTTGTAGCCACTGAAGTTTCATATCTCTGATTTTTACTGATTAAAAAAAAACACCAAAAAAAAAAACAAGAAAACAACACACACAACACACACACACACACACACACACACACACACCACACACACACACACACACACACACCTTTTCTCCAGGAAATGTTCAAATTCATTTTCGCTGACCACTTCGAAGAGCACTTAGGTTTATTATTGTCAAGTGTGTAGTAGTCATAATATCCTTTTGCACCATTTGTGTTAGTTATGATTTTTAATGAGTTAGGCATACCTTGAGTGAAATCAAAATCTTCATTTATCTGAATTCCACATTTTTCCATGTATGTTTTTATTGAAGGAATCCAGCCATTGTACCTCATAAAATCTACTGGTAAATGTGTTGTGGCTATAAAGTCTTCATGCTTGAAAAATTCCCCATTATCTTTCAGAAGATGCCTGACGGAGTATATCCCTTTCTCTATTATCCTATTTTGCTTAATAACAGCGTTTCCTACTGTTATATTTTCATTATAAAAAATCGGTTCACCGAGTAGCTCACAGAGACGTTTTGGCATAACACTGAGGCAAAAAGTTCTATATGCTCAAAAAGTATGATTCCAGAAGATGTTAGTATTTGTATGATTTAAAGGTAGTTATCCATCTTTTCCAAATTTCAAAAAAAAAGGATACATTTCTAGTGCAAATTTATCCATTTTTGATTCGGTTTTTATTTTCCAAGCCATAAATTTTAAGGGGTTATATATCCCCTTTCTAATATCAGTATGTTCGACCCCCTTGTTCACCTTTTTTTAAATTGTCGTTTTTTCTACTTTTTTTGTCACTTTTTCCCATTCCAAACAAACGAAAGCATGTTTTTGGGAATTTTTGTATAAAGCTTTTTGGGGACCGGGCAAGAAGACCCAAAGATTTTATTTTTCGATAAAATGAAGATTTTAAGATGTACTCCCCCGTTGGAGAAATGGTTTTTTGGTCCAAATTTTTTTAATAACACTTTCCCCTCTCCAATTTTTCTTTATCCTGTTTTCGGGGGTGTCCAACTTTTGGCAGCTGGTATGTGGCACGGTGCGAATTCTTGAGAAATTGAATATTTAGTCATTTGGATTTTTGATCAAATTTTAAACAGCGCTCGTGAAACGCAGTATTGACCCGACGGGCCCTCGTGCTCTAAGTTCTGGATCGGGGTCGGGCTCATCGTCGCTGAAACCAATTTGATTAATTGCAATGGAAAACAACAACAACAACAAACGTTTTCTTTTTCCTTTTCTTTTTTTTTTTTCTCTTTCTTTCCCTTGTTTTTTTAGGGACTATGTGGTGTGGAGCTCCCGGGATCGCTACTACTTTTCGCTTTGCACATCAGGCAGCCTGTACTTTATCGGGCTTGACCCAACGGAGGTTAGTGCCACCCCCCCCCCCCCCCCCCCCCCCCAAAAAAAAAAAAAAAAAAAAAAGGACCCACCCCCCCCTTTTCCCCCACCTACCAACCAAACTAAATAAGTACAGCAGGGTTTAGGGGAGGGCTGCAGAACTCCCCACCGCTGTGTGAATGCAGCAACAGCACGGGCCCTGCTTTGGTTTTCCAGGGGGTTCCAATCCCGATGGTCTTTACGAAAAAGGGGCATCGTACTGCCTAATGCCCTGGAATCTTGTAGCTGAAGGTTTTCCCAAACCTCAAGAGAAGTCGTTTATAACCTAGCACTTCTGCCTCGCACACACACCCTACCTTCCCGGGTCACCCGACTCGGGCTTGGGGTTTCTCGGATTCATTCCAAGCCCTTCCGGGCATAAAATCCCAAAAGGGTCTGTCAACAAGTCTGCGACGCACTCTGTCCAACCCGACTTGCAGTTTTCCTAAGGGGTCAAGCAGTTGGTACACTGTTTTTCTGTCAGTGCCCCCCCGGGGCCCCAGCAGGGGTACGTCAAACCGCCTACCGTGTGTCCGTCTACGGCTGTACTTCGAGTGCAGGGCAAAACGTCCCTGGAAAATGGGGGGCCCAAAGAAAGGGTCGTCATTTGTGTTAAGTCCACCGTTGTTCCGCTAGGCTGTACTGTCGCAGTCAGGCAAAACTGTCCCCTGTAACGGGAGGCCCAAGCATGGTCTGTCACTAGTTTTAAAGTATTGTCACTGGGGTACAAGTCTCCCTAGCTAACTAAAAGTTAGCTATCCGCTCCCTTAAAGGCCCAGTGTCGAGCTCCCAGCTAACTACATTTAGTAGTCCCTCTTCCTCAAGGCCCGAGTGTCGCTATTAAAAACAAAATTAGCAGAACCGCACTTTTCAAGCTCCCCGTCGTATGCTGGATTCGTCTGCTGTTTCCCGAGTGTCAGTGAACACCCACGCGGGGTGAAACCCCCGCTGAGCCGCCTACGTGCGCAGAAACCGTCATCACTACATTTCCCCCCCGCTTTATTTGAAAGTTTTTTGTCCAGGGGTTCGTGAGGAAGGGCTTTTCCCTCGCTTGACCCCCATTTTCTTAGTGTCGTTTTGAGGTCCTCTAAGTGCTTCCTTTTAGCCCCGGAGATGCAAAAAGCCTGTGTCCAACGGGCCCGGAAATACCTTGCCAATCTGCGCCCCTCGCCGGAAAGGGCTTTTTCAGCCATTGGAGGGTCAGCAGATGCCTAATACATTTTGGGGCGGGCTCCAGGCCCCGGGCGCGGGATAGTGTTCCCCCCTTTTTTTCCCTGTGGTCCATCCGGGCCCCCAAAGCGCAGCCCTTTTAAATGAACCGGGACGGCCCCCTCCTCAGCCGGCACTCTGGAAGCCCCCTAAAAACCCCCCCCCCTTCCCGGAAAAAATGGCCATCGTTTTCCCTCTCCCCATCCGGATGCTACGTCCCCCGGGGGGACAGAAGAAAACTGCATTCAGGGCCCCAAGCAACACTTCAGTCCCATGCACACAAACCAATCCATGGCCTGCCACAAGCCTTCCACCCCTCACATACCTCACTTCTCCTCTAGGCACCCAAACACAAGCAGAAGGCCAGGGGTTTCCAGCCCACGGTGCTTTTATTTCCCTCCCCCCAACTTTTGCCTCCCTGGCTCTACTAGCCATCAACACCAACAGTCCCTTTCCCAGGAATGAACCCGGCACAGACTTCAATAAGTGTTTCTGGAACTGCTCCCCAATGCGGCAAAAAGCCTAGGGCCTCCTTCTGGCAGTTGGGTGAAACGTATCCCCCCAACTGGGCAGGGCGCCCCCCGATGAAGCCCCCCACCTTTCCCAGTTTCCCACAGGGCCCCCCGTACCATGCCTTTGCCTGAAAAGTGCCGTGTCCACCTGCAAAACCCCTTGATGAAGATGGCAACCTTTCATCGAATACCGGCAGATGGGTAAAAGGCTGGCTTTAGGATACTTTTAGCCCCCCCACCCCCGGGAATCAAACACTTCTTCCCTCTTTTTGATTTTCCCGGGCATGGGGAAACCCGGCCCCTTTGCCTTCCCTGGTCTGGGCGATGTCAACTGTGCTTGGGGAATTTCTGGCATCCGGGATCTAGCAGTAGGTTTGGCCGGCATCTATTCCCTTTGTGGGCCTTTGTCGGGGATTCCCGTCCCTTTAAAGGACCCTTAAGGCCGTCTGGGGTTTTCCCCCTGACGTGGCTAGACCCCCCAATACCCCTACGGGCCCCTGAGAAACCCGGCTGACACGTTCCCACGTGGGCCTTCGGAGCAATTTATTTGCCCTGTACTTGAATCCTTACTCGGATCCTGACTGTTTTCCCTCATGGTCACTTTCACCCTTTGAACCGGGCCCCACCCCAGCAATTCGAATAACTCCGATGGTTCCTTTGAAATTCTGCAGGGGGTGCTTTCTGTCAGAGGGGGTGTTCGGTCCCCTTTCACGGGGAAGCACGGATATTGGCGGTTATTGCCAGTAGCCCCACGCCTTGGACAGTACCGAAGGTTGACCTTAGAAATCCGCCCTGGGAGATGGTCCTTACGCTTGCCAAGTGTGAAAGGGAAATGGAACCTTTATGGGGAGCTGGGTCCCTTTTTCCTTCCTTCCTCCCCTTTGCCCAATGGGTTTTGCAGCCCCTTTGGGAAAGCCTCGTCTTTTTCCGGGGCCCAATTTTTGCAGTAGAAGCACTTGATACCGGAACTGGATTGTCAGGAGGGGCTTTTTCCTTTTTTTACTAGAACTGCAGATGAGGGGTCCCGTTTATCCACGATCACTTTAAAAAAAGTCCAATTCCCGCTTGGAAAAACCAAAAATACCCGTGGGGTCCCCCGAATTTCCTTGGGGCCTCATCCAGACCAGGGAGACGGGGTCCACTTTACCTTATGGGGCGGCTTCTTCCAGGGGTTTTGGGCCCTCCAATGGCAATTTACCTGCCTCCTTTTCCAAATTCCCCAAGCAAAATCTGCGATCGCCTTGCTCGCCCTGTCATAACTTTTTGGCAGTCTCTAAGGGGAAACAGCAAGCAGTGACCCCATTTTTGGCCCTCCTCATAACTCCCCTGGTTCTGGGTGCTTTCTGGAACTTGAGCTGGCCGTTTCAGTCATCTCTGGGCCCCCAAGCGTGCTTTCCCAAATTCATCATCATCTGGTGATATATACTGACTGCTCATCTTGGTGGCAATGGGAAGAAACTTGGGGTTTTTCCTTTTCCAAAACCATCCCCGGTAAACCCACTCTCCTTTCGACCCGTTGAGGGCTGTTCTATAGCGTCAAACCCTTTCTTGAAAGACACCATTTTGTTCCCTATACTGGAGATTTGGGGGGAAATTTTCCGGGGGTTCCCTCTTGCCAGAATGGGGGTGCCTACAGATGTTTTTTCCCCGTGCGTCTGAGGGTCAAAACAATTCCGATCACCCCTGCAGTCGTGGTGGGGGGGCTGCCATAAAACCCTTTCTGGGGGGACCCCTTGGGCCCCGCTCCCAAATTTCTCTCGAGGGCAGGGGGCAGCTCGACGGGGCCGGTTCGTCCGTCATGCTCCGCCCTATCAGGCACCCCTCCCCATCTCCTGATCATGGTCATGATCTCCACAAAATCTTTACGCCTTTGGTTTGGGGGGGCGACCCAACCCACTTAGTAGGGGGAAATGCCTGGAATCTTCAAGTCTAAAGTCCCCGCCATGGTGTCTGTGCTGGTCCCCACCAGGTCCCCCCCCCAAACCCCCCCCAAAAACCCCCCTTGTGGCAATTCGCCGCTAAACCGGGCAGCAGAGACCCCCCCACTGTCTTTTTCCTGCCGTTAAAAAAAACCGCGACTGCTCCTTCCTGGGATTTTTCCAATCAAAAGGGGTTTCCTTTTTCGGACCCCCAAAGAGGATTTTTTTCCCAAATTTTTGGGGGTTTTGATCCAGCAGGGAAAAGGACACTTTTAACCCAATTGGGACAAAATTTTTTGGATGAAGGGGCCCCAAAAAAGGGGCCCGGATCCCCGGGGTAAGGGGGGTTACTTTTCTTTTCTTCCCCCCAGTGGGAAGGGGCCAAAATCCCAGGCCCCCGCTGCATTCCCCAAAAAATTGTTAGGGTCCCCTTTTTCCCCAAAAGTGGGGGGGGGCATTGGAAACCTCAAACCCCCCCCTTTCCGAACACACAAGTCCATGTCAAACCAAGGTGGGATCACCCCTGATAATAATTTCCCCCCTTTTTCTAAACAATTTAAAAAACTAGGGGTCATTAGTCCTTGTTACAAAAACCCCCCCAACCAAAAACAACTGGAAAAGTTACTTGATTGAATAATAAAGACCTTCTTTGTCCCCCCAAAAGACGCTTTCCCCTTCTTTTGTGCCCAAAGCTTTTTTTTGGGTTTTTCCCCAACCCCAAACCCTATCCCCCCTTTCCCAAACCCTTTCCCCCTTTTCCCAAACCCTAAACCCAAACCCTCCCTCCCAACCCCCCCCCTACCTAACCCCTAAACCCTATCCCTAACCCTACCCTAACCCTTCCCTAACCCTAACCTAACCCTATCCCTAACCCTAACCCTATCCTAACCCTATCCCTATCCTAACCCTAACCCTAACCCTAACCACTTTATAGAGACGTGGGCACAAAGAGACGTGGGCACAAAGGGATGCTTCGACTGAAAGTGCTAAGCATATCCCACTCCTGACACCAATGAAGTGTTTTCCCTACACTCAAGAGAAGTTCGTTTATATACCTAGCACTTCTGCACTCGCACACACACTCTACCTTACCTGGTCAGTCCAGACTCTGGCTTGGGGGTTACGTCAGGATTCATTCCAAGCCCTTCACTGGCATGAACTACCAAGTAAGGTCTGTCACACACAGTCTGCGACGCACTCTGTCCAAGCCGAGCTTGCAGCTTTCCTCAGAGGGTCAAGCAGCTGGTACACTGTCTTTCTGTCAGTGTCCACCTCCGGGCCCAGCAGTGGTACTGTCAGAACCGTCCTAGCCGTTGTGTCCGTCTACGGCTGTACTGTCGCAGTGCTAGGGCAAAACTGTCTCCTGGTAACTGGAGGCCCAAGCACTGGTCTGTCACTAGTGTTAAGTCCTAGCCGTTGTGTCCGTCTACGGCTGTACTGTCGCAGTGCTAGGGCAAAACTGTCTCCTGGTAACTGGAGGCCCAAGCACTGGTCTGTCACTAGTGTTAAGTACTGTCACTGTGGTACGAAGTAGCTCCCTAGCTAACTACAAGTTAGCTAGTCCGCTCTCCTTAAGGCCGAGTGTCGAGCTCCCTAGCTAACTACAAGTTAGCTAGTCCGCTCTCTCCTCAAGGCCCGAGTGTCGCTATTACTAACAGCAAGTTAGCAGAACCGCACTCTTCAAGCTCCCCTGTCGTACTGCCGGAGTTCGTCTGCTTGTTTACCTGAGTGTCAGTGAACACTTCTCACACGAGGTGCACTTCCGCTGAGCTCGCCTACGTGCGCAGAAACCGTGCATCACTACATAGCCTTGGTATTATTGACAGCATTAACGATGTTTGTGGTCTCGCAGTCCTTCTTCTTCTTCTTCCTAAAATACTGGTTCACTCAAAATCGAGTAGGTCACCAGCGCGCATGTTAAAAAGTAAATAAAATAACTGCACTCGCACACACACTCTACCTTACCTGGTCAGTCCAGACTCTGGCTTGGGGGTTACGTCAGGATTCATTCCAAGCCCTTCACTGCAGGTAAGGTAGAGTGTGTGTGCGAGTCGGGTGTACCACAGGGAACTGTTCTGGGGCCCTTGTTTTTCTTAATTTATATAAATGACATAAGTAGAAATCTCTCTCTTGGAACTACTATAAGGCTTTTTGCAGATGACAGTTTAGTATATAGAACAATTAGAAGCAAGAATGATACACGCATTCTACAAGAAGATCTAAACGCTTTACAAGAGTGGGAAAAAACTTGGAAAATGGAATTTCATCCCCAAAAGTGCCAAGTGTTGCGTATATGTAACAAACGCTCACTAATTAGATCAGATTATTCTATCCATAATACTATTCTTAAAGAAACTAATGCTGCAAAATATTTAGGCGTGATTATAGATAGTCGTCTCAAATGGAAAGAACATTACAATTTAGTATGTAAGAAAGCAAATAACATCTTAGCTTTCTTACACAGGAATATCAATGACTGCCCCCAAAAGGTTAAAGACGACTGCTACAAAACACTGGTTAGACCAGTACTGGAATATGGTTGCTCAGTTTGGGATCCTTACCATCTAAAGGACATTGATAACCTTGAAAAGATTCAGAAGAGAGCAGCACGGTTCGTAACAGGGAACCACATCAGAGAAAAGGGGAATACTAGGAAGAACATGAGGAAATTAGAATGGAAACCCTTAGAAGAGAGAAGAGCTTTTATTAAACTTAACACCTTTTTCAAAGGCAGAGCTAAAGTAATTGATATTCCAATGGAACAACTAGTATTGAATAAAAGTAGCACCAGGAGTGGCGGTCAGTGTTATACTATACCTGCATCAAATATTGACAGCCACTTACATTCTTTTTATCCCAGTTCTGTACAGCTGTGGAACTCACTGCCGGGTGCCATCAAGATTGCCACAAATGCAATCTCATTCAAAAAACAAATTGATTCGACAGTTCTGAGATCTGCATATTGACGATTTTCTATTTTTACTTCCCTGATATTTTACTATTCCTGGGCCTGAATTTGGGCATTGCTTTTATCTTCTTGAATATCGAGTGCGACCCCTTGTTGCTAAATTTGCTCCTGGGGCCAACAGTCTGAGTCGCACTGTTTTATGGTATTTTATTTACTTTTTAACATGCGCGCTGGTGACCTACTCGTTTTTGAGTGAACCGGTGTTTGAGGAAGAAGAAGAAGATGTAACAAACGCTCACCAATTAGATCAGATTATTCTATTCATAATACTATTCTTAAAGAAACCAATGCTGCAAAATATTTAGGCGTGATTATAGATAGTCGTCTCAAATGGAAAGAACATTACAATTTAGTATGTAAGAAAGCAAATAACATCTTAGCTTTCTTATACAGGAATATCAATGACTGCCCCCAAAAGGTTAAAGACGACTGCTACAAAACACTGGTTAGACCAGTACTGGAATATGGTTGCTCAGTTTGGGATCCTTACCATCTAAAGGATATTGATAACCTCGAAAAGATTCAGAAGAGAGCAGCACGGTTCGTAACAGGGAACCACATCAGAGAAAAGGGGAATACTAGGAAGAATATGAGGAAATTAGAATGGAAACCCTTAGAAGAGAGAAGAGCTTTTATCAAACTTAACATCTTTTTCAAAGGCAGAGCTAAAGCAATTGATATTCCAATGGAACAACTAGTATTGAATAAAAGTAGCACCAGGAGTGGCGGTCAGTGTTATACCATACCTGCATCAAATATTGACAGCCACTTACATTCTTTTTATCCCAGTTCTGTACGGCTGTGGAACTCACTGCTGGGTGCCATCAAGATTGCCACAAATGCAATCTCTTTTAAAAAACAAATTGATTCGACAGTTTGAGATCTGCATATTGATGAGTTTCTATTTTTACTTCCCAGATGTTTTACTATTGCCTGGGCCTGAGTTTGGCCATTTTTTAACTTCTTGAATATCGAGTGCGACCCCTTGTTGCCAAATTTGCTCCAGGGGCCAACAGTCTGAGTCGCAATGTTTTATGCTATTTTATTTTACTTTTTAACATGCGCGCTGGTGACCTACTCGTTTTTGAGTGAACCAGTATTTTAGGAAGAAGAAGAAGAAGAACATAAAACAGTGCGACTCAGACTGTTGGCCCCTGGAGCAAATTTGGCAACAAGGGGTCGCACTCGATATTCAAGAAGTTAAAAGCAATGGCCAAATTCAGGCCCAGGTAATAGTAAAATATCTGGGGAAGTAAAAATAGAAAATCGTCAATATGCAGATCTCAAAACTGTCGAATCAATTTGTTTTTTAAATGAGATTGCATTTGTGGCAATCTTGATGGCACCCGGCAGTGAGTTCCACAGCCGTACAGAACTGGGATAAAAAGAATGTAAGTGGCTGTCAATATTTGATGCAGGTATGGTATAACATTGACCGCCACTCCTGGTGCTACTTTTATTCAATACTAGTTGTTCCATTGGGATATCAATTACTTTAGCTCTGCCTTTGAAGAAGATGTTAAGTTTGATAAAAGCTCTTCTCTCTTCTAAGGGTTTCCATTCTAATTTCCTCATGTTCTTCCTAGTATTCCCCTTTTCTCTGATGTGGTTCCCTGTTACGAACCGTGCTGCTCTCTTCTGAATCTTTTCGAGGTTATCAATGTCCTTTAGATGGTAAGGATCCCAAACTGAGCAACCATATTCCAGTACTGGTCTAACCAGTGTTTTGTAGCAGTCGTCTTTAACCTTTTGGGGGCAGTCATTGATATTCCTGTATAAGAAAGCTAAGATGTTATTTGCTTTCTTACATACTAAATTGTAATGTTCTTTCCATTTGAGACGACTATCTATAATCACGCCTAAATATTTTGCAGCATTAGTTTCTTTAAGAATAGTATTATGGATAGAATAATCTGATCTAATTGGTGAGCGTTTGTTACATATACGCAACACTTGGCACTTTTGGGGATGAAATTCCATTTTCCAAGTTCTTTCCCACTCTTAAATGTTCTTCTTCCTACTTCTTCCTAAAAACACCGGTTCACTCAAAAACGAGTAGGTCACCAGCGCGCATGTTAAAAAGTAAATAAAATACCATAAAACAGTGCGACTCAGACTGTTGGCCCCTGGAGCAAATTTAGCAACAAGGGGTCGCACTCGATATTCAAGAAGATAAAAGCAATGGCCAAATTCAGGCCCAGGTAATAGTAAAATATCAGGGAAGTAAAAATAGAAAATCGTCAATATGCAGATCTCAGAACTGTTGAATCAATTTGTTTTTTGAATGAGATTGCATTCGTGGCAATCTTGATGGCACCCGGCAGTGAGTTCCACAGCCGTACAGAACTGGGATAAAAAGAATGTAAGTGGCTGTCAATATTTGATGCAGGTATAGTATAACATTGACTGCCACTCCTGGTGCTACAATACTAGTTGTTCCATTGGAATATCAATTACTTTAGCTCTGCCTTTGAAAAAGGTGTTAAGTTTAATAAAAGCTCTTCTCTCTTCTAAGGGTTTCCATTCTAATTTCCTCATGTTCTTCCTAGTATTCCCCTTTTCTCTGATGTGGTTCCCTGTTACGAACCGTGCTGCTCTCTTCTGAATCTTTTCAAGGTCATCAATGTCCTTTAGATGGTAAGGATCCCAAACTGAGCAACCATATTCCAGTACTGGTCTAACCAGTGTTTTGTAGCAGTCGTCTTTAACCTTTTGGGGGCAGTCATTGATATTCCTGTGTAAGAAAGCTAAGATGTTATTTGCTTTCTTACATACTAAATTGTAATGTTCTTTCCATTTGAGACGACTATCTATAATCACGCCTAAATATTTTGCAGCATTAGTTTCTTTAAGAATAGTATTATGGATAGAATAATCTGATCTAATTAGTGAGCGTTTGTTACATATACGCAACACTTGGCACTTTTGAGGGTGAAATTCCATTTTCCAAGTTCTTTCCCACTCTTGTTACCTAATGACTCCGAAAAAACAGAGTGCGACGAAACCGTTGTTCATTCCGACGATCCACCAATATGTTGTAGATTTATTGCACGACGGAAGAGATAAGAACCATACACGATTTACTAGTAGGCCACGGCTACTGGCTTTACACTTCAGCCATCGAAAAGCGAAAGTCACATACGTTAAAGTGACGGATGCGCATGCGCAGAACATCCGGGCAATCGTTTCAAAATACATGCGGAAAAGCTGTGGCTGGTTGTTGGCGAGCTTGCCGACAGCGTCCGGTGAAATAAATCGTGACAGTAAAAGAGTTCTGAATGAATTGGCATTCATTTCAGTGGATCAGTAGGCCTCTACAGTGACCATTTTGTTATCCATAGGACACATAGTCATCATATATCGTGTTCTTGTGGTCAAAATGGGGTGTGTTTCGAGCCAAGAAGATAAAGCTGCGATGGAGAGATCGAAAGCTATCGACAAGGGCCTTCGAGCTGATGGAGAAAAAGCCGCACGCGAAGTAAAATTATTATTATTAGGTATGTATGGCTTACATATTGACACTTTTATGTGATTTTATTTTACAGAATATTGTTTAAAAGGGTCTTGTTCAAAGTTACATTTCGGTGAGATATCAACCTTATATAATCATATCTGATTAATTTTCGGAAAGAAAATACCGGAGACAAAACTGAAAACCTACCACATCAAATTGATACTTTTATTTACTAGCCTAATTGATTGGATATAATTGTGCAAAATTGGACACAAAAAATAAGGCATTATGATGCATTTAAAGCAACAGATTTAGTGTTGTTGTTGCGACAAATAAAATCAGAGCATTTAGAAGAGGTACATTGACTATATCTTTGGTACATGAGATTATGTTCCGCTTGATGATGTTCGCTAGGGAGATAATCAGTTTGAGATCGCATTCAGGGAGAGTGACCCCGCCGTTTTCATGGGACAGATGCTCCTGCTAGGCACACCCAAAGCAGTGTTGCCCATCAGTATCAGTATTTGCTCACAATACTGTTGAATTATTTTCAAAATTTATATTTTAAAACATGATTAGATTGAACCAATTATCTTTATTACATTTTTTGGTCCTTGTGAACAACATGGGACATAAGCCTATACTTAATAACTAGATTGACATTCCTCAATGATAACATTCAGCATTTCCAAATGACAGACTTCCAAATATATATGAAAATGAGAATAGGTCTATGATTATAGACAGACATACATATTTGTACATTCCTCCTTATGTATTAAAGTAGATTAAGATCACACATGTATGTTATATGATATTGACATGCCTTCTTTTGTCAACTACACTGCTTACATAGGTTAAAAAATTTGTTAGCAATTTTACACTTATGCTTAATCCTTTAAATCAGTTGACAAAGATAACTAATACGCATATAATATTAAGAATGGGATCATTCTTTAGCCTTCGTCAGTTACAAGACAGTGGTATATATGTTAGAGCCTAATTTCAATGGCAGAATCACTAGTGGCACATAACATGGATACACTTCTGTCTGTATCCAGAAAGCTTGAAACAACAGTAGCATTTTTATAGTAACAAAAATTAAAGAAAACCTGATTACTTTGTAAAGTATTGAAATAAAATAACTAAACATGGCTTTCCATGTACATAATTTTACAGTGCGTTCGTATATATTGTCAGCTGGAAGAAACTCTAGAGAAAAGCTTAATGTCCAGCAGGTGCTGGGGAATTCACATGCACATTGTATGAAAGACTTCAGTTAATTTCATTGCAGGTAAATGCACTGTAGACCTGTAAATGTTGCATGTTTGACAATGCTATTGAGGGTTTGACTTTGAGCATTCCAAATAAAGTCAGAATATTTCTTAAAAAATGTTTGTAAGTTGTTCCTAAAGATAGTTCTGACGATTTGGCATCATTGCACACAAAAGCATACGTGGTGGGTGTGTGTATGTGTGTGTGCGTGCATGCATGCGAACTGCGACGCTGATCACTTTGCCCGCAGCTGCTGTTTAAGATCTCTTTGTGTGTGTGTATGAGTGTGTTTGTGTGTATGTGTGCTTGTGTTTGTGTGCATGCATGTTCACTACAACTGGTGCAAGCTTGTAGAGTTCTTATAAATTTGTTTTTTCATGAATTTGTAAGATGCTGAATTTTTTTTTTACAGGCGCTGGAGAATCGGGCAAGAGCACCATTGTGAAACAGATGAAGTAAGTGATATATGTTAGTAGAATGTAATATAAAAAAAGTGATGTGATATGTCAAAAAGGGTAAAATACTGTTTTTGCATAGCTTGGGAGGAAGAACTTAGTCTGATTCATATGTAATATTGTTAGTAGTACTGGAGAGGATGCGAGTTTCATTGAAACATGAAGGATGTGTTTACAGAATAGCGCTGCTTTACACACCAGAATTTTGTGTGGTCATACATTAGAAATGGTGTCCATGAATGTGACGTTCAGAATCAGAAAATGAGAAATTGAACTTGAAATTTCATTTCTTCATGATTAAGACAAAATTCAACAACAGGAATTTACTTCTGCAGATGACAGAACTTGACAGCACACATAAACCACTTAAGATGGCAAAATTTGAGTAAACTGTTTGACTTGCTCTCTGTTTTCACATTTCTCTTGAGTCATGAGTGACACCCCTCCCTCCTCAACATCAACAACAGGCTAACCTGAACCTAGCGTGTAACTAATATTAAATAAACATCATAAAAAGTAATCATATCATATCATATCAGGTTCAGGAACTAGTAGGCCTATAATAGGCCTTTCTCCTGATCGAAGCACTGTTCACAATTTTGCTGATTTCTTCAACTACACTTTGCAGTTAGCGGGTGGGTGGAGTAGTGTGGGTGGCAAGATCACTACTCCAGTCTCACAGCAAATTTGTTGTCTGCCATATGCGAGTCAAATCTGTTTTTGAAGGCCTGTAGTGATGGAGAGTCGACAACTGATGATGGCAGGGCGTTCCACTGGTCGTAGAGTATTAAGTTTTGAAAATTAAGAATAAGAGTCAGGAAAGTAGATCAAATGAACTCTCAGAACCTTAGCGTTTGTGTACATTGCATCATATAATTTTTCTGACTATTGTGATCTCGATAATATTGTGATGCCAGGCTGCAAAACTACTTAAAGTTAAAATTCATATGATATTGATGGAAGCATCTTTTGTTAAATGTAGAAACTGATTTGACAAGATTTATGGAAAGTTGTGCTTTTCCCCATCCCTGTCTATCTTTCTGTCTATTTTTCTGTCTTTACGTGATACAGCTCAAAGAATTTGACCCCCATCCCTGTCTATCTTTCTGTCTATTTTTCTGTCTTTATGTGATACAGCTCAAAGAATTTGACCATCTGTTAGTTTTACTTGAACTTTCAGATTGCATACTGTCATGACAAGAGGTCATAGCCAGTTTGATTTCGGTTTGTTTGGTTTGGTACAAAGAATTGAGATGAGGTCTGAATATCGGTCATATTTACATATCAGTCATGGATGACAGAACATCAGTCGTGGAAATCAGTTGTGCATGGACAACAGTTACGGATATCAGTCATGGACGTTCACAGAAATCAGTCATGGACAAAAAGTCATATACAACTGGCATGGACAAGACTGCAACAGTCATGAACAGCTGCTAATGGATAGCAGACGTAGATAACTGTCATTGAAAGCAGTCATGGACATTTGTCATGACAGCAGTCATGGACAATGGAGAGTTATGGGGCTGTAAGTGTCTCATGATTGGAGCAATATTTACTCCTCTTGTTTGTTAGTGTGATGGAACATGTTTGGAACAAAATCTTGCTTTGCAAATCGCATTTCAGCTTTTTAAGTAATGAATTGAATTTGGCAAGTAACAAAAATCTCTTCTAGACACCTACTGTCATTTCACAGAAATTTAGCAATTTGAAATAATTTATATGAATTAAAATACAACCTTCTGACCAGGTTTGCAGTTAAGCATTTTTGCCAGAAGAATCATTCCCAGGACATAATTTCTGACAGGGAAGTGAAAATAATAAAAGCAGTGTAGCTTTAGAACAAAATGACCAGTTTTTTTTATGAAGATGTGAATTACCATTATTTTGTATAATTTCTGACTGAGGAATGAAAGTATAAGAGCACACATAACTTTATAATAAAAGTGACCAAGTCCCTGTGCTTTTATGAATTACTATTATAGCCACAAAGCACAGGAAGGCATTAGAGGTATAATGGAATGATCTTAGAAGTAGAAGATAGCTGCTGCTTAAATAACACCGTGGTTTAATGCTTCATAGTTGACAGTTGCCAAAGAAAACATGAATACACATGCATTGTTAATATTATACAACTTTACTTCATCAAGTTCCCAAAATTGTTACTTAGTGATGTAAAAGTTTTTTTTCTTTCCTTTGTTTTAAATTAGAAGCACAAACTGACAGAGAGGACAGAAGAGCAAGCAGTTTCATCCTTGTTCTAATTTATACATTACTTTTATGAAAGTAGTAGGATTTATATATACTAAAAAGAAATGAAAAAAGTCATTAACAAAGTCATAAATGAATTAGATGTGTAATAGTGTATAGATATTGAAATGCGTGTGGAAAAATTGTTTTTTTTCAGATAACACTTTTTGATGTGTTAGAAAGAAGACATAATGTCAGAATATTCAAGGTTTGTTTTTTTTCAGAGGAAACTGCAGAAGAGAACGGTATTACACCTCTAAATGTGTGCAGTAGGACTTTTTGCATGAGGGGAGTTTATTATGGGAACATAAATGACAAATTAATAATTTCATGAACTACAGAGGTAAGCAAAAAACAAAGACATGTTTGAAAGAGATTCAGATAGTGGTTATCATAGCTGTTTATGTTTAGACACATAGTTATGAGACATGACCTAAAATAAACTGATACCTTTACCTAACAGTTCTCAGCTTACCTAAGTGTTAACAGCAGAAATATTAATCGCATAAACTTCAGTTAAATTACTCATAGCATACAAACATTTACCAAATTAAAGCTTACTTCAGTTTTAATGGGATATGTTAGTGGAACATATTGAAAGGTTTAAAGCAAGTAATATCACGATGAAACAAATACACTTTCACTGCACTTTTCAGATAGAGAAATGTACATTATTTGACATTTAAAATTTTAAAAAAACAACAACAACCCAAGTGTAATATCTGCAGAGCTTCGGATTCAGTACTGTTGTATGGGTTCTTAGTAAACTTTCTGACCATGAATACACTCCAAATATGAGTGATTGATTAATGAAGAAAGGCAAAAGTGGTGCAAAATCATAATATGAATGAACAAGGACACTGCGTCTACTATCATGGACAAAATCAGGCTCACTCTCTCTCCCCCCCCCCCTCCCCTCCTCCCATTTCCTCTTCACTCCAGCCTGTTTCCACCACCATCTCCTGCTCTCCTCCCCACAGTACTAATAGCCAGTCAGTGGCCATGCTGAGTGAGCCAGTCCTCCCCTTTCTCTCCTTTTCTCTCATTCTCCTTTCTCTCCTTTTCTCTCATTCTCTATGCACTTACTGTGTGACATCACACAACCCATTGTGGTCTGGTAGTCTGTAGAATAGTGGTGAAGGGGTGGGGCAGGGAAGGGGATGGGTCACAAAGTAAGTTAACCATAGGCCCAGGCCAGCCCCTGTCTGTTCCCTGTCTTTCTCTCCAGCCTCTATTCTTAGTTCATGCTAGACTCAAAGGTAAGGTGGTAGTTGGTGGTGGGGATAAAGGTGTAGTGTATGTAGGGTGGGATGGGGAGAGACAATGCAGGCAAAGGCCGGACAGTTAACTACAGCTAGTAAGGTGCTCACTGGACAAGAGCTGGGTACTAATTCTTCCACTGTGTGTGTGTTGCTGTGTGTGTGTGTGTGTGTGTGTGTGTGTGTGTGTGTGTGTGTGTGTGTGTGTGTGTGTAAGAGAGAGGAGGGAGAGAAGTACACACACACACACACACACACACACACACACACACACACACACACACACACACACACAAAATCATGCACAGAGAGAAAGACAGACAGACAGACAGTCAAACATATATAATATACAGACAGTCAGACAGAGACATGAGCATATTTGTTATGTGATTGCTTGAAATATGATTCAATATATCTTGTATCGTTTTATAAAGTAATGATTTAAAATGATCCCAATCTGTTTGTACATGTAATTTGTAATATGTTTACTAAAAATATTGTTGAAAACATTGAATGTAGATTTACAGGCTATTTTTATCATTTAGTTGAAAGGGAGTGGTTGGTCACAAAGATCTTAACAATACATATCCTGACAAGTCGAGTTAAATGCTTGCACTTGCCATTGCTGAAAAAATGCTGAAGTTCACATTTCCTTCAGACACGCACGCATGCAAACACAAATGGACAACCAAATAGGTTGATTATATTGGCACACTTTGTCAATACATTTGATTGGAAAAGGAAAGAGTGAGTTAAGGAAGAAGTTTTTAAGCATTTTTCTGATTTAATGTGGAAAATTTTCACCATGTTTGGAAAAAATGTGGAAAAATGTCATAGAAAAGTGTAACGGTTGCATGGCTGGATATGTATGAATGCAGTGAACTAATTATAGATTGTATACTTTTTCAGAATCATCCATGAAAAGGGGTATTCTCAAGAGGAATGTTTACAGTATAAACCAGTAGTGTACAGTAATGCCATCCAGTCAATGATTGCCATTGTCCGTGCAATGAACTTGCTTAATGTGGAATTTGGACATCCAGACAGAGCAGTGAGTACATATATGTATAGTATTGGTAAGGCTGTGTTAAAGGCACTTTAAGATTGATCTGTTGGTATGATTAGTAATGAGATTAATTTATTGATGATGATGATTAAGAGAATATGGGTAGTGGCTCATGATTAAAAACACATGTTTTTTCATCCCTTCCTCCCAGCTTCCTATTGCAATGAAAAAAATGAAATTATTGAAAGTGAGTGATTTTGTTGTTGTTGCTTTTTTATATCAAAAGAGATGTATTAGACTTGATCGCATAAGTTAACATGTAAAAATGTTTGCCTAGTGTAGTGGGTACTTGCATGTAATTTCCTGAGAATGATTTATAAAAACAAGAGATGAAATTTCCATGTTGCTGTCATGGAGTCAAAAATATTCCATTGGAACTTCAAAGGTCTGTATTCTAATTTTGAGGAGCCGCAGCTCCTTTGTCAGAATTTAAAACCTCAGTCCTTCACACGGATCTGAAACCCAAAGCTCAGGCTCTTGTTGAAGACGTCTTTCAAGAGGAGTGGAACTCTGACGGATATCAAAACTTTTCCAAATCCATCCATACCTGAAAGAGTTTTTAAATTCTTTCACGAGGAGCCATAAAGAAGAAACACTCTTGCACACAGGCCACTCCTTTTAACCTGCTTGTAGCTTTTGAAAGGTGAAGAAGCTCTGCAGTGCAAATCATATACCTCTCTCACAAGAAAACATATTGTTATAGTGTGTTGGGACTTACATGATATCAGACATAAATAGTTACAGCACAGTGCATGAAAATGTTGTGCAGAGATGTCCCACCTGATGTGAGTTTTGAGTTTCTGAAAGAGATCAACATTTTACATCTGATCTCAGATTTCACTGAGGCAAAATGTTAACAGAAGTTTAGTGTATTTTCAGAAAATGTGTTTTAATGAATTGTGTGAATGTTTAAAAAAAAAAAAAGATCTGTTTTGAGAGTCGACTGTGATAAAGTAACAGCCCTGATATAGCTCCGTGTGGTCAGCTGAGCTGTAAGCAAAATTCTCTCTCCCCCTTAATACTGAGGGATATATTTATAACATAATTCAAGTCTAAGGTTTCGTTTAAGAGCACTTGAACAGTTTTGGCTGGCAAGGCTAATAATCCTTAGAACAATCATAGTGCTTTGCTACATATTATTCTTAATGAGAATGTGTTTGCAATCATGATATGTGTGTGTGTGTGTGTGTGTGTGTGTGTGTGTGTGTGTGTGTGTGTGTGTGTTATTGTTTGTATTGTTTTTATTGGATGTGTGCTAGTTTGGTAGCAAGTGTGGTGTGTATTTAATAGTATGCTGTAGGCATGGGAAAATCTTTAGTTTCAGCCCATATAATGATTGACTTCATGGTTGGCTGGACTTTAAAGAGCATGACTGAGCTGAAATTAAAAACCTTTGAAGCTGAACTGCCTGAATGAAAATTCTCGGGTTATATTATGATTCCTGAGCTGTTTCCTCAGGTTATATAGTATGATAACTGTACTCTGATGTAAGATATGGTTTATACTCATTTTTAATAATTTAGGAGTATTAAACACCAGAAGTGTGTATGTATTTACTTATTTTAAAAAATCTTGGAAATATGTTTTCACCAAAAAATGATACATAACAGAACAGCACAGTGTAGCACAGTTATTACACCTGAATGCAAAACAATATTAAGTCAGGTTGTACAGTTCTGTTTGTTGTCACTTGTGGTGTGTTTAACAGGAAGATGCTCGACAGTTCCTATCCCTGGCAGGAAGTGCAGATGAGGGTGAAATGTCTCCTGAACTGGCATCAATCATGAAACGTTTATGGAAAGACTCAGGCTTGCAAGAGTGCTTCAGTCGGGCACGAGAGTACCAGTTGAATGATTCAGCAGAATAGTATGTTCACGCCCCCCCCCCCCCCCCCTTTTTTTTTTGTGTGTGTTTTGTTTGTTTGTTGTACATAATTCAAATGAGAACTGTATGTATGTGGATGTGAGTAGTAGAATGGCCTGAATGATTCTGTCAGGACTTCACTGACCATATCTGGCTCCTAGGGCATTTCATCTTCATTGCCAACCCTTGCCACCCTCTAGACCCTCCTGTGCGAACTGTTACGGCAGTAATCCTCCTCCTTTTGCTTTGAATTCTGCAAACGGTTTTACATGGGACAGTATATGATATCATCATTGGAAACATTTATCATATAGTTTGGCTAAGCACTCTTACCTTGTCAAACTTGGATTCTTGCCTTGCCCTATGGCTATGGTCTATACAGGTTCATCTGTATTGGCCATAGAATGGAAGCCAACGATGTAGCTTTATCAGTTTATGTATGGGCCTGTAGCTTTATCAGTTTATGTATGGGCCTGAAGTGCAGGGTGTTATGTAAGGGTGTCAGTTTGCTGCGTTAGCTGTGGATATTTGGCCAATAGAGCTAACAAACTGGTCATTGCTTACAAAGAGTTCAACTTTGGAAGTAACTTTAGCCGGAGAGTAGTATAAAATCTCTTCATGTTAAAACACACACACACACCACACACACACACACACACACACACACACACACACACACACACACACACCCTATGTACACACACATGTATGTATATATTGTTTTAGTTGTAAATTTGAAGCTTGACAGAGTTTTTTTAATATGTTTTTTTGTTGTTGTTGGTTTTTTTTGTTTTCGTGTGTGTGTTATTTTCCAGTGTCACTAGCAGTCTCAGACTCTATGTAGCCCTGAATTGTTAGTGGTAGCAGCTAGAAACAGTACAACGTCCAGGTTAAAAAATGAGGGGACCATTGTCATGAAGACTTCGAACAATGTTTATATATGAAAAAAGAGATTCCGATTTTCGCTTATGTATATTTGCAGAAAATGTTTATAGATGAATAAAGAGATTATATTTTTGTTTGTGTATATTTGCAAACAATGTAAACCCACGGCTGGTGGTTTGCAGTTATCTGAATGCCTTGGATAGGATATCGGCTCCTGGTTACATCCCACGGAACAGGATGTCCTGAGAACCAGGGTGAAGACCACGGGCATTGTGGAGACCCACTTCACCTTTAAGGACCTCCACTTCAAGTGAGTGTTTCTCTTTGTTGTTGAGCCTTTTTTTTTTTTCTTCATATCCATGGAAACGAGCGTCATCGGATGGACATGGAGTCTCATTTCAGTTGGTAATGAAGTATATTACATTTGCTGTAAACAAGCTAACCTCTCAGTTACTGTTCCACCCATCAGCCGTTGTGGTGCAGTAGTTAACATCGCAGATTCCCAGAGTTACGGAATCTGAAACCTGCTGTGATAGCTCTGCAGGAAACTGAAATTCAGAACCAGAAGACTTTTGCTCTTTCCCGCTTTAATGATTTCTCAAAACCAGCTCAAACCACTCCATGTGGAGTTACAGGGGGAGTCTCGTTGCTCATTGACAAGTCTCTTCTGTTCAGCCCTATTGATTGAAATATCTCTCTTCAAGCTTTAGCAGCAAGAATCACTTTGAATAAAACAGTTACAGTGTGTTCTTTACATTTACCACCAGTCTGTCAGGCAGTCGACAAGAGCTAGTCAGCCGGAAAACTTCCACGCAGTATTTTACTGTTGGATGATTTTAATGGGCACAGTCCGTCCTTAGGGTAGTGTGAATTTTTCATCAAGAGGTCTGCTTCCTAAAGATGTCTTTTCAGAGCTGGATTTGTGTTGTTTGAATGATGCGTCTCCAGCATACCTCCATTCTTCCACAGGTACACTTTCATGTTTAGATTTATTGATTCGTGATCGCCCACTGTCCTGGATTATAAGTGGTGTGCACATGATGATCTTCCTGGAAGAGACCATTTTCCAATTGTCCTGAAGTACAATAACAAAGAATGCTGCAGTTTACCTGAACATCTCCAAGTACCCAAAAGCTAACTGGGACCAATTTGCAGGATGTGTCCGAAAAGAACTTTCAGAAGAGGAAGTTTCGCAAAGTCTGGACCCTGCCAAAAGCCTAATACACATACTTTTAAAATGTGCAAAAGCCTGTACTCTACCTTATTCTAATAACCTGAAATGTCTGAAACACCCAGGCTTAATTCTGAATGCCATCGCATTTCAAATGAGTGCAGATGTGTTCAGTGTTGTGTTTATCACAGACCATTAGTGCCCAGTGCTCGAGTTCATCAAAAACTGCGAGCCAAATCAAGACATACTTTTAAAGTAAGTAAACGTCAGTCTTGGAGAGACTTTTGCTCCAAACTAACATCTAAAACATCTAAGGAAAAATGTCTTGAAAATTATCCAGAACATAAAATGGAAAAACACCAAGCCCGTTAGTTTATTATCTGGAACTTGCTGATGCTCCTATTACTGACAAATAAGCTGTTGCTAATTTATAGCAGCATGGTATCCGGAAGTGCTGTACTACTGTTGACCATTTAGTCCTTCTTGAAATCACCATTCGCAATGCCTTCATTATCAAACAACATATGGTAGCTATCCTTTTTTACCTAGAGAAGGCTTATGGCAGTACACTGACATACTTAATTCTAGGTTTTTGAGGTCGACTGCCTGTTTTTATAGAAAAAGTTTACGTTTGAACGGCAGTTCCAAGTCCGTGTTGGCACCACGCTTTCTTGACATCCTTGAGGAGGAGTTTGGTGCACCCAAGGGAGCATTATTTCTCATTTCTTCAGCATCAGAATACATTATATTGTCAGTTTTGTGAACCAGGATTCTGAGTCCTCTGTTTCTTGATGACTGCACTTTACGGAATGGGAGCCACTTATACCTTACGATGTCTCCAGTTTTGTGTGGATAAGATCTGACAGTAGGTGGAGGAAAATGGATTCACTTTTTCAAGAACCAAAACTCAGTATATCCACTTTCATAATTTTAGAAAAAAATTTGCTGATCCTGAAATTTGTCTGGACAAATCCATTATTCCAGCTGTAAAAAAATTCTAGGAGTTATCTTTGATCAAAACCAAAACTTCAGATGTCATATCCAGTATTTAAAAACTTCGTGTCGGAGAGCAGTGAACATTCTGGGAGCTGTGACTCTTACAGATTGGGGTGCTGATAAGAAAACTCTTCTCTATCTTTACAGGACTCTGAATTGCTCCAAACTGGACTGCGATTTTGTGGTATATAGTTCTGCCAGACTTCTTAACTTGAAAATTCAAGATCCTATCCATCATCTGGGGCTTCTTTGATCATGACGCACTGCCCGTGTTTACAGTCTGTATGCTGAGGCAGTTGGCTGATACGTTCCTTGAACTACTGTTTGAAACTCTTTTTCAGAGCCCCAAAACCCTGCTTATGTCTGTGTCTTTGACCTGAAGTTCCAAAAGAAATTTGAAGACCCTTGTTCCATTCCACACCTGTGATTTGTCCAAGTTTCATGGACTTCCTCATCGTGGAGATCCAGTTTGATCTAGTCTCATATCAAAGATACCACTACCTGCTTGGCATAAAAGTCGTTTTTTCGCTGAAGTGTGTTTTAAGTTTCCATCCTTTGGTGAATTTTTGCCTGTGGCTCTAAATCTGGAGAGGGGGTTGCCTCAGCTGCATTTTGTGCAACAGGTCCTGCTCTAAACACATTCCCACTGACAGCTATATCCACACTGTTCAGTTGACAGCCTTGATCCTGACTCTTGAAATGGTTTCTAAATGAAAACAAAGATTTTCTCATTCAGACTCTGCTGAACTCCTTTTCTGCTGTGGAAGCCATCGCCATCTCAAGCACCCACAACTGTTGAAATTGTTGAAGCTGTACACCTCCCTGAAATCTGATGGACACGACGTAGTTTCTGCTTGGGTTTCCTGTCATGTGGGCATTTGAGGGAGTGAGTGGTTGATCATCTTGCCAAGAGTGTCACAGAGAGTGAAGCAGATTGTCCATCCCTCATACTGACCTAAAACCCAAAGCCCAGGCTTATGTCAAAGGCCACTGGCAAGAAGAGGAATGGAACTTGCAGATGGATAACTTACTCGTCCAAAATTCAAAAAGAGAGAGGGATGGTGATGGCTGTCACTTGTTACGTCATATGGCTTAATCAGTGTTTTGAAGTTCATTTTTTTCCCTTGCAGGATGTTTGATGTGGGGGGTCAGCGATCAGAACGAAAGAAGTGGATACACTGTTTTGAAGGTGTGACGGCCATCATCTTTATCGTGGCCATGAGCGAGTATGACCTCACTCTTGCCGAGGACCAAGAAATGGTGAGTAGGCTAGTTCATAAATTGTTTGGCTCTAGCTAGATGGTGCAGATTGCAGTGATCTGGTTGCCTCCTTTTGTATGTTTATTTAATGGACATAAAAAAAAAATTATTCAAGTTATTTGTTTGGCTTGACCCCTGCGGTGATTAAACTTGTACAATAGCATAAAAGATAAGCACAACTGCAAAATTTGGTTGCAATATTCAAGGTACTCTTGAAGAAAATAGTTTCTACAAACATGCCAAAATGACAAATTTCTTAGACTTTATTTTCACAATCGATTATTTTCAGATTGTGATGAAAATTTCAAATGAATTCTCAGGCTTTTGTTTTACTGTGATTGACACCACCTTCACATGGTTTGTGCCTGTTTGTTGGGGCCCTGACAGATCATAGGATGGGTAGCCCTTCAAAATAGCCAGCATTTCTTTCGTATTGAACAGGCAAGTTTGTAGTGGGGATGTGTCATCTGGAAGTCATACTATCTCAGAAAGTTTACATGCTGCACATTTTGAATATCAGTATGTTCAAATAAACATGTAGATTTCAGTGGTATTAACCCTCACAGTGCTCTGTATATCAATTTAAACTTTAAAGAAATGTAGTTAAAATCTAGGACGGGAAACTCGTCACACACCACACTTGAGAATTTGGCTTCTGCATACATATTATTTGCACTAGATATGCAAACCTATACATTTTTAGAAACTAGAGATGTTGTAGAATCTAGTGAAATAACTGAAAATACTGTAGGTGGTACCTACTTGGAGACTGAACTCAAAATATAAGCAGAAAAATTTCTGAAAAAGTTATTTGAAAAGTAAGTCAAATGTTAGGAGAGACACTGTTTTTCTTCTGTACTACCTAAACACTTCAGACTGGAGATAAAATGAAGACAAATATGTGCTGGAAACATGGGAAAGATGATAATTCTCTTGACTTGAGCTATGTATAATGAATTGTGCCTCAAATGATGTACCTATAATTCAGCATCCGGACAATCAAATTTCACTATATAAGGAAATAGGGTTTGTGCAGGCTTATCTTGAAGCTAGATAGGTTGTCCAGGACGGGGGAAATCGTGATGGTATTGCTTAAGTGCACTAAGTTGATGTATTATTAGTCAGGCTTAACACACCAAGGTTATCTTTGCACTCATACACGCATATGCACACTCATGCGCACACCAAACATTCACCTCTCTCTGGGAATGGGATGTCACGCATTCGTTTCTCTCCTAACACAACTGAGAACAAGAAATACAATTTCTATGCTACTTATAATTAATCATGTACAATCAAATCACACACAATGAAATATCAAAACATAAAAGATCAATACTTCCTAATCCCGGGTTATAATAAAAATGACTTCTTACCTGGCCAGGTTTTCACACACACAACCACGCTTTCACACCACACCACAGTTCTTGAAAAAAGTCTCTTCACGTCTTCTTCAGCACTGCTTGATGGTGATGCCCTTGGTTGACTGGCTCCAGGCTTCAGGACTGGGTCTTCGTGGTCGTCTCTGGGATCTCGACGTCGAACTCTTCTTCTTCGTCTTCTTCACCCACCTCTGGGCTTCAAACTTAGTTTCCTTCTCTTCCAGCTTGTCTTTAACTCTAAGACCTTGCTGTCTCTTCTATCTCCAGACCACGTCTCTCTCGACCCTTTCTCTGTCCTGCTCACTCCTCTCCTCTCTCTCTCTGTGCCTTCTCTCTCTCTCTCTCTGGTGTTGTTCTTCGACACGTTGTTCTCCCTCAGTTTATATAGGGAGGGAAACAAAGGATTCCCCTTCGGGCCATGCCTTTGTCCACGCTGCTTCTCAAGCCCCTAGTTCACAAGTACCCTGAATTCTCCACTCGCTACATTCCACACACATCAGCATTTACACACACCCCTACCTAATTGATTAGCAAACACACTCTTAGCCCCAGATGGACATCGAACATTCCCGCCGACTTCGGTGGTCAGTTAACACAGTAATTATCTTAAGGAGGGTTACTACAACCTCCACACGCATTCAGCTAGCCTGACAATAGAACCAACACAGTGACCCACGGCAATACCATCTGAACAAATCCAAGGCCCCTGCTCTTCACTGACTGTTTACACAAGAACCTCAGCTGACCGAGCATTTAGCACTCACTTGGGGCCCGAGGTCGTAGTGGTTACAACCCTTCCCCTTTCGCCACTGGGCAGGTCCGAACTCTCTCCTAGGTGTTGTTTGTCATCTGACCACTTCGGCCGTGTGCGGTGGGTAACGTACCCTGGTTAATTGGTCAATTACTTATTTGTATACCACGTACACTGTCCCTTTGTCTCCAAGCGTCTAATGCCTTTTGAGAGGTTTCACGCTCCTTGACAAATTCCCCCCACTCGAAGACAATGCCCTGCATTGGCTAAAACTTAACATTCAAGGAGATGAAACTCATAATTTTCCCATTTAAACCAGTGCTAATATCGGCCTCTCATAAGCCTACTTTACACCAGAGAACGCACGCAAGATTTGTCTTGCAACAAAAATTATAGAGAAAAATCAATACATACACACTATCAAAGCAAATATCAACATAAATCTGAAATCTCCACCAGCTCTAAGTCGTATGGCCATATAACCATTATGTTTCTACGGAAATTCTCTCCCCTTCTCGTCATACACGTGGCCCGCAACCAGCCACGTCACGCATACGCGACACTGCAAAAGACACACGCACCCACAACATATTTACAGTGCCCGGCTTTTCCCCCAACTATTTTATTTTGGCCTACGGTCCCGTCACTCTTTCTTCACTGTCTAACCCACGTTGTCGTACCGCGCGACATGTGTTGCAATGTGAACAGAAACGCCTGACATCACCAAGGATACCGGGCCAGTAGTATTCTCGCGTCACTGCCTTTTGTGAGGCCTTCTTACCGAGATGGCCCGAGGCTGACGTCACATGTTTCTCGGACATCACCGCCTTCCTGCGTTGCCTAGGAACGACAACCTGCCTTCTTCGTTTTTTCCCGAACTTGAGTGAGTGAAAGTTCGGTACAATATCCCATCCTTTAACTCAAAACCTATTGTCCCTTCCTTAACACGTTTCTTCTGCCTTGTATGAGCAAAACCAAACAGTTTACTGAGCGAGTAGTCGCCCTTTTGTTCTGCCCCTAAGTGAGTGCGGAAGGTCTCACTGGACACGCTCCAATGCTTTCTGGAGTGTTTGCCTGCCTGAGGCGTTTCCCTCACGTGATTCCTTTTCCCTGTTTCAACACAGAAATCCCGGTCTGGGTCTACGTACCCACGTGCTCCAGGGATGTTTCCGATTACCAAATCATACGGCGGCTTCGGAACAGCCAAAGCCTGTACACTTCCACTATAAAATGGTGTAGCAATAAACACCTGGGCCGTTTTGAATTCTGCTACTGTTCCATCTATTTGTCTACACCTCTGTGTTTTACCTGTGAATTGTCCCTTCTCAACCAGGGACTCCTTCACCATAACACCAGTGCACCCAGAGTCTCTAATGACATTAACCACATTGTCACCTACTCTGCCTTTGTGCACATCCATGTTATCGCCTGAATCTGTGAACACACAGCACAATCCAGACAAAATAACACTGTCATCTTGTTCATCTTTTTCTACCTGCCTCTCTCTTGGCCTGACCCTCATTGCTGCTGCCTTCTGTGACTTAAATATGCAGTCTCTAGCCAAGTGCCCTGTCTTATTACACAGAAAACAGGTACGCTCATTCCTAGCCACGTGGCTATTGGTTTTCACCCTTGTTTGCTCACGTGACGCTGTGGGCCTACGGGTGTGTACTGCTGACTCATTGCGTGAGTCATGTGCTGGCCTGCTATCCTCTGAATATGCTTCCAGGCTTTCCTCTTGTTCAGGCAAATCACGCCTCGCCTCCCGGTATATCTCAGCTGTCTCAAGTACCTCAGCTACTGTGGTTGCACCTTTTTCCTTAATGTGGATTGTGAGGCCCGTCCCACAACCATCAAGTATCTGTTCCTTTATCACCAGTGTCTTGAGGCCTTCAAAATCACTGTCCACTCCACTCAGTTCTACCCACTTGTTGAAATAGTGGTCCAGTCTAACTCCGAACTGAGTGTATGTCTCACCCTGTTCGATTCTCGCCTCGCGAAACTTACGCCTAAAACCTTCTTCAGTCAAATCATACGCCTTTAGTACTGCTTGTTTCACCTTGTCAAAATCTCTCTGATCACCTTTGGGTAGGGTGGAAACTGTGTGTAGCGCACGACCTGTCAACAAGGCAGACAGGTTTATTGCCCAGTCATCTTCGGGCCAGCCCTCGTGCTCGGCAAACGATTCAAACCGACTGATATAGGCATCGATCGAATCAGTTTCTTCTCTGAACAGTGGGAGTTTAGGTCTAGGTGCGCAATTTAGTCTGCGGCCTACTGACTCAGAACTGGTGTCGATTTCACTACGATTTTCAGATTTTATTCTTTCCAACTCAATTTGTTTGGCTAAAATCTCTGATTCCGCTTCTGCTCTCGCCCTCTCTGCATCTGCTTTAGCTCTGGCAGCTGCACTCTCTGCATCTGCTTTAGCTCTGGCAGCTGCACTTTCTGCCTCTGCTCTTGCTCTGGCAGCTGCACTCTCTGCATCTGCTCTCATTTTAGCAGCTGCACTCTCTGCGTCTGCTGCATTTGCTTTAGCCTTCGACGCAGCAGTTTCAAGTCTAAGTCTCTCAGCCTCAGCATCTGAGTTTCTTTTGACAGCGTCGAGCTGTTCCTTTTCAAACTTCCTTCTTTCAGCCCTTTCATCTCTCTCAGTCTTCTGCTGAGTTTCAATGAATCTACGCAGTTCATCTCCTGTATATCCCATTTCTTTCCCCAAACTTACTAGTTTCTCTATGGGGGTAAAACTTTCTTCAGCCATTTTCTTTTCTTATATGTTTTAGCACCACTAAAACAGCTACGCTTATAAACCCGGTAAAAGTTGGTACACAGTTTATCTACTAAACGTCACGAGTACACCCAACCAATGGTAGTGTTCCTAACACAAAGGAGCCTTAATCTTAAACCACAGCTTCTGTGAGAGTTAAGACTAGAACCTCGTTCTTCGTTTCTCTGAACGACCTTTGATTAATACAACCACCCTACACACAAGACAATGCTCAACACTCAAAGAACTAAAGGAAATAATTAGAAGAGCTAATTAAAATTACCTTTAGTGGACGCTTCGCCCAGTACTACTCTAGTACTCACTTTGTTTCCCGCCTGAAACTAATTTGGGCCATGCAATCCTGGCAGGCTCGCCACTTTGTCCAGGACGGGGGAAATCGTGATGGTATTGCTTAAGTGCACTAAGTTGATGTATTATTAGTCAGGCTTAACACACCAAGGTTATCTTTGCACTCATACACGCATATGCACACTCATGCGCACACCAAACATTCACCTCTCTCTGGGAATGGGATGTCACGCATTCGTTTCTCTCCTAACACAACTGAGAACAAGAAATACAATTTCTATGCTACTTATAATTAATCATGTACAATCAAATCACACACAATGAAATATCAAAACATAAAAGATCAATACTTCCTAATCCCGGGTTATAATAAAAATGACTTCTTACCTGGCCAGGTTTTCACACACACAACCACGCTTTCACACCACACCACAGTTCTTGAAAAAAGTCTCTTCACGTCTTCTTCAGCACTGCTTGATGGTGATGCCTTGGTTGACTGGCTCCAGGCTTCAGGACTGGGTCTTCGTGGTCGTCTCTGGGATCTCGACGTCGAACTCTTCTTCTTCGTCTTCTTCACCCACCTCTGGGCTTCAAACTTAGTTTCCTTCTCTTCCAGCTTGTCTTTAACTCTAAGACCTTGCTGTCTCTTCTATCTCCAGACCACGTCTCTCTCGACCCTTTCTCTGTCCTGCTCACTCCTCTCCTCTCTCTCTCTGTGCCTTCTCTCTCTCTCTCTCCTGGTGTTGTTCTTCGACACGTTGTTCTCCCTCAGTTTATATAGGGAGGGAAACAAAGGATTCCCCTTCGGGCCATGCCTTTGTCCACGCTGCTTCTCAAGCCCCTAGTTCACAAGTACCCTGAATTCTCCACTCGCTACATTCCACACACATCAGCATTTACACACACCCCTACCTAATTGATTAGCAAACACACTCTTAGCCCCAGATGGACATCGAACATTCCCGCCGACTTCGGTGGTCAGTTAACACAGTAATTATCTTAAGGAGGGTTACTACAACCTCCACACGCATTCAGCTAGCCTGACAATAGAACCAACACAGTGACCCACGGCAATACCATCTGAACAAATCCAAGGCCCCTGCTCTTCACTGACTGTTTACACAAGAACCTCAGCTGACCGAGCATTTAGCACTCACTTGGGGCCCCGAGGTCGTAGTGGTTACAACCCTTCCCCTTTCGCCACTGGGCAGGTCCGAACTCTCTCCTAGGTGTTGTTTGTCATCTGACCACTTCGGCCGTGTGCGGTGGGTAACGTACCCTGGTTAATTGGTCAATTACTTATTTGTATACCACGTACACTGTCCCTTTGTCTCCAAGCGTCTAATGCCTTTTGAGAGGTTTCACGCTCCTTGACATAGGTAAAACTATATGTTTTTGTAAACTAGAGATAATGAGGAATCTGAAAAAAATAATTACAACACAGTACCCTGATGGCAGCTGAAGATATTCATCACAGTGTAATCCAGAACATTGGCGTAAAGGTAATCCAAAACGTCGGTCACATTGTTTGAAACACCACAGTTTTCCTGCTTGAATGTCAAAACACTTGAAACTTCAGTGAAAACAAGAAGAACATGTCCTTGAAAGACACAGAACAAAGTTAGGGTCTTGGTCTTCTGTGGAAGGCTGAAAAGCACTCGGGGCAGAGTCCCATGTCGCTTCCAGAACATTCCCAGCCAGAGCGCACACAAGTAGGATGGCCAGCAGCACAGTTCCACTTTCTTGAGCTCCTCTCTCAGCATCACTCTCCTCTGCAGTAGTGCGTCCAGATTCTGGATCACACAAGAAAACACATATCCCAAGTCTTCTGTTCATTTCATGTTTCATAATGGTGCAAGAGTTGTTACAGAGAGCTTGACTCAGTTTCCACTGATCAGTCTGATTTTCAGAAAGAAAAAAATATTAACAACATTACTTATTCATTCTATGAAAAAATGAAGTCATGCATAAAATCATAAATAAAAATAAAATCTGAATCACTAGCATATAAGGAAGGGGAAGGGCTATAGCTTTCATTGGAGACACGCCCACTCGTGACATGCCAACACTGTTTCCAAACTAAAAACAAACAAACAAACAAACAAAAGTTATAAATTGTTCTCTTCAAATCACCACTTTTATTCATCTCTAAAGTGCTTTCAAAACACCTATAATCACCCAGAAACGATCTTCTAGTTTGATCAGGCAACTCCTGTAAGTAACCATGTACCCTGCCCCCTCCATTCCCCCCCCTTCCTTCATGTGGTGGACCAACAAATGTAAAATAACCAATAATTGCACGCAGCAAGTGTTCCATCACTCGACACACAAAATAATCAAAGTTTATCTACTCACCTGCTTCGCTTTCGTTACTACTGCCTCCGGCAACTGATTCTTCCCTCGTGCCACTTCCACGAAACTCCTGCTCAAACTGGGTCGCTGATTCACTCATTATTTCAGTCAAAACGCACGAAAAACTTGGAGATAACGGACTGACACGACTTGCCAGTGCACAATGGATACCAGCAAGTCACGTGAACTGATCAATCCGGATGTTTAGCGGCGGTGGTATAATGGTTTTCATCTGAGCCACGATCGTGGCCCATCGCACTCGGGCGGTAAAGCCACGATCGTGGCCCATCGCACTCAGTGGGTTAAAGGATAGGACTCTGAGTCATAAAAAATGAAAAAGAAAAAAGAAGGAAAACCCTTCTCTCCCCCCCCAAGAATTAAAAGTATCTGTGTAACAAGTGCATTAATGATGTAACCATTGTCAAAGTACAGTCTTAGGTTTCAGTGCAGTAATTTGATCATGTGTTTTTCACAAAACTGGATCTTATAATTTGGATGGAAAGGAACAGTCTTGATAATTGATGGAATTATCCACCTGCATATCTGTTTATCTGTACGATTTTGAATTATTCTGCTGTCACGTTTTGCAAAAGTAAACTGATCTAAGCTGAATTAAAACTAAAAGGGGAAAAAAAGAAAACAACGGCAGAAAAAATCCTAACACACACACTCTCTCTCTCTCTGTCTCTCACTCTCACTCTACACAGGAGATCCTGAGCAGAAATTGCATCTGTAAAGTGTAACCACTATATTGCCAAGGTGCCTCTTAAAATGCAATGACCAATGAGCACTGAATTTCGACTCTTGCTTGTGAGCTCTTATTCAGTCTCCTGTTTGCAACATGTTGAAAATCAATAAACAAGTAGGGTAAGTCTTGCTCCATAAGAAAACCTAACATAGAGTAACTTTTATTCAAGACAAACAATCTAATAGCGGGGGGGGAACCCCCCCCCTCCCCCCCCCCCCCCCCCCCCCCCCCCCCCCCCCACCCCCCATTAGATTGTTTGTCGTTGTATTCGTCTGACTTTATTCGAGTTTAAAAACCTAACATAGAGTAACTTTTATTCAAGACTGGCACAGTCTTGAATAAAAGTTACTCTATGTTAGGTTTTCTTATGGGAGCAAGACTTACCCTACTTATTTATTGCTTATTGTTTACTGTTCCATGCCTCATTTTATTTTCAACTTCATGTTGAAAAGCGCTTACACACTCTGAAATTTCTTAGGTCGGGTGGGGGTTAGGGATTTCTTTTAAGAATCATCTGTTTTAAAACACAATGCTTACCGCAGTTTCCATAAGACAGAGTTCAGCATGCATGACCAAGCATAATTTTGGAAAGATGTGCTCATTTTGGTGGAACAGTACATTTTTAGGGTAAACAGATCTGCACCAAGGATAGAATTGGTAGAATGTTTAGACTTCGTTTCCACTGCAATGTCAGGGTTTCCACGTCATCTAGAACGGTGGAAATTCTGCTGTCTGGAATCAAGTCAGAAACCCTTAACAAAGTAATTGATATCCACTGTTTCAGTTATGTCAGACCTGTGCTGTTGAAAAACATTGTTTCCATTTTCTCCAGAATGAAAGAGCTCAGTCATATTGTCATTGTTGACTAGGAAGTTGTGTTCAATGAAGAAACCAAGACTAGAAGTGGATGTAGTTTTCCAAAGTCTGTCCATGGTCTGGATACTGGTTCTTCAATTTTTAATGACCCTGTACACTGCCACTGAAGTTTCAAGTAAGTATGGTCACACCAATGCAGTCAACATGGTTGTCTGAGGTGTTTTATCGATTCAGCAGCACGTTGGGTGCTAAATTGCTGATAGTTGTGTTGACTGGACAGTCACCTCTCACTTTAGAGGGTCAGGATCAGAGCACTTTGCAAATGGTGGATATTTCTGCACCGGCTGTAAAAGTTTAACTTTCAGACTTCCCAAATAACCCTAACAAACAGCTGTTTGTAGAAATGAGCGATTGTTACAAATGTATTGAAGCTAGAGTGTTTCTGTGACCGAAGTCATGTGCTCTATCTGTCTATGACTGTACATCACATTGAGAAACAGTCAGCAGTCAATGAACTTAATCTGCTGTTAGGTTTGAAAGGATGTACAATATTTCATTGTGTTAATCTTCATTTACAGCGTATGAGAACAAATACAAAAGTTGTTTAAAACAATGCATCTTTTTGTGGCTGTTCAGAACCGCATGATGGAAAGTATGAAGCTGTTTGATTCCATCTGCAACAACAAGTGGTTCACAGACACCTCCATCATCCTCTTCCTCAACAAGAAGGACCTGTTTGAGGAAAAAATCAAGAAGTCACCTCTCAACATTTGTTTTCCGGAGTTTGCAGGTAATGCAAACTAGTGTGTCTGTGTTTATTGATATATACATGCATATGAAATAACTCAGTATTAGTGTGTCAGTGAGAGAGTGAATTGGCATCTTTAAGATGGGTCTGGGCAAGCCGATTTCCATGTGGCCACAGTCATTGGACAGGATCAGTTTTTGAGCTGAAGCAATGACAAATGTGAAGTCTCAAGTAGGATATAATTAGTTTTCCATAAATATGCGCACAAGATTGTGCATGCAGCAAAGTTGAGTATTCGGGAAGTTTAAGAACAAGCCTATGAGTGTGATTGTGCATGCAGCAAAGTTGAGTATTCGGGATGTTTGAGAACAAGCCTATGAGTGTGATGTGCAATGAGGATGACCATAAAATGTGACAGAACTTGGGGGGGGGGGGGGGGGGGGGGGGGGGGGGGAATGTGTTGGACAATAGTCTTCTTGAAATGGAGCAGGCTATGAGAACTTTGGAATGAAAAATGATGAAATGTAAATATGAAGGCCATGAAAATGTGAAGTAATGTCTGTTTCAAGAAAAAAATGATAGTGAAAAGGGAAATTGTCCTTGGATCTAAAAATTCTGAAACGGTGTGGATTGTATTTCTTGATTTAGGATAAAGGATTTCTTTGCTTGTTTGTTTCTTTAGATAACTGCATATGTACTTTCGTTTCTTTTCTTCAGAGAGAAAACACTTATGAAGAAGCTGCTGCCTATATCCAACTACAGTTTGAAAACTGAACAAAAAAAAGGAGACAAAGGAGATCTACACTCATTTTACCTGTGCCACAGACACCAACAATGTGCAGTTTGTCTTCGATGCTGTCACAGATGTAATCATCAAAAATAATCTCAAAGACTGTGGGCTCTTCTAAGGTTGGTGTCAGGCATCATGTGTATTAAACCATTTATTATTTGTCTGAAGTTGCAGAAGTTAAAAGATACAGAGCTGTGCTGGTCTAAAGTTTCATACTTGTTTTTCTTAAATCTAGCAGACACAGATATGCTCCATTCTGGTCGGAAACTTGTGATATTTTTTTTTAGGAAGAGTTACGTCAGCTGTTGGCAAGAGGGGTGGATGGGGGGGTGGGGGGGGGGGGGGGTGGGAGATGAGATGGAGGGAAAGGGTGGAGTACAGATTCAGACTAGCAACATTAAATGAGATTCCAGACGGGATGAACTGTTGCGAGATAAGAGAGGGAGAGTGAATACAACAGAACTGAAACTACTTCTGTTGAACCCGCGACAAGTGGTTAGGGGCGGGGTTTGACACAACAGCAGCATGTTGGTTTTGTTAGAGACGGGGTTTGTGATAGCAATGGGACTGTCAAGGCTGAGAGAGAATCAAGAGACCCAGGCCAGCAGAGGATGGTAGAAAGAAACAACCTGTACAGAGATAAAGAGCCATTAGCATGGGTGCATCACAACAGAGTGGGCGTGGCTTAGTGACAGGAGTCAGAAATGTTCAGTAATGGTCCTTTAGCGATCACTTGCAGTGCCAGCAACAGATTTTTTGAGGGAAGTGGTTTTGCACATTCAGTTAAAAGATGTTTAGTGGAAAGATTTAGTTTTTATAGCTGATTTCAGTTGTGCGTGCGCATGAATGTGTATTGTATGGCTGTGAGTAAATGTGAGGGTTTTTTTTTGGCTGTGTGTGTGTGTGAAGGGGGGGCTGTGTGAGTGAGAGAATTTGTGTTGTGTACGTTTTGTGTGTCTGTGTGAGCCCACATATGTGTTATATTTGAGCTTTTCTATTCAGATTACTGAAACTGTGAAATTGTTGCAGACTAAACATATCGTG
This sequence comes from Conus ventricosus, assembly GCA_018398815.1. Classification (NCBI taxonomy): domain Eukaryota; kingdom Metazoa; phylum Mollusca; class Gastropoda; order Neogastropoda; family Conidae; genus Conus; species Conus ventricosus. The sequence continues at coordinate 67,006,608 of CM031615.1, forward strand.
TTTCCAGTGTAAATCTGTTTCTTCCATTTTACAACAGACAACTAAGGTTAAGTTCTGGATGTATCTATGTTTAGCATAACTGGTGTAAAAAGGTGTTTCTGTAGAAAAATGGCTGGCCCTTGGAATTGTGCAAAACAGAGTGCATGGCGGTGGAAGGAGAAAGGTTGGTTTTTTAAATTTTTTTTTAGCATCTTCATTGACAGCCGTTTAGAACATACATATCTGCTGTTTTATAAGACATGGTTTCCCTTATAATGAGTGTAATTGTGTGTGTTTCAGGAGACAAAACAATGCCACCCATCAGCTGTAATTCTGTGCGAAAAGGTTTCAGTGTGGCCATATCTTCAGGGGTTGGTTAGTGTTTCCAAGCTACTGGGTTATTCTCTGTCCTGCGCGAGTACCTGGTTTGTTTGTTTTTTAAACAAGACTTTATTGGCTGCCAGAATGCTACCCACCTCATAGATACTTTGCAGTCAGACTTCCTGTTCAGTGTAAAACAGATTTGTTTTCTTTTAGCTTCAAAATATCATGCTGTTTTTATCCCGGGTCAAATCAAACCAGTCAACTTGGCAGAACCGTCAACAAAAAAAACCCTGAGAGCCAGCCAGTTCAAGACAGGGGAAAATATGCATTCAAAAAGAAGGGATCCACAGTCATCTGTGTTTTGTTTCAACAATATGAAGAAAAGAATGTATATGCAAATTTCAGTGTGGCATTGCTGATGTATTTTTTCGCAGGCATTAAATTTCAGAATAGCTTACTGTGATATTGAATAAAAACATTCATGAATTCAAATGAATTCTTGAATCAATCTACGTACAACTGTGCGATCATTGAGAGTTTGAAGTAGTGTCTGAGGTACATACCATTTCGTAAGATAAAGATAACAGTAGGAACCCATTGCATTTCACCATTAATCCAGGTCAGCAGGTCAGGTGGAATGTTAAATATAGTCAGGTCAAAGTGAAATTCATACTAACATTGTATTTGAAAATGCTGTTTAGATTACATGAATGTGATTGTTGTTAATGGAAAGAAGTGTTCATCAGTTTTTGTGTCATCAGAATGGACTATTTTTATTGCCCTTAAAGATTTTACTGGAAACTATCTACTGAAAGTGATGTGCTGCATGTAGATGCCTATTGCTGTACTGTGTTTTTAATGTATACATGTAAAAGAATTTTACAGCCCCTTTCTACTTGCATGCATAGAGAAACAGGGGTTGTAAGCACATGAGAAGAATGTCTGGTTATCAACTGCTGTTCCTGTACTCCTCTGTCTGCTACCAACAGATTTCTCATCTTTTTCTGAACATGGATATTCTTCACTTTCTTTCTTTGTTTCCTTCACTAGTTTTTATTTTTCCCTTGAATAAACCAGATGTTTTTGCTGGATTTGGTGTACTTGATATGGTGCTTTTTAGGCAGTCTCATACTTTCTACATTCAAATGCCATCCAGTAATCTCAAGTTTTGTTCCACAGCTACTGTATTAACTTTTATGTTGCCTCTATCAGTCTCATATACCTCTCACCAGTTTATTTGACATTCTTTGAATCTCTCTCTTTGAATCTCTTGCTTTATGATGAACACAACTTGACCTTTTTTGTTTTCTTTTTTTTTCTATTTGGATGGTGTACAGGGATCAGGGTGCCTACTTTGCTGGAGTTTCGTTTGAGTGATGAGAGATGGACTGTCAGCAGACATCCCTAGGATGCTGTGTTCAGGGTCATAGCATGCAAGGCATGCTTGTAGTTCTGTCAGTCTCCAGGTGCTAAGAAATGTGAAACAATTTTACAGATGGATTAGAATAAATTCAGTGATTCATCCACATAACCTCGGTCACACAAACTCACATACACGCTTACTTACTCACTCTTTCTTTCTTCGCCACCATAAGGGAACAGTAGATGAAGGAGTGGTTGAAGTATGAGATGTGGAAGTGCTGATTTCTTGGCATAAGGTCACACTGATACAAATCTAGGCGGAGGTGGGGTGGTTGGAGATGGAGTCGGAGGCAAAAAGTGAATGACCACACAAAACAAGACGAAAGTAATGCTGATTTAATCTTTCTGATACATAAAAAAACAAGCAAGTGAATTTTCGACAAGCTAATTCTTTTTGGGACATTGCAGACATCAGATTTTCTTGCAGCAATTGACAATTTTCTTTTTTTTTCTTTTACAATTCTGAAGCGTTTCAGTCATGTTTCAGGATTACATACTAGAGTCAGGGGACCAGACAAACTATGTGAGTGTGTTGATTTCTGTACAGATTGTTTGGAAGAGAAACATTTTTTAAGTTTTTAGATGTGCTCAAAAGTGTTTCCATGAATACATTTAACAGTGTGCCATTTAAAGAACATTCTGACAACAGTGATGTGTGCAATCAAAATGTAACCAAATCCCGAATGAATGTACACCATCAACCACTGTTTGTTGCTGTGGTACAAAAAGATAATGCTGACTTTCAACTGATGTGATGGTGAAGCATCAAGTATTTGAGAAATTTTAAAGCACAACACTAACTACAATGTTGGGCAGAGGTGAGACAAGAAAATCTTAGATACATGGCAGCAGAGCTGAAGTCTTCATGTACTGACTGTATGGAGACTAAACTCTGATGCTATGTTACGTGTTTTAAGCTTTGACTTTTTCTCTTTTGCAACAAAAACGAAACACAGGGAACTGTTTGACTGTCAGTGAAGTGGCTTGATCTGCACTGGCAGAATTTGTTAAATCTGTGTGCCACCCATAAGGAATTATTTTTCTTGTTGATGAGCAGGGTGTTGATATCAATAACATATTGAATACAGAGTGTAATGAGATGTTCAGTCACTGTGTTTATATGTTGTCTGTATCTAGCGATGGTCCCAGTGTCGTTTTTAAAATCTGTGTTCCTGCTCCTTTTGATGTTACAAGTCTTGTGTTTCTTTTTCCGCTGTATTAATGATTGCAATGATTCACTGGTTAAACAAAATATACCCTGCTGCTCTGTAACTATCTTGTTTGCTATTATTCACAATTAACATGTGCACATTTTTACACACACACACACACACACACACACACACACACACACACACACACACACGGGCGTGCACACACACACGCACACACGTTAATTCACTTGTGTGCACATATACTGTACACACTCGTATACATTTTCATACTGTTATGAACATAGACTGGATCACATTAAAAGTCTGCATTTAGAAGCTTGCTTTGTGTGTTTTTTGATAAGAACATTCTGGCAGCTCGGTGCAGTGATTGTGTGATAAAATTCTTTCTACTCGTCAAATTTTCTGGTATCACACACAAACACACATTGAATATGAAATTTTATTTGTGCTATGAAAATGGCCAGTGTTTTTTGTTACTTTGTGTTGTACAAATTTTTTTTTTCCAATGTGTGTGTGTGTGTGTTAGCTAGTGTAAGAGAGAGGGAGAAACTGTATGCACCAAAATACATGGTAATCAGCAGGAAGATAATGGAAGTAATGTCTTGCTTGCACTTGGATAATGCAGATTTCTCTTTTAATGCTGGATAGTTCCTTTTCCCTTTTTCCCCATCAACTATGAACGCATACACAGACACAAGCGCACAACACAAACACACCACACACACACACACACACCCCACTGGCAAACTAAAGTATTGGTTTTTCATGAATACATTGAGGAGAGAGAGAGCAGGAGACAGAGATTATGTAGTACACGCAAAGGTCAAAAGAGTCGATGTCAATAAGGAGGTTTGAGTCATTGAGGTGTATGCTTGTGAATTTTTAGAGTTATTGTTTCTGAGTCGGTGTGCTGTATGTTTGAATGTCAAGACCTGTGCTCCATTTCACATTTAATGGTGGTGGTGGTTTTCTACACCTTCTTCCAACAACAAAATACACTAGTACAGTGATTATCGGATCTGTACTATATACTTCATACAAACCCCCCAGTGCAACATGAAACAAAAATTTTCAGCATTTTACGATTTGATACAAATGTGAATGCTGGTTTTTCCTCCATGGGAAGAACTCAAAGGGAGAGCTGGATGACCGAAGGCTTTCACAGAAGCAGCAGCCCCCCCCGGTTCAGGGTGTATGGGGAGGGGGCTAGTGCTATATCTTTTTTTTTTTCTTCCTTATTCTTCTTGTTTTCAATAACATTTCCTCATTTTTAGTAAGGCAGAAGTCTCTGGTACTCATTAAATATCGCAAGATGAGATCAGCCAGAATGATTTGCCACTGAAGTTTTTAAAAAAAACACACACCACGAAAAACTCCTGCTAGCAGTCAATATGAATCTTGCTGAGTATCTGATTGAAATTAGAGAACTGCAAAGAGCAAGAAGGCTTGAAAATACACTGGCACTTGTGTATGGTGAGGTAAAGAAAACACTGTAATCTGTAATGAAAAATTCTGAAAAATACTCGATGACAAATTTTCAAGTGCACAAATCTTGGATAGATTAGAGGCAAGGAGGACTGAAGAGAGTGCACTTCCATGTGTTTGTGCATTTGTGTGTTGGTGTAGGTGTTGGAGAGTGTATCCAGCCAGTGTGGCCAAGTTCAAATATTTATTTATCATTGCACATTGTGCGAAGGACGTATTTGGGATTTCACTGAAAGTCCCTCCCCGTGGGGATGCGGGGTCTTTTGTACAAATAGTTCTCCTGCCTTCTGGACATTCTGTGCTAGTAACGTCTCTTTTTCCTTTCGTGCTCAGTAACTCTTGTCTCCTCCTTTGCTGTACTGTCGTCTACTGTCCTTTCTGTCTACTATATCTTTTATCTCTCTTTTTCCACAACCTCTTTCCACAAATTTCTGCACTCAACGAAGTCGGAGTGAACTGACTATATTCTCGAGTACAGTGTGAGTATCCGAACAGGGTAAAACGAGTTCACATGCTACCAGATACTGGAACACTGAAGAAGAAGAAGAAGACTGAAAATCCACATTACAGTGAAATGAAAGAAGTGTTTGTTTCAGATTGCGTAAAATTTGTGTAATTTTTTTTAACCTTCACATTTAGTTCAAATTAAAAAAAAGTACGATATTTCCTGTGCACAGCTAGAACGTGTGTATGTAACAGTAAACTGGTTTTAATCTGTGTGCATTGCTTGTCGTTTGACATATAGCTGCCAACCTTCCAAAGTTTTGAAGGCGTATCCAGATTCTAAAAATTATTCCGGGAATGCTCATTTTGATGAAAAACTCTTATTTCTAAGAAAACGAGTGGCTTGTGTCCATTTTAGAAAGGAAAAGTAAATATTGCCAAAGTTATAAAATATTGCCAAAGTTATGTTCTGTAAATGACAGTAACTGCAAGTAAAGGAAGATTCCTTTTTTCTTTGAACATTGCATTGTTCTAGTAGTTGGGAGTTAAATGGTTTCAGTTTAACGTCAAACTTCCTTCGCATCCCCTGACTCCAGAAGATCAGCAACGATGCTGATTGTTTTGTCTAGATTTTAACATGAAATTTTTTCTGACTTAATTCGGCAAGAAATCATGAAATCATGACAGGGCTCAAAATACCTACCGTCCGATTGTCCTGGACAACCAAATTTTCAGGCAGACAATTGGAAATGCTCTATTCCGCAAGGAATCGTGACACATACCAGGGCTTTAAAGTAGCCATTTGTCCGATTGTCTGGGACACTGAAGTTCCTGGCCGACAATGGAAGTGCTCCCTTCACTTGTCCGATAGGCAAACAATTTTTCAGGAACTGTGTTAGCAGGATGATTGAGCAATGAACTTCAGTGTGCAGAGACTGAAAGCAACCTAGATGTATTGTAATTTTGTTTCAGTCCAGGAATGAGTAATTGGTAGAAGCCTTACAATTTCATTCTTATGTTTTCTTTTCTCGTACGCTTTAACACACTGTGGGAGACGCTTTCTGTTTCATTTAAGCTCTGTATGTTTGGTGGAGGAAATACTTTCATACGTCTCATGCCTTGGGCCTATTTCTCGCTCTCAAGGAGCATTATCTATCATGGAATTAGTTTTGCTGATTTGTCATTGCTTTACTGGTAGTGACCTAACAGTCTCTTTTCATCAGGAAGGTAAGTAGAAATTTGGTGTGGAGAGGGAGGGGGGCCAAGCAGATTTCATGTCCAAATTGTTCCCTTGACACCCATAAGTTATTGTAGAATTTCAAGCCCTGTTTAAACAAAGTTGCCCAGAAAGATGTACCTGAAAAATTTCTCTCTCTCTCTCTCTCTCTCTCTCTCTCTCTCTCTCTCTCTCTCTCTTCACACACACACACACACACACGCACACACACACACACACTACCATTGTTTTTTTTCAGTCTTGGATTAAAGGATGGAAATTAGCAATCTTTTGCTAAAATTTGTACAATTCAGCTGCCTTGGTGTAGTGGTTAGCATTGAAGGTGTGTGCAGGGTGGTCCTGAGTTTGAGTACCATCAGAAGCATTCGTTTGTGGGATTTTTTTAAGTTCTGGCCACCTCTTGTCCAGAGCTGAGTATGCTGAAGGCTCAAAAGGGAAGACTGAAAGCATGTAGTTGAGTTTTGACGCTTAGTGTGTTAGTCTCCCAGCGATATGCTCAAATCTCCTGACTGCAGATGTCTCTATCGCTGTGGTTTGGTTGACAAAGTGTAGAGTACACACACCAGAATGGATCTCTTCATCCTCCTCCTCCTCCCCATTGCAAATAAAGCGCAAAGTGCAAAATAGAAAAAGACCTCAAATTCTGTTGTCCACCATGTCCTGATTAGTATGTGTGTGTAGTGGTGTGTGTGTGTGTGTGTGTGTTTTATGTTGTGTTGTGTATGTGTGACCTTAGTTCTAATTTTCACTTCATGTCCATGTCTGTGGTAAGTTTCTGCTGTCTTAAGTCATTGTATCAGCAGGTTCATGGGGATAATCATTGTACAGACTTGATGGCACCCTCCAGAGGAGTCACTTGCTGACACTGGCTTGGTGACACAAGCAGGTTCTGTCGGCGCAGGCTTAGCAGGTGATGTCCTGCATGTGTTGCAAGAATAAGCACTACTGAAGTGACTCGGCTGTGGTGCAGTGTCTCCTCTGGTGGGTTGCTCTGTGATGACTTCATATTTGTTGCTTCCTATGGACTGCAGTGCTGAAGCTGCGTCAGGATGAACTTTGATGTGTTTTCGTGTGGATGAGCTGGGAGGAACATAAGAGTATTGCCACTGAGAGTACTGAAGATGAGATGGCTTGAATTAAAGTTCGCGAAAGAAAATAACAAACAACTGAACATCAAAAAGTTTGAAATTACCCTTTGTGAATCATTTTACTAGTTCTTTCATAGCGCTTAATCAGCTATGGTAAGGTACATGTTCCACGTTGCATCCGGCTAGTTGTCTAGGTTTACTGGCCAAGGATGTGCTGATTTTCTTTGGAGTTGGTATTTTGACATCCAGTTAAGGTATTTGTTTGCATTGTTTTAATCATACGTAAATATCAAGTCTGTTACGTATCTTTGGTTCAGCACCCAATGTGGCACTTTGTCTCTTGCTGAATATATATGTTTGCCTCCAGTGAAGAGAAGTAGACGACAAGTTTTTGGTATTGTGTAGGAGCTCTGAATAAGCAGCATGGCCTGGCAGTCCCTGAACTTGTTTTCACAGCTACTGTGAGGTTGCCTTGATTTTTTCCCATGCCTGTATGTCCTCCATTGATATCTGTGTTAGTTTAAAAGTCTACACTGTTTTGAGGTTACAGAAATTGAAAGCTGAAGCATCGTACATGCCCATTCCAGTATCGATGTGGGTGGTTAAGGAAAAACAAACTTTACGCTTAGTAGAACATAAAACACTTAAAAAAAACTTAAGTGCACTTTTTTTTTCGGGAGAGTTTTGATATGTTTATTGTTCGCTCGCTTCTCACCATTTTGTGTTAAAGCATAGACACACACACACTGAATACTCATAGTTGACCCTATCTGCATCTAGCACACAATCAGCTTTATACATTCAACAACTTGCATGATTTATTTTTTTTATTTTTTTGTCTGCTGAACAAGAACACTTTCTCATATATACTGTCGATTTCACACACGCACACACACACACACACACACACTAAATGATATTTTTTCCTTTCTCATAAATGTTTTTTTAGCTTCCCCCCCCCCCCCCCCCCATTTTTCAAGGAATTAGAAGACCACTCTACCACTGTCTTTAAAGTGTACTCAAGATTATTTATTTTCACCTTGCAGATCTGACCAAAGACAGATATTTTGTATTATATTATGTGTTTTTCTGTTTGTTAATTAGATCAGCTGTGCCTTCAGCTGCAACAGATTTGTTTGTTTGTTCGTTTTATTCTTTCAATTTGGCATGAATGTAGTTTGTTTCGTTTTTGATTACTTTGTCTCCCTGCCTCATCTCCTGGATTTGATCCTTGGCAATAATTCATTGCTTGGTGAAGGCCACAGGATATTTCTTAGTTTCAGTGTTGAGTGCATCCTGGTGAGATGTTAAATTTGAAGTGAACTATAATGTACACATGCTTGGCTTGGTCTTCATAACATTTTGTCACCCTTTCCTGTCAGTAATAGCAGTTTTTCTGAATTTCCAGTGTTAGTCTTAATTTATTTCTGAATGTTGTTTCAAAGATCAAAAGCATTGATTTTGTATGTATCTTGTATATTTTGTGTTCAGCAGTCATGCATATCTGTATGGCGTTGTGTAAACAAATAAATCAAGACATTTGTAACTTTTGTTTTGGTCTTTTTTCTCTCCTCCTCCTCTTCTTCTTCTTCCTAAAAGACTGGTTCACTCAAAAACGAGTAGGTCACCAGCGCGATCCACCTCCTCCATCCCTCTCTCTCCCTCTTTCACTCTCTGTCTCTCTGTCTCTCTCTCCCCTCTTCTGGAGATTACAACCTTGCCGTGATCGGAGGGTTTGTGTGGTCTAGTGATCCCTTAGGCTTTACTGATGGGGGCATCAGTACTTATATAGAAGGCTAGTTTTGCTCGACTCTTCTAGGCCTGTATAACCAAGTTTTTTTTTGTTTTTTTTTTTTTCTGTCCCAACCTCTGCGTCACCTCGGAGGCAGTGCACCCACACCGCTCATTCCGACACCCGTCCACAGCCACAGCCCGGCCGGCCCCGCCACAGCCCCGGCACCAGCAATCCACAGGGAGCAGTCAATGTCAAGTTGTCAAGAGGCAACCCACCGGAGGAGACACTGCACTGCTGCCGAGTCACTTCAGTGGTGTTCAGTGGCGCCTGTTCTGATCTAACATACGCAGGACACCACCTACTAAGCCCCCTACTGACGACAATAATTGCTTAGTCGCGGAGCCGGCGTGAGTGAGCTCTCCCTCCGGAGGGCGCCACCACGTCTCGTCCAATGACAGCCCCCATGGACACGCCGATACCGGTGACCCTGACGGAAGCAAACCAAGGCCACAGACGTGGAGAGGACATCGAAATTGAGGTCACCATGAGAGCAGGGCATGAAGGGCCACAGAATTTGAGACATTTTTTTAATGCTGATCAATGGGAATGAGGATGATTAAGATGATGCTACGGATTTCCATTTCGGTCTGAGACTACATGACAGGGCTGTACTCTACGCTTCCTTTCATAACATATCCTGGCGTCAACCAGGCCCGAGAGATACAGGCACCTGCAGTGTTGGTCATGAATTTTGAGCAACACTCTCAGAAACGCATCCATTAAGTGGATGAAACTTGACTGTGTGGTCCCAGTCTTCCCAACTGAGTCAGCAGCAAACTCAACTCTGGGTAGGAGCCGGTCGGGGCAGAAAAAACCCACATGACTCTGATGGGATTTGAACCCACGACCTCCCAGCCGGGAGTCCGCGATGCTAACCACTTCGCCACGGCGGCTGGTTCTGTATAACCAAGTTGCTGGCTGGTCTAAGCACAGCGTGGTAGGATTTGCTGCCCCTGATAGGATCTTCTATGTCAGACAGGTTGGGTTAGGGCCTTACAAAGTGTGACCTGCCTTTTCCCTGTTCTGTCTTCTGCCTTTCTGAAAGAATAGTTCAGACTTCTTCCCTCCAAGTTGTCTTTTCCACAGTCTTCTTTTCTCTGTGGTCTTCTTAAGATCCTCCGCGTTTGCCCTGTGAAGCGACCTGTGATGGAGGGGAATGAGATCCTGGTTATTGAGAGGGCGGCCGCCCACAACACATCTCCTTGGCTCGGACCTCTACTAGACAGGAGGTGCACTCTGGCCCATGTGTATGAATCGGCCACCACTGTGTAGAAATGGGTCTAGACAGGCAGTTCGATGGCTGGCCAAGGTAACCCCAGTAGTGCTCCACTGTCTGTCTCTGGGATTTGATGATCAAGGGGATTTGGGGGGGGGGGGGGGGGGGGGGAGATGGGAGAGTTGGTTGGCTTCTGTTTTCCGAAGCCTGGACGGACCAAGAGTGTGATTTTTTGACCCAGGCCCCTTAGTTGGACTCTGCAGCGGATTGACGGAGAGATAAAATGAAAACTGATACAACTAGGCTTCTTCACTACACCCACGCCCCACCCCTACTCAACCCCAACAACAAAAAGGAGTATTGACTAAACCATCCTAGGACTTCAATATCTACAGTGCCTCTGACACAGAAGCAAGGGAAAAAGACGGGGTTTGGGGTTTTCTGGCTAGTGGCGGAATGGTCTGAAGGAGAAAAACATATTTCTGTGTTGAGCCCTTTTGCGATTCAGAAAGATTTCTACGATGTTGCCAGTGACCCTAACTCCATCAAAAGGCTTCGCAGTAGTGATGTCCTCATCGAATGCCAGTCAATCTGCCAGTCAGAACAGCTCTGAAGTGCTACAAAGCTGGTCGACCGAGGATCAGGATGTCTCCACACAAGCAGCTGAACTCGTCTGAAGGAGTCATCAGGTGTCCTGACCTCAAAGCTACTTTGGAAGCAGAGATCAAGAGCGAATTAGGGCCCTCCGAGCTCGAATCCCATGCCAGAGGAAATGTGGAGATGGTGGAGATGGCCCACAAGTCCCCACCCTCTCCCAGTGGATCTGGGCCCGCTGGCCTGTCGGCTTGTGGGACTGGAGACCCTACGAAAAAGGCAACGGTAGCTATTTGAAATTCATTTTCACTGCTGCAGGCTCTGGATAAGGACACGGAGATGGATTGAAATCTCTACGCTGTCACATCAGAATGGTTGATACCTTATTCTGTCGGAATATCCGGGGGCTTAATTCAAATTTTGAGGAGTTGCACCTCCTCTGTCAACGTATGCAGCCTGTGGTGATTGCTTTCCGGGAGACAGATTCACATTCTAAATTCTTTTACCCTCCCAGTCCTTGACATATTCTCGAAGCCAACACAACCCACTGCAGATGGAATAATGGGAAGAGTCTCGTGACGCATTTACAAATCTCTTGTCTTCAGTCCCTTTCATTTCAATTCACCTCCTCAAGCTTTAGCTGCTAAAATTACTTTCCATAAAATGACAACTGTGTGCTTTTTTTTTTTTTTTTACATTGACCTCCGTCTGCATCTGTTGGTCGATAAGAGCGGGTCACCCTGATTGATGAACTTCCACGACCTTGTCTGCTTTGGGTGATTTTAATGGGCCAGACCTCTTGAAGCTATTAGGAATCCGCCATTCCAGCTGTGAAGGAAACCAAATTTCTGAGTTATCTTTGATCAAAAACTGAACTTTACAAGTCACATCCAGCACTTCAAAACTTCATGTCAGAAAGCTATGAACAGTCTGCGAGTCATAGCACATATGTAAAAGTTACATCCAGCATGTAAAAAACTTTGTCAGAAAGCAATGAACATTCTGCGAGTTGCAGCACATATGTAAAAGTCACATCCAGCATTTAAAAAACTTTGTCAGAAAGCAATGAACAGTCTGCGAGTTGCAGCACATATGTAAAAGTCACATCCAGCATTTAAAAAACTTTGTCAGAAAGCTATGAACATTCTGCGAGTCGTAGCACATATGTAAAAGTCACATCCAGCACTTGAAAACTTAATGTCAGAAAGCAATGAACAGTCTGCGAGTCATAGCACATACGTAAAAGTCACATCCAGCATTTAAAAAAACTTCGTCAGAAAGCATTGAACAGTCTGCGAGTCGTAGCACATATGTAAAAGTCACATCCAGCATGTAAAAAACTTCATGTCGGAAAGCAATGAACAGTCTGCGAGTTGCAGTACATACGGATTGGGGCGCTGATAAGAAAACCCTTCTCCACTTTCTCAGAGCTCTGGTCCTCTCCGAACTAGAATACGGCTGTGTCCAAATCTTTGCCAGACAGTTCAGTTGTTGGCCTGCGCTTGTTTTTCCCCCACTATTAGATTGTTCGTCTATGTATTTGTCTGATGACTTTATTCAAGTTTAAAAGGCTGTGCCAGTCTTGAATAAAAGTTACTCTGTGTTAGGTTTCCTTATGGGAGCAAAACATACCCCACTTGTTTACTGTTTATCGTTTACTGTTCCCTACCTCATTTCATTTCCGATTTTGCTTTGATTAAATTGAGGTTATTTGTATTTGTTTCTGTCCGTCTGTGTGTTTTGATCTCCCTTGCATCTTTGGGTGGATCCTCAGGCGTAGGCTCAAAGACTGTCCCCTACATTTTATATTATTTGCATAATGTCTTTAGTTTTACAGCAACTTTTTTTCCTCCCCACACTTTCGTTTGGTTGCATTTACTACTCTTCGCTGGCTGCTCTGAGGGTGCTATTGGATTCTTTTTTGCACCCATGGTGGTGAGAACACCACAGTATTATGGACTGTGGTGTGTCTCTATTTGACGCCGGGAGCGCAGACACAACCAGCCGTGTCTCCCTAATGAGTCCCGATCCAGCGGGCGAAAGGCCTCGGAGCAGGCAATAAAAATATATCTGCCTTCAAAAGGGATTGCGATGGTTCCCTTATGCAGCTAAAGAAGAGCTTCATATCTGTAACATTTTTTTTTTAATTAAATTTTTTTCTTCTTTTTTTTAAAGTTTCATTTTCCCAGTTTCTCCATCTTCAAACTCCCTCTCCCCTCCCCTCAAGTCCAAATCTTTGCCAGACAGTTCAGTTGTTGGCCTGCGCTTGTTTTTTCCCCCACTATTAGATTGTTCGTCTATGTATTTGTCTGATGACTTTATTCAAGTTTAAACAAAAGTTACTCTGTGTTAGGTTTCCTTATGGAGCAAAACATACCCCACTTGTTTACTGTTTATCGTTTACTGTTCCCTACCTCATTTCATTTCCGCTTCTGTTGGATGTCACGTGATTAACGCAGTCTCGTGACCTGACCAGGTGACAACTGATTATTGGAAGGTGTGAAGTGGTCCATGATTGTCGGATAGTTCAGGTGATAACACACGTATTACTGCAGTACAAAGGTAGGTCCTTCGTTGAAAATATCCGATTCAGCTTGCAGGTAAAATTTGTTTTGAATTGAATAGGACATTTGCTATTTTTCTGTGTTCTCTCTTTCTGATATTTGATGGCAACGAAGAGAAACGGGCATGGTATATTCCATCAGTTACTTTCAACTTTTTGTTTGTTTGTTTTGCTCTTTTTTTTTTTTTTACTCGGGTAAACATTTGTCCGAGTATTTTCGTCTGTCTGTTGGCGGGCGTTTTCTTTATTCTTGGTAATGCTTGTCGCTATCCATACCGTATTGGCACACACTTGCCAGAAGTAGATCTAATAACCACAGAAAAAAATTCGGGATGCAGTCCCTTCAAAATGAATAGTTATATAT